>NC_069433.1:1658498-1687856 GCF_026875155.1 Cherax quadricarinatus
AAGTGTGCATGATGTGTTAGTGGAAGTGAATGGATGAATGGTTTTTGGGAACTGACGAGCTGTTGGAGTGTGAGCAGGGTAATATTTT
Organism: Cherax quadricarinatus; assembly: GCF_026875155.1. Lineage (NCBI taxonomy): Eukaryota > Metazoa > Arthropoda > Malacostraca > Decapoda > Parastacidae > Cherax > Cherax quadricarinatus. Next base: position 1,658,587 of record NC_069433.1, read on the forward strand.
GTGAACAGATTCAGGAAACCTGTTAGCCAGACTTGAGTCATTGAAATGGGAAGTGTCCTTGGTCCCCTGCTCTTCCTCATATACATCAATGATCTTCCAAACGTATCTCAACACCTGAACCCCATTCTCTTTGCTGACGACACGACTTATGTCATCTCTCACCCTAATCTTGCCACCCTCAACACCATTGTTAATGAGCTGATCAAAATATCGACTTGGATGACAGCCAATAAGCTTACGCTTAACACTGACAAAACCTACTACATTATGTTTGGTAGCAGAGCAGGAGATGCGCAAATTAACATTAAGATCGACAACACTAATTGCCAGGCATAATGAGGGCAAATTCCTTGGCCTATACCTCGACAACAACCTGAACTTCAGCACCCATATCCAACACATAACCAAAAAAGTATCCAAAACGGTTGGGATCCTCTCCAAGATACGATACTACGTGCCGCAAAATGCCCTTCTCACATTATACCATTCACTTATATATCCATACCTCACCTATGCTATCTGTGCTTGGGGTTCAACTGCAGCAACACACCTAAACCCAATAATAACCCAACAAAAAGCCGCAGTAAGAATAATCACTAAATCCCATCCCTGGCAACACAACCCCCCACTCTTCATAGATCTAAACTTACTCCCTGTTTAGTACATCCACACTTACTACCGTGCAATCTACATCTACAGGACCTTAAATTCCAATATTAACCTTGACCTAAAATGCTTTCTTGATAGTTGTGACAGAACCCACAGGCACAACACCAGACACAAACATCTCTATGACATTCCCAGTGTCCGACTAAACCTTTACAAAAATTCAATGTATGTCAAAGGCCCTAAAATCTGGAACACCCTACCTGAAAATTCTAAAACTGCAGACACATTCATCACCTTCAAAACTACCATCAGAAAACATCTTATCTCCCTGATACACCCTGTCAACTAATTACATGAATACCACCTGGTGGTTAACACTTACACTCACTCACCCATTTGACCATAAACAGAAATATCAATCTCAATTTCAAAATAATGAATCTTAACTAGTCATAAGTTGGTCTGTGATACTCCAATACTGAAACTATGTATAGTGCCAAAACAAAAGCATTCACATTGCTAAACTCACAACTAGTATTTAGTCACTTAGCCATAATACCAACTTACCTCATAATTTTGTAATATTTTAAACTTAAGATTTGATTTAAGTCTGTCCGAAAAGCCTAGCCATGCTAGGTGTTCTAGTGGTACACTCTGTAATTATTATTTTACTACATGTAAACCACACAATAACCAAATTCTGTAAACTCAGCATTGTAATCCTTATAGAGAATAAACTTTGAATTTGAATTTAAAGAAGGGGTTTAGAATATTGGCATATTGGAAGGACATCTCAACTCTCATACCTGAGTGCCTCTGCAAAGACTGATTATGTATGAGTGATGGTGGAAGTGTTGAATGATGAAAGTTTTTTCTTTCTTTTTTTGGGTTTTTCTTTCTTTTTGGGTCACCGTGCCTTGTTGGGAAATGGCCGTGTTAAAAAAAAATAAATACTTAATATTAAATGTGCAGTATTATTATATTTGTGGGAAAGCACTAAACCTTTAAGGGTTATTCAGTGCCTGAGAATGTGAGACAATCAAATTTGATCCCATGAAGGGCAAGGGTAGTTCCAATTTTTTGATCAAGTGTCTTTAATCGGTTCCATGGCATTCCCTTGAAGGGATTAAATATACTAAAGGTTTTATTATAATTTGCATAGAGTTGCAGTGGAAAATGTGTACAGCTCTTTTGTACTGGGTATGTGAATTTCTTTAAATTACTTAGCAAGTACTATAAACTTTATAAACAGCCCAAGAACGCAGTTTTAAGACTTCAGTTTAATTTTTAATAGAAATGAATTGGTATTTCTTTGATAGTATGTGTCTTAATGTGTCCTTAATATATTTCAGGTTACCATAAAAGGAGCCAGAGAGTATGTTCAAGGAGCAAAAGCTCGCATTATGGAGATAGTGAATGATCTTGAGGTGAACTTGGAATTTAATTATCCCACAAAAACATCATCATTTTTTGCTGGGTGTCCAGGGCAGTAAGGTACATGCACTCTCCACAAAGTTTAAAGTACAAATCAGATTCCCTAAAAAAGGTAGTATCTCTCTTGCCAATGGTAAACAAAGTCAAGGACAAATAAATGGCAAGGTTAATGAAAAGGCAGGTGTGAGGCCTCAAGACATTGTGCGTATTACAGGCCAGAAAGACAGATGTGAAGCTGCTCGTGATGCCCTGCTAAATCTAGTGCCAGTTACTGTTGAAGAGAACATTACTTATGGATTTCTCCTCTCTTCATTACTGGAAAGAAAGGCAAAAATGCCTTTAGAATTATGACAAAATTACAATGTGGTTATTTTTGTGCCACAGTATGGGAGTAACATTATCAAGATCACTGGTTCACCAGCCAACACAGAGTGTGCTCGGCAAGCTATAAGAGAAAAAATGCATCAATTGAAAGAAGAAGAGTCAGACCAAAAAGCAGGATCTTTTCGGTTGCAGGTTGAGGTGGACCCTGAATATCATCCAAGGATCATTGGAAAGATTGAGAATAAACATAATGTCACCATTCAGTTTCCTCCTTTCAGTGATGTAAAGAAAAATATCATCACCATCACAGGATTTAAGAAGAATGTACATGATGAAAATGCAGCTATTTTGGCTCTTACTAGGGAATGGCATAAAATGGTGACACACACTATTCAAATTGATAGCCGTTTATATTATCTTGTTCGTGGTCAGACTGTCAAGAAGGTCATGGAAAAGTTCAAGGTAAGTATACTATTCTTTAACCCTTAAACTGTCCAAACATAGATCTACGTTCACGTGCGTAGCGCACCGACCTTGATTTTCCCCATTTGAAAGCATGTAAAAAAAAAAACGTTTGATCTACGTTCAGAGCCTGCCACACATCAACTTATATCTATGTTTCGACAGTTTAAGGATTAATATAGAGTAACATTAAGATAATTATTTTTTTTTTTTACCTCATCAGCCATCTCCTACCAAGATAGGGTGACCCAAAAAAAGGAAACACCCTTCACCATCATTCATTCAATCGCTCTTTGCCAGAAGTGTACCGACATCATGATTCACATTACCCTCTGATTGCAACATCCCAACCCCTCCAGAGTTCAGTCACTGCCCTTCCCACCTCCAAGGCTCAGATCTGGTTCCCCTCAAGGGAGGTTTCCTTGATGCTGGTGAGGCTCTTGATCTAGGGGAAATTTGGGTCTGTGCTCTAGTTCCCTGATTTGAGCCTCAATACCTTCCATCCTCCCCCCACAGGTGCTGTATAATCCCTATGGGTTTAGCACCCCCCCCATATTAAAATAATAAAAAAATAAATAATCAGCTCGGGTTAAAAATTTTCCTGAATCCCTTATAAATGTTACCCTGCTTACATAAGCCTACTGGATGCTCAAGTTCCTAAAATGAAGTCTTCTTTTTTCTCCTCCAAGTATGCTTGTACAGCAGGATGTATACCTTTACATGTCTTGTAAAAAAAAGATATTATTATTATTTTATTTTTCCCCTGGGATGGTTTCCCCTGCCCATCCTGTTTTCACCCCAGATTTGTGCACCGTTTTTTATCCTATCCCTTCCATCCCTCTATACCCAGCCACCCTCCCTCCTCAGCACTTGAATTTTTTCCCTTTGGTGACCTCTCTGTCAGGGTCAATACTTGTGTAGTATATACTTATGTATTTATCCTTTGTGGACCTCTTCTCCATCCATTACCTGGTTCCAGGGGAAATTTACCTATGGGTCTTTTCCCAACCGAACCAAAATTACCCCCCAATCTCCCTCCCTATCCCTTCCTCCCCCATCCTCCCCTTTTTCCTTTCCCCCTCCTCCTCCCCATCCTCCCTTTTTCCCCTTTCCCTTTTTTTGTTCCTTTGGGTTTTTCCCACCGGCCGCTGTTCCTGGAGGAGAAAGGCACCGGGGGTCCATCCCATTCCTTGGGGTTTCTTGGGGGGTGGGTAGTTTGCCGGGGGGAATTTGGGATTGCCTAGGGGTCCCGATCCCTCCCCGGTACCCCAGAGCTTTGGGTGTTTTTTGGGCGACGGGTGTAGCTCTGGAAGCCCCCTTCGGACCCGGGGGGGGTGGGGGGGGCTAAAGGAGGATTTTGTGGCGGTACCCGGCCGCCCTCTCTTTTGCCCCCCGAGTATCGGCAGATGTGAGGTTGCTATCCCAGTTGCTGGTTTATGGCATGAAGGGTGGGGTATGGCAGGGGTTCCCTGCTGCACCCTGCCTACACGGTGTCGAGCCCCTTTTGGGCGCGGGGGGAATTTCTGGCCCTTTCATCCCTCCTGGGAAAATACCCCCCCCGGCCCCCCTTTTTTTTTTTTCTTTTTTTTATTTTATTTTTTTTTCTTCTTTTTTTTTTTTTTCTTAAAAAAAAAAAGAAAGAAGTAACCAAAACCATGGCACCCCTTTCCCCATAACCCTGGTACCCCCCCCCCCCCCTTCTGATCCCGGGGCCCACCCCTTTTCTGACCCCCCCCTCGTTTTGGGACCACCTTCAGACATTCCTCATGCCTCTGCCCTATTGGGGGTGCTGTTTCCTCACCCCTTCGGGACTGGGGCCCTCGACTGACTCCTTCGATTTTATCAGACCTTCGCTTCCCTGCTATGCTTCCGGGCCCTCTCCCACGGTGCGGCAATTTTCAAATCGCCGACCCTTCCACGCGGACCAACTTGGCCCCAGCCTAAACGTAAACGACAATTACCTGCTGGTTATTTCCCCCTTCACCTTCTCTTTCTTCTCAAAAAAACGATCGACACGCCTTCATACCTTTCCAGCTCATTTTCAGATGAACAGGGGGACTAAATTTTCATTTACGACCAACTTCCTCTACTGCCTACTTTCTGCCCCATAGTATTGGCAAGGCACTCCAACGCCTGTTGGTAAAGATATTTCTTTTCATGCTCTTAAGGCGGTACGCGCATCTTCCCGTACAGAATGCTCCCCGGCTCGTGAGCTCTCTCGTTTTCCCATATAGATATGTTCCTGTCACCCTTAAAAAAACTCATTCCCCAATTCTTGTAGGGTCCCTTATTCCCCCTACCATATTTAAAAAAAAAATTTCCGACATGTGGCACCGACTTTCTAAACGCGGAATCCAAGATCTCCCAATCTCAAGGAACATTTACGTTCTTCCTGCCCTGGGCGGAGACGATCCCCTTTCAATGTGGTCGTTTAATTTTGACAGCCAAAACTCCCTCCTCCGTTTATAAGCGGACATCGGTTACAGTTCGAAAGGTGACCCCTACACCACAACAGGTAAAAATTGCTGGGATTGGCCACCCGCGAAATATTGCAATCTATCCCCGAATGCCCATCTGTGGTGCCGATGACCATTCTAATACTCTTGCAATCGATCTCCCCTTGCCTTAACTGTCATGGGGTCCCCCTTCGTACTCTCCCGGGTTTCGGCTTTTTAAAACGAGCGGGGAAACCCCGTTCCCCTAAAAGAGACAGAAGGTCCCCCTTATCCCAGGCAGTTTTCATCTCCCCCCTCAAGGGGAGACTCCCAGTTTTTTTCTTTTTCCCCGTTTTTTCAAAACGTCCCCCCATTCTGGTACCCCCATTTCTACACCCACCCCTGGGGGTTACCTCCCCCAAAATCACTCCGTATCTAACCCTTTTGCTGTCCTCGGCTCAGACGCCCCCTACTTCAGCCTCATTTAAATCTCGCTTCTTGAGTTCTCTCTTACGCCTCAGCTCGAGGACCTGTACGACACCTTTCCCCCAATCCCCCTTTATTTCCCAAAAAAGTAAAAAAAAAGGCCTTAACACTCTACCCATCTTCCCAACTCCTTTTTTACCCCCCTGCCCCTCTGCCCCATTCTTCCCCTCTCACGGCTCTTTTACAAGTGCAGAGGTTTCCCCCTCCTCCTCGTAATGTCCCTTTCCCCCCCCCTGTTCCCCCCCAAGTTTCTTCCTCTTCTGCCACCTCCCAGGTTCCTGTCTTTTCTGTCCCCTGCCACGCTTCTCCGTTCCCTCCCCCTTTCGCCCCCCCCCCCTTGGTACAGTCCAATACAGTTCCAATCTTTACTCATCCTCCCCCTACCATTCCCAATATTGTCTCCCATAGACATCTCTAAATTTCCGAAACATTGAAGAAATCTCTGAAATATATTGCAGAGCCCAAAACCATCAATGGACACTGATCCCCTTCCGCTCTTCCTCTTCCTCTGCTCCTTGCGCAACTCCTTTCTTCACAGCGCACCTTCCTTCGCTGCTTGAACTTTTTCCACTGCCTCCGCATGTGGTTTTTTCAAACCCCTTCTAGTCCGTGGAACCCTTACCGGGGGGGATTTCAAGTATCTTTATCACCCAATCTGGCCTTTTTACGTGGAATATACGGGCCTCGGGGGGAATCGGGGTGATTGTGTTACTCTCCAGTTTGCCCCGTTGGTGTTGTTAAGGAACCAAAATTACATTTCTGCTTTTATTTCTACATCTCAGGCAAATTTATTGTTTCTTCAACCTTTTCCTGATGGGCCCTTTAATGAAAGTCCCCTTTTTCCCGCACTGATATCCGTACCATCAGCTTTTTGTTCATACTTCGCTGCATTACACACAGCCGTATCCACTTACTAGGTGGTATACGCTCTGTTTTTATTCTCTCCCCTTTCTGGGCATTTATCTTTTCCCGGTTTTGCCTTCCTTGTTTCGTCATTCCCGCCCCCGTTTTTCTTTTGTTTGGGTGATTTTAATGCCCCCCTTTTCCCTTTCTGGGGAGGGTCTCACTGTGATTCCGTGGAATTCAGTTAGAGGTTTTCTTCCCCCACCCCCTCCATGTTTTAAATAAGGGACTCACACCCATTTTTATCCCCGGACTATACTCTCTCTTGCATCGATCCTCATTTGCTCTTCCTCCGCCGATTGACTTTTTTGGTCTGTTCTCCCGGACTTACAGCAGGATCTTTCCCAATCATTTTTACTTTCCCTTTTATATTGCCACCCCTTTGCACCCCCACGTGGCAATTTAATCGGGAAATTGGAACCTTTACTCACACCTGACTGTTTTTTTTAAAAGGTTCCTTCTTCGTCCTCCATCGTGAGCTTTTAAAACCTCTTCTCGTCTCCGTTTTTTCCGCAGCTTCTCATTCTATACCCCAAAATTCGGGCAGGGTTCTCAGAAATGCGTGCCTTGGTGGTTCCTGCTTGTGCTCGTGATACGTTTAAAAGCCTGCATGGGGGAGGTACCGGTACAAAAGAACCCCAGAGCGACTCCTTATTTTAAAAAGAAGGTGCGATCGTCGCCCCTTTCATCCGGAGCTAAAAGCACTTGCTGGCGAGATTATTCTCCCCTCACCTCGCTTCCTCTATGAGTTTCAGTCTGGAAAAAAAATACGAAAAATGAGTGATAAATATTCTCCTGACCCGGCTCCTGTTTTGGGGTTGCCGGGGTTTTATAGCAAACCCACTAAAAGTTGCCCAAAAAATTTTGGGAATCATTGGGCCGTATTTCTCAGGGACTCCATCTATGCCCCCCCATTTTCTTTCCTCAAAGTCGCAGAGAGTTAGCACCCTTGGACTTTTTTTCTCTCAGAGAAGAACAGTATAAAGTGCCCTTTTTCACTTCAAGAACTGGGGCAACACTTCAGTTGTCGATCATCGGGAGTGGGCCCGGGGCATTCATTTTTCGTATGCTACAACATTTCATCAGTCGCCCTTGCAGTCCTATTACACCCTTTTTAATTTATTGGTCCCCCAAGGAGTTCTTCCACCTGTGGAAAACCGCCATTGTTCTCCTTTCCCCAAAAACCCGGCACTACGGGACATGAAACCTCCCACTTGTCCCTTGCCTTACCAGGCAGTTTGCAAATAATGGAACGTCTGTAAATAACGTTTATGTGGTATTTTGGACACACAACTTCTTCCCCTCGTCAATATGGCTTTCGTAAGGGGTTCTACCTAGACCCCTTACTGGCTTGGATAGATGTTCGTAATGCCTTTGGAATAACCACTCAGTTTATTGCCAATTTTTGACCTTTAGAAAGGGTATGACACAACTTGGAGGTATAAAATTTTAGCCCAAGCCCACTCCTTTTGGGCCTTTAGGCAATCTAAATCCTTCCTTAAGAACTTTTTAAAAGACAGGCTTTCCGGTTGGGGTTTAAAAATGTGCTCTCCCCGGACTTTGTCCCAAACTGAGGTGTCCCCCCAGGGGGGTGTTTTGAGCACAACACTTTTTTTCCTTGCTATTAATGATTTTCCTTAGTCTTCCTCAAATATTTGGTCACACTCTATGTTTTATGACTTTGCATTGCCTGTGCAGGCGCCTGACTGTCACCTCCTTACAGTTTCCTCCACATGCGTCACCGTGTTTCCAATTGGGCCCCACACATGGGTTTTTTAAATTTTCCGCACTAAAAAACCCCCCAAATTTCACTAACCCCTGTCATCTTGTATCCTTTGTACCTCATGGGGTCACGTATCCTGAACGTGATACATCAAGTTTTGGGGTCCTCTTTGAGTAGGTTATCCCGGAAACCTCACATTCCCCTTTTGAAGGCAACTTGTCACAGCCGGCTGAACCTTCTTAAAACCCCTTGCCTCTTTCGTGGGGAGCTGATCGTCGAACCCCCCTTCACCTAATTTCCCCCTATTTTATCGAAACTTGATTATGGTGACCCAAACTATTTAGCGGCATCTCCTGCTCTCCTTAGCCTTAACCCCCTTCATACCAGGGTTACGTTTATGCCTTGGTTTTTCGCTCTTCCCCTGTCGAAACCTCTAGCAGAACGAACGTTCCATCCTTATCCGATCGCCCCCGATGCCCCTTGCCCGGCTACTATGTAGCTTCATGATTCCCAAACTTCCCTTTTTAGAATGGTCCCGATATTAGTAGACATTCTTTATTTGTTTTGCCGCCCCCGTTTCTCCCTCCCCTTTTTCTTCGCCTTCATTCGCTCTTGTTTCTCTTTAACCCCCTTTTTATTACATGTGATCTCACTTTTCCCTACCCCCCCGGGGGTCCCCCTGTTGAGTCTGTTCTTTTTCCCTCCCTTGCTCGAAAGCCCAATGTCTACGGGCGCTTCCCGCTCTCTTTTCTTGACCATTTTTACTCTATTCTCATGCCATTGCTGTGTACACAGATGGCTCTAAGTCTTTTGACGGCGTGGTTGCAGCAGTTTCCCGGGCAGCGTCGTACAAGGGCATTTATATCTTCAGCTAGTATTTTTTCTGCTGAAATTTTATGCCATCCTTACGCACTTTTCGTATTGCTTATGCCTGTGTCATCATTTTTGGTTGTCTCGCCCCTTAGTGCTTTTCAGGCTATACAAAATTTGATAACCCCACCCCCTTTGTCCCCGACCCAAATTTGGCTCCCGCATTTTACTAAGCATAAAGTATTGTTTTTTTTTGGTTTCCCCGGTATGTTGACGTACAGGGCAATGAACAGGCAAAATGCTGCGCGGTCAGCAGTACATGACCTACCAGTTTCTTACAGAGGTATTCCCTGACGGATATTTTGCTGTAATATCTTCCCCCCTTCACACCCCTTGGGAAAAAACGTTGGTCTACTTGCTCGGGAACAAAAAATTCAGCTATTAAATCGATATAGGTTAATGGGCCCTCTTTTTTTCACCAGTGTCGAGGTTGGGAGATACTTCTCCCGTCCCTTTGCATTTTGGGCCCTACTCGTCTTTATGGTATCTCTGAAGGGTCTTTCTCCTCTCTGTGGAATTGCCCAAACTCCTTATCAGTCAGCCACATTCTGTTTGTGCCCACTTTTTCAACGGGCAGAGAATTTACCTCTGTCGCGTCTTTGCCCCGCTGCCTCTCTTTTCCTTCCCTTCTCGCTGATGGACCCACCTTTCATCCGGAAAATCTCTTATTGACTTTTTGAAACGACTGACTTTCTTCACAAATTCTGATACTTTCAGCCCTTTTCTTGTATCTCTTGCACCCCTACCCCGTACTTCCCCCGCCCCCTGTTTTCTGAACCTGTGATCATCCCCCTCCCCCTGCCCTCCAATTCCCTTTCTTCTTCCCTACCCTGCAGCGCTGTATAGCCTTTGGTTTGCGCTTCTTTTTGATTATAATAAAGGTGTCACATGACTCCCCTTCACTGCTCAAAATGGCCATAGGCCAAGCAGTTTTTAAGGTCAGATCAAATGGGGAAAGATTACAAAAAGGCGTGCTTCATCTGCTCCACCTATAACAATGCAAAAAAGACCACTAGCATGTCATTGCTACCCTTAACCCTTTCAGGGTCGCAGGGGCCCCTCGGACTTGTTTCAGGGTGGCCAAATTTTCAAAAAAAAAAAAAAAAATTTTTGAAAAGAAGAGAACTTTTCCCAATCATAATGACCCCAAAAGAGAAATTTGCTGGAAAACTTAGGGAATTATTCTCTTGCGAATTTAGCGGTCTAAATGATGTTTAGCACGGGATTTTGCCCACTTTGAGCCCTATTTTTGCCAATTTCCCAGTGTACTTGCGAAAAAAAATCATAATACTTCGCTAGAACTCCTTTTTTTCTTTTGATGATACAAGAAACCACCCATTTACCGATTTAAAACTTTCCAATACATGGTCGAATTTAGCAATTTTGCCAATTTCCCTTTCAAAAGATCCAATTTTCCCCGAATAGGGTCCAGAATAAACAAGAAAACATTCTGGCACTAAAAAAACTTTCCTCTTTTTTTTAGTACGTCCCCATCCCCCTCTTGTTTTCTTTTGTTTTCCACTTTGAATTTTTTTTCCCACAAAAAAAAAAAAATAGAAGATTTACTGTTATGAGACACTGCATTGGTGTAAAAAATGGTAAAAATTTTATCAGCGCACTTGTGAAAGAATATTAGACTCCCCAGTTGCGTGTTTTGGACGCATAGCAGGGTTTTTTTACTTTTGAACTTTGGTAAAAAACGAACATTTCTGCTACTTTGACGAAATTTTTAAAGGGTAGTTTTCTTTGAAAAAAACCAGTCGAATCACTAAATTTCTGTAATATGTCTTCCCATTCTATAAAATGAACCAGGAAAACTAAATACAACAATAAATGCAATACAAAATACAGGCAAAGTCCTTTTTTAATCCAAAAAAAAAATTTTTTTTTTTTTTCTCATTACGCATGTGGGCTCAGGATTTTTTTTATACCATGCACACTGACCACATAGACCCATTTTTTTCATTTTGGGCCTCCCAGTTTTCTCTTGCTGGATTTGAGGGGGCTAAAATTTTGGGCGTACAGTGGACCCCCGGTTTTTTCGATTTAAATCCTTTCCCTGAGAGTCATCGAATCCCCGATAATATCAAAAACTGAATCAATTTTCCTCAAAAGAAATAATGGAAATCAATTAACCCGTGCAAAAAAACCCAAAAAGTATGAAAAAAATTTTTACTAATGAAATTTAATTTTTAATGAAATGAATAATTACAATAAAATAAAATAAGAACTTACCTTTGAAAATTAGACACATGTGCAACCCTTTTGGGGTTTCTTATTAAGGAAATTTTTTTGGCCACACATGGCTTCACATCCAGGTCATGTCTCCGGGAGCCTGGGACATGACTCTCTTCAAGGGGGGCTCCTTGGCGGGGGAAAGAGGCTTTTGACTGAGGAATTAACCTGTCGGCCCCTTCCTCAGACCGAATCTAATTCCCCCCCCAATCCCTCGTTCCCTACCCATCCCCCCTTTTTCCTTTCCTCCTCCTCCCCCCCACCCCTCCCTTTTGCCTTCCTTTTTGGCCCTTTTTTTTTTTTTTTTTTTCCCGGGACGCTATTCCTAAAGGGGAAAGGGGACCGGGGGCCACCCATTCCCTTGGTTCTTGGCGGGGCGTAGTTTTGCCCTGGAATCTGGATTGCCGGGGATGTCCCAAACCCTCTCCCTATCCCGGGGGGGGCTTTGGGGGTCTCTTGGGGGCGGGTTATCTCTGGAAGCCACCTTTCGGATTCCGGGGTGGGGGCTGAAGGAGGTAGCTTGTGGCGGATTTCCCGGCGCCCTCTCTTTTGTCCACCAGGTAGTCGGCAGATGTAGGGGTTTTATCCCGGGTTGCCGGTTTTCTGGGATGATGGGTTAGGGTATGGCACGGGGTTTCCGTGCATCTGCGCTACTTGCGGGCTGAGGTCCTCTTGGGTGCGGAGGGGGATTTTTTTGGCCCTTTATTCCTCCTTTGGAACTTCCCTCCCCGGCCCCCCCCTTTTTTTATTCTTTTTTTTATTTTTTTTTTCTTTTTTTTCTTTTTTTTTTTAAAAAAAAAAAGAAAAAATAACCTAACCATGGCAGCCCTGTCCATGAACCTGCTTTCCCCCGGGCCCTTCTTGATGCCGCACCCCGTTTTTGACCCCGCCTCGTCTTTGGGCCCCTCTTTGGGCACTCCTTGCCTCTGTCCCCTTGCCGGGCTGTTTCCTCACCCGCTTCAGGTACTGAGGCCTCGACTGACCCTTGATTTATCTCACCTTCGCTCTCCTCTGCTACTTTGGGGCCCCCCCCTCTACGTCGGGGAATTTTTTCGAATCGCCGACCCGTTCTACTCAGCCAACCTGGGCCCCCGCCTAAACGCCAACGACAATTTCCCGCTATGATATTCCCCCTTCTCGTTCTTCCAAAAAGATCGACACGTCTTCAACCTTTCCACCTCATTTCGATGCACAATGGCAAATTTTTTCACTTTCGACCGACTTCCTCTCTTTCCTATCTTTTACCCAGTATTGGCAAAGGCAAACCCACGCCATGTTGAAAGTATTTTTTTCATGCTCTTTAAAAGCGGTACGCGCATCAAACCGACAAATGTACCCAGGCTCATGACTTTCCGCTTTCCCCCTATCGATACTGTTCCTGTCACATTTAAAAAAAAATATTCCCTCAATTTTTGTAGTGGTACCGTCTTTCTGCCCCATACCATAGTTCAAAAAAATTTCCAGACATGTGGCACTGACATTCTTGAACAGCTGGAACTCCAAGATCTCCCAATCCTCAAGGTAGACACTTACATTCTTCCTGCCCGTGGGCGGAGACGATACCCTAGCAATGTGGCTCGTTTAACTTTTGACAGCCGTGAACTCCCATCCTCAGTTTATGTAGCAGGACATCGGTTACAAGTTCGAAAGGTGATCCCTACACCGCAACAGTGTAGAAATTGCTGGCGATTTGGCCATCCAGCGAAATATTGCAGATCTATTGCCGAATGCCCAGTCTGTGGTGCCGATGACCATTCTAATACGTCTTGCAATCGACCTCCCTCTTGCCTTAATTGTCATGAGTCTCACCCTTCGTACTCTCGCCGTTGTCAAGTCTACTTAAACGAGCGGGAAATCCGTTACCTCAAAGAGGCAGAAGGTCTCCCTTATGCCATGGCAGTTTCTCATCTCCGCCTCCAAGGGAGTCTACCTCGTGTTTCTTATTCCCGTGTTTCAAAACGTCCCCCCACTTCTGGTATCCCATCTTCTGCACCCACCTCTGTGGTTACCTCTCCCATAGTCACTCCTGTATCTAATTCTTTTGCTGTCCTCGGCTCAGACGTCCCTACTTCAACGCCTCAGTCTGATCTCGCTTCTTAGTGTTCTCTCTCACAAGCCTCAGTAGCGACGAGATCTCGTATGACACCTCCTCCCAATCGTCCCTCTACTTCTCAAAAGTCAAAAAAGGTCCTTTAAACCCACCTCCTACCCATCTTCCACCTCCTCATTTTACCTTCCCTGTCTCTGTACCTAGTTCTCCCCCTCTCACTGGCTCTGTTACAAGTGTAGAGGTTCACCCTCCTCCTCGTACTGTACCTTCCTCCCCTGTTCCCTCCCAAGTTTCTTCCTCTTCTGTCACCTCCCAGGTTTCTGCCTCTTCTGTCCCCTTCCATTCTTCTCCAGTTCCCTCCACCCTTTTGCCCCCCCCCCTACCTTGGTAGAGTCCAATACAGTTCCAATCTTTACTCATCCTCCCCCTACCATTTCCAATATTGTCTCCCATACGATGTCTCTGAATTCTGAAACACTTGAAGCAATCTCTGAATATATTGCAGAGACCAAACCATCAATGGACACTGATCCACCCTCCGCTCCTTCTCTCTCCTCTGCTCCATCTGCGCAACTCCTTTCTTCACAGCGCACCGTTCCTTCACTGCTTGAACGTTTTCCACTGCCTCCGCATGTGGACTTTTCTAACCCCTCTAGTCCATAGGAACCCTTACCTACGGATTTCAGGTATCTTTATAATTGCCAATCATGGCCTATTTACAGTGGAATATACGCGGCCTCAGGGGTAATCGGCGTGAGCTTCAGATGTTACTCTCCCAGTTTTCCCCTGTTGGTGTTTGCTTACAGGAACCAAAATTACACTCTGCTGTTATCTCTCCCATCTCAGGCTATAATTTATTGTATTCTTCAGATCCTTTTCCTGATGGGACCTTTAATGAAAGTGCCCTTCTTCTGCGCACTGATATTCCGTACCATCAGCTATTTGTTCGTACTTCGCTGCATTACACAGCAGCCCGTATCCACTTGCATAGGTGGTATACGCTCTGTTCTTTATATCTCTCTCCTTCTCGGGCATTATCTATTCCGGATATTGCCTTTCTTGATTCGTCATTACCGCCACTGATTCTGTTACTTGGTGATTTTAATGCCCACCATTTCCTCTGGGGGGGTCTCACTGTGATTCCCGTGGCATTCACTTACAGGCTTTTCTTGCCACCCACCCCCTCCATGTTTTAAATACAGGTACTCACACCCATTTTGATCCTTGGACTCACACTCTCTCTTGCATCGATCTCTCAGTCTGCTCTTCCTCCGCCGCATTAGACTTCACTTGGTCTGTTCTCCCGGACTTACATGACAGCAATCATTTCCCAATCATTCTTACTTCCCCTTCATATTCACCACCTCTTCGCATCCCACGCTGGCAATTTGATCAGGCAAATTGGAACCTTTACTCACACCCAACTGTTTTTAGAGAGGTTCCTTCTTCGTCCTCCATCGATGAGCTTTTACACCTCTTCTCGTCCTCCGTTTTAACCGCAGCTTCTCATTTTATACCCCAAACTTCGGGCAGGAATTCTCAGAAATGCGTGCCTTGGTGGTCTCCTGCTTGTGCTCGTGCAGTACGTTTGAAACGCGCTGCATGGGGCAGGTACCGGTACAATAGAACCACAGAGAGACTTCTTGATTTTAAGCAGAAGCGTGCGATCGCTTGCCGTGTCATACGTGACACTAAACATACTTGCTGGCGAGATTATGTCTCCACCATCACCTCTGCTTCCTCTATGAGTGCAGTCTGGAAAAAAGTACGAAAACTGAGTGGTAAATATTCTCCTGACCCGGCTCCTGTTCTGCGGGTTGCCGGTGTTGATATAGCAAACCCACTAGATGTTGCCAATGAAATTGGCAATCATCTGGTCCGTATTTCTCAGGGACTCCATCTATACCCCTCATTTCTTTCCTCAAAGTCTGAGAAGAACAGTATAATGTGCCTTTTACACTTCAAGAACTGGAGGCAACACTCTCAGCTTGCCGATCATCGGCAGCTGGGCCCGACGACATTCATATTCATATGCTACAACATTTACATCAGTCAGCCCTTGCAGTCCTATTATGCCTTTACAATCTTATTTGGTCACAGGGAGTTCTTCCACAGCTGTGGAAATCTGCCATTGTTCTCCCTTTCCGCAAACCAGGCACTACGGGACATGAAACCTCCCACTATCGTCCCATTGCTCTTACCAGTGCAGTTTGCAAAGTGATGGAACGCCTAGTAAATAGACGTTTAGTGTGGTATTTAGAGACACACAACAGTCTTTCCACTCGTCAATATGGCTTTCGTAAAGGACGTTCTACCATAGACCCCTTACTACGCTTGGATACGTATGTTCGTAATGCCTTTGCGAATAATCACTCAGTTATTGCCATATTTTTTGACCTTGAGAAGGCATATGACACAACTTGGAGGTATAATATTTTAGCCCAAGCCCACTCCTTAGGCCTTCGAGGCAATCTACCATCCTTCCTTAAGAACTTTTTAACTGACAGGCATTTCCGTGTTCGGGTTAATAATGTGCTCTCCCCGGACTTTATCCAAGCTGAAGGTGTACCCCAGGGATGTGTTCTGAGCAACAACACTTTTTCTCCTTGCTATTAATGATTTGACCTCTAGTCTTCCATCAAATATTTGGTCATCACTCTATGTTGATGACTTCACTATTGCTTGTGCAGGCGCTGACTGTCACCTCATTACAGTTTCTCTCCAGCATGCAGTCGACCGTGTTTCCAATTGGGCCACCACACGTGGGTTTAAATTTCCAGCACTAAAACCACCAAAATTACTTTCACTAGACGCTCTGTCATCTCAGATCATCCTTTGTACCTCTATGGCTCCCGTATCCCTGAACGTGATACAGTCAAGTTTCTGGACCTCCTCTTTGATCGTAGGTTATCCTGGAAACCTCACATTACCTCTCTGAAGGCAACCTGTCACAGCCGGCTGAACCTTCTTAAAACCCTTGCTCATCTTTCATGGGGAGCTGATCGTCGAACCCTCCTTCGCCTACATTCCACCCTTATTTTATCAAAACTTGATTATGGTGACCAGATCTATTCAGCGGCATCTCCTGCTACTCTCTCTAGCCTTAACCCCATTCATCACCAAGGATTACGTTTATGCCTTGGTGCTTTTCGCTCTTCCCCTGTCGAGAGCCTCTATGCAAAGCGAACGTTCCCCCTTTATCCAATCGCCGTGATGCCCATTGCCTTCGCTCTATGTACCTCTCATATCCGCAATCCTTCCATTTATAAAGGGTCACTGATATTAGTAGACATTCTTTATTTTTCGCCCCCCCTGTTTACTCCCTCCCTTTTCTCTTCGCCTTTATTTGCTTTTGTTTCTCTTCAGTTACCACCTTTCATGTTCATGTACATCTCACTTTTTTTCCCCACCCCCTAGGAAGTTAAAACATAAAACATAAGAAAGAAGGAACACTGCAGAAGGCCTACTGGCCCCTGCGAGGCAGGTCCCCAAACTCCTACCCGGGTTAAGCCAATGCACCCAACCCATCAGGTCAGGTCACATTGACTTAAGGGAGGAAACGGGAACCGACCCCGGTGCACAAGCATCGGTCTAACTCACACCCCCCCACATCCATCATGTATTTTCCAACCCATTTTTTAAAACTACACCAAAGTTCTGCCTCTAAAGGGATTGGGGTTTGTTCCCCTCATCCCCAATCTATTACCAAACCATATTTCCCATATCCTTCCTGAATCGAAAATTTTTCCCAATTAAAACCATTGCGCGGTCCTGTCTGGCAGTATTTTCAGCACACTATTTACACCCCTTTATTTATTCCCGTCTTCCATTTATACCCCTCAATCATACCCCCCCTAATTCTACGTCTTACTAGAGAGTCAGTTTCGGGGCCCTTGTCTATCCTCGTAGGAAGGGTTTTGATACAGGGACAATTTTGCATCCCCCTTTTGTAATTTTCAGAAAATTTTATATCCTTCTGTAATACGGTCCCAAAAACGTGCAGCATAATCAAATGAGTACCAAGGATGATAGAGTTGAAGAACAACCTAGGACCCTATTATTTATGCTTCTTGATATAAAGCCAAGGATTCTATTAGTTTTATGCGAACACTTATGCCTTTTGTTTTGGGGTTTCGTTACGCAAACCCAGAATCCTAAATCTTTTCGAAAATCCGTAATTTAAATCTACATTATTTAGTTTTTTTTGTGGCAGGGTTTATTGTCCTGTCCAACTTTTAAAAACCTTTGCTTTTTCCTATATTAAACTGCATCTGCCACTTCTCCGACCCCTGAAATTCAGTCTATTAAAAATCTTCCTGGGGGGCTCGAATGCCCCTCTCAAAAATTAAAATTCGACGGCCTTTTTTTGGTGCATCGGAAAAATTTGCCGATGCCCGCTTTTTTAGGGCCCTAAACCTTTTCGTTTATGTAGATTGTGAAAGAAAGGGGGCCCAACACTGACCCCTGTGGAACACCGCTCGGACATTTCCCCCCACTCTGATTTTTTTCCCCCAATTTTGAAAACCTCTCTGCTGCCTTTTGTCAACCTTTCCTCATCCGGGAAAAAAATTTTCTCCCCCTATTCCATGTGTTTTAAATTTTTTCCTCAATAGCCCTCTGATGTGGGACCCTGTAAAAACCCTTTACTGAAGTCCATAAAACACAAAAACTATTAAATTACCATGATCTACCTCCTCAAAAAACCTTATTTAAAAAAAGTTAAAAAAATTCGTAAGGCGGGAACGCCCCTTTAAAAAACCCCAGGGCTGAGATTCTTGATTAATTTTCCCGGGCAAGGGGGCTACAAAACTCCCAAATTGCTGTTACACAAGGGCTCTAAGTCTTCTAAATGGCATAGGATTCCAGCAGTTTTTTCCGACAGCTTTGAACGAGGGCTTTACTATTTTTTTGGCCCTAGTTTTTTTTAACTGCTGATTTGTATGCCATCCCTTGAAGCACTTATCCTTTTTGCATCTATCCCTTTGTGTAAATCATTTGTGGTGTCTCGACCCCCTTAGGGGTTTAAACAGGCTAACAAAAATTTGATACACCTCCCCCCCTTCCCCCTCCGTACCCAAACCCTTTTGGCTAGGGCCGCATTTTTCCCAAAGCTTTAAAAAATATTTTTTTTTTTTGGGCCCCGGGTCATGTTGACGTAAGGGCAATGAACAGGCGCCCACTGTTTCGGGGGCCAAGAGTACAGACCTACCAGTTTCATAAGAGGTATTCCTTTTAGGGAATTTTTTCCCTTCCCAATATTTTCCCCCACCTTCCCCACCCCTTTGGGGCAAAAACCCTTGGCAAACTATGCTCAGCAACAAACTTCAATCTTTTAAAAAACCAAGAAAAAGGGTTTACTGCCGTTTTCCCTTACCCACCATGTCGGGGGGGGTTTGGGAAAGACAACTCTCTCCCGTCTTCGCTTTGGGCCATACTCGCTTACCCCAAGCATATCTCATGGGGGAGGCGCCCTGTTTCCTCTCTTTTTGAAATTGCCAAAGCTCCATTATCAGCCCAGCCACATTCTGTTGGACTGCCCACTTTATAAACAGCCCGCAGAATTTTTAACCTCTGTCTCGTTTTTCCCCCTTCCGCGCTTCTTTTTAAACCCTTTCCCTTCTCTTTAAAGGACCCACCTTTCATTGGGACTCCCTTTGGCCCCCTTTTTAAACAACAACTGACTTACTTCAAAAATTTCCCTGATACCTTAAAAGCCCTTTTTTACTTAACCCCTTGCTACCCTCAAACCCCTGCACACCCCCTGCCCCGCTGTTTTCTGTAACCTACTGATCATCTCTCCCCCCCTTTCCTGCATCCAATACCCTCATTTCCCTTTCCCCTACCCTGCGGGCGCGTAACCCTTGTGGTTTTACGCTTCTTTTTGATTATAATAATAATAATAATAATAATAATAATGGAAAACTTGACTAAGGATAAAAGGAAATTTTTATTTATGCCAGGAATGTCTACATTTTTTAATGCGGGAAACCAAATTTTCAAATTAGCAATTTTTAAATTTTTGTATGAAATTGGCCAAATTACGGGTTTCTGATAAACCCATATTGGAAAATTTGGGAAATAAGAAATGGCAGTTCTTTTTACTCAGTCGATAGTTTACAATGAATACTAGCAAAATACTATAGTTTTGTGGACTGAAACAAGGAATTTAGCCAAAAATAAACACAAAGTGGACAAAATTTGCTTGTATAAAAAAATTCGCTGAGACCGCTAACTTTGCGAGAGCAAAATTTCCCAAACAATTTTTTTCAATTTTTGTACGGGTCTCCCTAACCTTTCACGTTTTCATTTTTCAGGGGTTCACACATACCAATTCCCACCCCAAAATTTCCCCCAGCCCCCAAATCATTTTCAAGTTTCCCGCCCCCGCGGGGCCCTACTCCCCCCTCCCTCCGACCCCCGCAATTTGGCACCAGCCCTCCCACCACTCAGGTGGGAGTTTTTTTGTTTGTTCTTATTTGCTTTTAAAACCTGCAGTAAAATAATGAAACCCATTCATAAACTGCATTTTGGGAAGGGTTTTATTGGGACAGGATTAGACGGTGACATGTGTTTTACCTTGAACACGCAAAGAATCAAACTTTCTGCTACTGCTAATAATAACAATGGGTAATAATAAAAATAATAAAAATAATAATAATAAATACGATATAATTGGGGGAAAGGGAAGTTGTACAAAAATACGGGGGAGGGGTTTTGACCCCTCGTCAGTGTGGCTTTTTTTTATGCGGGAGTGAGCTTTTAGTCCCTGCTCTTCCAAACATTTAAACAATAATTCATTGTTTTTGGTACTTGTAGATTAAAGGCGACGGGAGTGTAGGGGCAGCAATTGGGGCAGCTTTTTGGGGCAGCGATTTTTGGGAGTGGGTGAGGCAGCGATTGTGGCAGTGGGTGGGGGCAGTTTGTTGAGGCAGCTTTGGGAGGCAGCTGTTGAGGCATGGGTGAGGCAGCGTTTTGGGGCTTTTGGCAGGGGGTGAGGCACGATTGAGGCAGTGGGTGGGCAGCTTTTTGAGGCAGCTATTGGGGCCCAAGCAAATTGAGGCAGCGATTGAGGAGGGGGTGGGCAGCTTTTTGAGGCAGCGTTGGGGCAGTGCATAGGCAGTGCATGGGCAGCTGTTGGGGCGAGATTGAGGCACCTGTTGAGGCACGATTGGGGGCACTGTTGGGGCAGTTTTTGGGCAGCAAGTAGGCACTGTTGGGGCAGGGGGGGTTGAGGCAGGGGGTAGGCACGTTGAGGCAGCGATTGAGGCAGCTGTTGGGGAAACCCGATTGGGGCCATCTGTTGAGGCGCAATTGAGGGCTTTTTTGGGGCAGCAAATTGGGGGGGGGGAAAAAGGGGGGGGGTTTGGGGCAGCTGTTGGGGAAGCGTTTAAAGCAGCTTTTTGAGGCAGCTTTTGAGGCAACTGTTGAAGCACGACTGAGGCAGTGGGCGGGCGCTGGTGGGGGAAAGCGTTTGAGGCAGTGGTATTTAATAACATACATGTTATTAATAATAATAAAATACATTTTAAATTAATATGTACTATTTTTATTAAAAACATATATGTTTTTAAAATACCACTGCCTAAAACCCCAAATTTAAATTGTGAAATGTTTGAAGAGCAGGGAGACTAAGCTCACTCCAGCAAAAAACAAAGCTAAAACACTGACATGTTTCAACCACCCCCTCGTATTTTTGTAAAATTTTCCCTTTCCCTTCAATTAAAATCTATTTTTATTTTTAAATTTTTATTATTATTATTTTTAAATTATTATTATTTTTATTATTATTTTTACTATTGTTTTTATTAGCATAGCAGAAATGTTTGATTTTTTTGCTTTTGTTCAAGACTAAAAAACATGATGTCACCGTCGATACCTTTTCCGAATGGGCCTTTCCCAATATGCATCATGAAGGGGTTTACATTTTTTTATACTGTATTTTAAAATTGCAAATAATGAAAAAACAAAACACCCCCTCACCCACACTGAGTGGGGGGAGGTTTGGTCCCAAATTGGGGGGGGTCGGGGGGAGGGTAGTGGGACTCGCATTTTGGTTTTGGGGAAGGGGTTTAAGGGCCCCTTTGGAGTCTGGGATTTAAAAACAACATGTTTTTAAAAAGCATAACATGTACAGTGGCCCCCCCGCATCCCGGACGCACCCGCAAAAACCGTACCCCCCGGGCATCCCGGGAAACGTTTTGATCGAAAAATTTTTTGCCTCGCTTACCCCCCAAAAACCCCTCAACCCCCCTTTCGTGAGACCCCGGTTCCAATTGGGGCCCTGACCACGCCCCAATATGTTCCTTTCTGTGGAAATTGTTTCCAGCCACCCCCTGGGGTTTAACACCCAAAGCATACAATCGGAACATTTCGTATTTTTTTCATGTTTTTGGTGATTTTTTCTAAAATAAGTGACCAGGGGCCCCAAGAAGGCTTCAGTGCCAACCCTACAGCAATGGGGGGTGAGAATTACTATAGGGGTTTGAAGAAAAAGATCATTGATAAGTAAAAAAAGTGGAGTGCGTGTCTCCGAGCGGCCAGGTTTTATATAAACCCCAATAAACCCCCATCGCTACTTTGGTGGTAAAGCTGCTCCCTGCTGTGTACCACCTCACTGCTGCTGCGAACTGTCAGCTGCTGCAGCTGGGGCCACCGTCAGCTGCGCTGCTGCTGTAGCCCCGTCTGCTGCTGCTGTAGCATCGTTGCTGCTGCTGTAGCATCGTCTGCTGCTGCTGTAGCATCGTCTCCCCTGCTGCTGAAGCATCGTCTGCTGCCTGCTGTAGCTCGTCTGTTGCTGTTTGTACCCCCCGCTGCTGCTGTACATCGCCCTGCTGCTGCTGCGCTGTACTTCGTCCTGCGCTGAAAACATCGCATTGCGGGCGTAGCATCGTCCGCTTTTTTCTGTAGCACGTCTTTTGCTGTTTGTCCCCATCGTCGTTGCGGGGCCTGTAGCATCGTCTGCTGCTGCTGAACATCGCATTGCTGCTGTAACATCGTCAGTTCTGCTGTAGCATCGTCTGTGTTTGCGTACATCGTCTGTTGCTGCTGTAGCATGTCTGTTTTTGCTGTACCACCCTTTCGCTGCTGCTGCGGCTGTAGCATCATCTGCGCTGCTGTAGCATCGTCTTTTGGGCTGCTGAGCTTTGTCTGTTGCTGCTGTACCACCGTCAGTTTGCTCTGCTGCTGTAGAAACCCTTTCTGCTGCTGCTTAACACCCGTAAATTTGGGCTGCTGAACATCGTCTGCCGCTGCTGTAGCATCGTCTTTTTGGCTGCTGTGGGAAATCGTCTGTTGCTGCGTACCCCCGGGTCAGCTCGGGCTGCTGTTTGTAACCCACCCGTTGTTGGGGGGGCTTATTGAAAATACCAAAAAACAATTAACCCCAGAGGATTTGCCACCCGGGTAACCCAAAAAAAGGGTCAGTGTCATCGAAGACTTCTAATTTATTTCCTTTTGGGTCCTTAATCTTTCCCCCAGGATGCAACCCACACCAGTCGACTAACACCCGGGTTTAACGGGGGAAAATGCCGGGAACTAGTGCCATTTTGGGGTAAATTTTAGAGCCAGCAAAGGTTGGTTTGAGAGATTTTAAAAATTTGTAGTGACTACAAAGTGGATAAGGCCTGTTCTGGAAGAAAATAAACCCAAAAAGGACCCACAGTACTCAGGAGGGAAAAAGGGACTCCCAGGACACAGTGTCTCATCAGTCATTGCGCATCTTCAATAAAAAGGAAGTGGGCATTTTCTTCATTTTGTAAGTAGTACTGAAAAATATAATTGTGCATGACAATCAAATATTGTCATTATCCTTCCTTTGTGTTAGGGGGGAAAAAATTTTATTTCATGTGGTAAAAATTTTTTTTTCATACTTTTTGGGGGTCTTGCCCCGGGTTAATTTGATTTCCATTATTTCTTAAGGGGAAAATTCCCTTCCCCCATACCGACCCTTTTTTGCATAACAGCCAGCCCTCTTGCACGGATTAAAGGGCCCCATGCGGGGGTCCAACTGTTTTATATTTTTTACAATTTACGACGTTTTCATGTATTTTATGATTTTCATTTGGCAACAAGTTAAAAGGGAAACAGTATTGTATTATATTTTCCCAAAAAAATATATTTGGGGGAAAAACCAAAACATTCACGGGTTTTTTTTAAAATTCGGGGGCCTTGATCCCCTAACCCTCGCGAATGTTGAGGGAGACCGTACATTTTGTTTCATTACTTTCCCGAAGGGAAAATTCCCTATCATTTCATAAAATAAAATAAATCTTTTTGAGGCTACTTTGAGAAAAAAATTCATTGAAAAACAAGGCACAAAACCTATCGATAAAACCCTGATTAATATACATGGAACCCTGGAATTTTGCATTTTGGGCCCAAAATCGGACTTCAGATTTTTGAACCCCTTTTTGGGGGAAAAATTTTTCTTTTCATTTCATACCTTGCCCCCGGAAATCAACTTTTCTGCCCCCCAAGGGACGTCGCCTCAAGGCTGGGGGTCTGTCACGGGTGGGTGAGCATTTACCCAAAAAATTTTGCAATTTTTGGTTCGAAAAAAGGGCCCCCATGGGGGGCCCAAAAAAAAGGTTTCCCAGTGCCACCCTTTGGGCTGGGGAGAAGGGGGGAATGTGCCTTTAAATAATTCTACGAAATTATGATACTAAAGCACAGGAGTCGATAAAGGCCACCAGCAAAAGAAGTAAGCAAATTAAAAAGTGTAGCAGGTAAGTTAAATTTATTAAGTGATAGAAAAAGGGCACAAGAAACTAACTCTTTTCCCAAAGTTGTTTTTGGGGGATAAAAGGTCCACTCAACATACCCCCACCCGCATACTTCCACCACCCTATAGTACCTCTGCCAGCATCTCAATAACCCCTGTAAAATTTTTTTACAATTTTCCACAATAACCACTTTCCTTTTTTTAAAATTTTCTATTATTTTTTATACAATATTCCCCTTTTTTAAAAAATTACGTTCATTGTTTCAGTGTGGGCTAGTGGTTTCAGTTGACTAGTAGGGGACTAATTTGGTTGGGGGCTGCTGCTTGGGGGCCCCCACCACCACTAAATTCTTATGCTGTCAGTGGCCATGATAAACCCAACCAAAAACACCAAACCCTCAACCCCTATCACATACGAATGACAAATTTTATTTCCTTCTAAAAAGTATATATCATGTTTCTATTTATTGATATTGTTTATTAAAGTCCCTATAAAAATAAATTGTGATAGATAAATAAGTTTTTAGAGTTGAAATTTCCCTCATATTTAATATTTTGTCCTGTCCCCAAACAATAAAAATTCCCCCCCTCTCCCCTCCTCACGTTTTCCATGCAACCCAAAAAGATCCCTTTATAAAGGGAAAAGTGATGTTAAATGTTCATTTATCCTTTTAATTTTCATTTTATTTATTTTTTTTAATGTTTTTTGTTAAAGTAAAAAATATAGGGGTTTTTCTTTAAAAAAAGGATATTTTGTTTAAAATTTTGGATGTCTGGGAAAGGATTAATTGTATTTACGAAATTCTTATGGGAAATATTTCTCTGGGTTTTTTTACTTTTCGGGTTTAAAAAGACCCTGGAACAGTTAAGTACGAAAAAACTGGGGGTTTCCCCTTTATAAAAAAAGGCTCAAGGGGATACAAACCCCCCATTCCAACTTTTTTCAAAAAGTCCCAAGCCCAATACAAAATTTGGAGTTTTTCCCAGTTGCTCTTATTTGCTGATGACAGATTCTTTTTGGGGGATTTTGAAGAAAGTTGCAAAAGGGAGGTAGATGAAAAATGGGGGTTAAGAAAAGAAGGAAATAAAAAATGAAATGGGGGAAAAACAAGGTGAAAGAAACAGCAAAAAATTTTTTTTAAGGGAAAAACTGGGTATCAGAGTGGAAGGGGAAAGGGAGGAAAGTAAAAGTGTTTTTGGGTATTTGGGAATGGACTTGTTTTGGGAAAATGGGGCTAAAAAAAGATGAGGGGAACCATAATTTGTTGAAGGGGAAAAAGGTTGGGGGCACATCAAGGCAACTTTGGTTTACCAAAGTGCATTTTTCCCTTGGGGGCAAAAATGGGGAAAGTAAAAAGTTAAAAGATTTTTATTTTTTTCAAAGGGTTTCCAAAGTGTAATTAAAAATTTTGATTTTTTAATACAAAGAAAGCCACTATCATGCTGGGGGATTTCAGGCAAACTAACCAGTAAATTTTTAACTACTTAAAAGGGTAGACAGATAAGATTGGTTTTCCCTTTTTTAAAACCCTTTAAAATGTCCAAAAGAAAATTTACGTTCCCCCCGCGGGGGGGGAGCTCTCCAAATATTTTTAAAAATAAAAAAATTCCCTTTTTTAATTGAAGAGGGGCATTTTTAAAAAATGGTATAAAGGGTAAAAAAAAAATTTAGGGGCAGTACTTACCGAGATTAAGCCCCCGAAGTTGGTGCTATTGATGAGGTTTTCCAAAAACGTGGAGCACTGCCACTTCCAGAAATAATAAACATTTAAACATTTTTTTTTCCCAAATTTTTTTCTATTTTTTTTTTTTTTCAAATTTTTGATGAAAAAATGTTTTTGTTGCCCCGATCTTTTGAAAATTTTATAGCCAATTCTTTTTTTGGAAGGAAAAAACAAATGGTTTGGGGGACTGAATTTAATTTAAACAAACTTCCAAACACACATGTTCACACTGATAAATGAATTTGCACCCCTGGTTCAAAACACAAACTATTGTTTACATTTATATACAAGGTTTTTTTACAAGTCCCATTTTTGTTTCTAGGGAATTTCCCCACTGTATGATACTCCAAGAAGCATGGGGTTTATACCGAGGCCCCACCCCACATTCCTGACAGATGTATAGTTGTGTTTTTGCACTCGGGTCGCAGTTTAGTGTAAGCACACAAAACACAAATTTTTTTTGAGAGTACTTCTTTTTTTTGGAGAAAATGGTAATGGGACCAGGCATGACAGTTGGAAATTTTTCGGTTTAGGCACTTTCTCCCTCTTCTTGTTAGTGACAGGTCAAAAGTTGTGGAGTAACAGGTCGCTGTGGAAGGGCAGGTATAAGTTTTGGTACCAAAACTTTTTGCTATCTGCTTGAAGATATTTAGAGTGAATTTTTGCATAACATTGTTGGCCCCCCATTCTTTTTTTCATTCATGGGTTTAAGGCATTGGCATTGCAATGTCTACAAGTTGGAAAAAAACTTTTTATTTACCACTTGTGATTCCTACCACCCCAAAAGTCAACAAACCTTAAACATCATGCCACGCTTGTCCAACTAGTCGCATGTTGTTCTTAAAGTCCAATTACCAGCTGGCTGACAATGGGTTTAATTTTTTGGGAAAGTGCAAAAAGTCTGTCTGTAAAACCCTTTTTCGTTTCTGGGGGATGGTTGACACAACATCACTCTAGTTTGTCATCCAATTAGTGCCATGATGTCATTGGCATGAAACCTTCTACTAGACTTCTTCCAATGAACCCTTGGCATGGGGTTTTCTACTTCCCCACTGTTCCCATATATCGTATTGTTTACAAAGTAGGGAAAACTGGGGAGCATAGGGGTTTTAAAACCAGTTGTCCGTGGGAAAAATGTAAAACCCTTTTCCAAGGGATGGCCCCCTCACTGGGAAAAACATCTCCAGAAATGCCCAACATGTCCTGGAAACGCCGATGTATTTTTTCCCTGTGTAATAAAGACATCCAAAACAGACCAATCCCAAAAGTCCCCACATAACAAAGATTTTTTTACAAAAACGATTTCATTTGCTTGGTATATTTGTTTGAATAAAAGTCGTCCCCTTTAACAGAACAAGGGGTCGTCACAACAATATTCTTGAATGGATAAAAGTAGGCACTGAATTTTTTTTTCAGATACATAAAAAAATTCCCGTAAATTTTTTAAAGAGGTCATTTCTTTTTTGGCTTTTTCCCCGTCCCGAGAATTTCCCAAAATTCGTAGCAACAGAGGAATCTGTTGCAGGGGAAAGGGGGTTTACGGGAAAACTGGGGTACTTTAGAAGTGGGCTTTTGGGCCATTTTGTGCTTTTATTGTTTTTATAGGTGTGGGGCATAAGCATGACAATCCCCAAGGGAAAAAATTAAAATTTTTAGCCCCAGTTTTTTTAAAATTTCCACGTGCAGCTGTGAAGAATCTGAAAAAATGTTTTGTGGTTTCCCTTTAACTTGAAATATAATTTTGGGCTGGGTAACAGTTTTTTTTCCCTTTTTGGCTCATCCAAGTACCCTTGGGAAAAAAGTCTAACTCTGAGACTCATTTAAGATGGGACAGGGGTGGCATGGGTGCCACTTCCACCGGCATCAAAATTGAAAAAGGGTTTTGGGAAAAAATGGGGTACTTTCTGTCCAGTTTTCCCTTCACTCACAAGGTGCAGGGGGGACCCCGTGGCATGGGGCATGGGGGAGTAGGAGGGGGGACAGGAGTGGAGGCAGCACATGGTTGAGAGGGTGCCGGGCGGTCCTTTGTCTGCCCACCCACTGCGCCACGAGGTCCAGGCTCCATGCCACCCCCCTCTTTCTCCCTCTCAGCATATTCACCTTCATTATCACTATCACTATCAGTGGCTGGGGTTTCGGATCATGACCTGCCACGACCCTTGCCACCGACTACATATGGCACACTGCCTGAACGTAGGTTACGATGCCTAAAAGTACATTTCACTGGGGAAAAATGATAATCACTTTCACACGACGAATCTTCTATCGGCACAAAATCAATTTCATCATCGTCACTTATATCACTTTCACTATCATCACCATAACGCATGGAAAAATGATAATTTCCTCTTGCAGAGTTGCCTTTGGGAAGTAACACTAGCAGCCCCAGAGGTGCTGGGTTGAGGGTCTGTTGTGGCCACACTGGCCACCTCAGAAGTGCTGGGCTGAGGGTCTGGTATGACCACACTGTCCACACTATCCACACTGGCCACCCCAGAGGTCATGGCCTGAGGGTCTATTGTGGCCATACTGGCCACCTCAGAAGTGCTGGGCTGAGGATCTGGTATAGCCACACTGTCCACACTGGCCACCCCAGAGGTCATGGCCTGAGGGTCATCTGGGTTATCAACAAATGTTTCACTAATTCCTTGATCTTTAGTGGCTATATCGGAGTCAAAACCACTAAACTCACATTCTGTATCACTTTCTGGGAATAGTAGAGTGTTAATACGCCAAAGCGTCAGTGAGTCACGGGGGTTTGCCATGATGTTGACCCAAGATGGAGCTGAAACTAACTGGTGTTACCATGTGGTACCCCAGCATCCCAGATTTTTTTCATAGTGCACACACTGAGTGTTCACATCCATTCTCTCATGCTTAGGTGACTCAGGCCTATCGTGCCAGTTTTGAAGGAATGAAAAATGAAACATTGATCTACGCTTGGAGCCTGCCGCACGTGAACGTACATCTACGTGTGGACAGTTTAGGGGTTAATAAATCCTTATTTTATCTTAATACAGTGGAACATCAACTTGTGAGTTTAATCCGTTCTGTGACCTAGCTCGTAACTCAGTTTGCTCGTACAGTGGAACCCCGAGTTTCGACCACCCTGAGTATCGGTTGCTTTGAGTTTCGACTGCTTTTTTTGGCTAAATTTTTATCTCGAGTTTTCGTCGTTGCCCTGTATTTCAGCCGGCATACCAGACCTGTCCACCTGCTCGCGCCTGTGCACCTCCCTGCACAGGCGTCGTGAGCCAGTCTAGCTTTGTTTTCCTTAAGTAACTTTTTCCCTTCA
>NC_069433.1:1688356-1715357 GCF_026875155.1 Cherax quadricarinatus
TTTTTTTTTTTCAAGTACTTTTATGGCCTATGAAACCAAATATAAGCCATATTTTGGATATATACACCTCGTTGTATACTACACAATAACTGCACAAACATTGACAATTGAACATTTTCACCTACTTTAGTCACTTACTATTGCCTAGAATTAATACATAGTATTTATAGGTCCCCAGCAATGTTTTGGTGGGGAAGGGAATGTGGGTTTTTTGTGAACAACAGGCTGGCTGGCAGGCAGCTGGCTGGCTGGCTGGCTAGCTGGTTGGCTGGCTGGCTGGCTGGCAGGGTGGCTGACCAGCTGGCTGGCTGGTTGGCTTTGTCTATGTCTCAAAGGTACACATAAATACAATTATACATAGTGTAAATTACTTAGGATACACGGAAAATATAATAATAATAACTGAAGCATGGTGTAAGAGAGTGTGTCACTCGTCTTATCTCTCCACTAATAACAGGTTGACATTTGATGAGGGGCGTCTTATCTCTCCATTAATGAGAGTGGTGACTTTTGATGAGGGTACACTGCCTTCCCTTTATTTGTTTTCACTTTACACATAAACATGTCTATCTGTCTGCTTGTCTCTTTTTCTGTCTGCCTGCCTCTCTTTCTGTCTCTGTCTCAGATAGAGCCACTAGTGAACTAACATGTATTACACTCAGTGCAGTAGTCACTGCATCACATCTGAGTCCTATACTTATTATTTGTCAGTCTGGTTTTTTTGGTTTATCCTAGGTAATTTACACTAAATTTGTTTTTTATGCATACCTGTGAGAGAGAGAGACACAGACAGAGACAGACAGACTGACAGACAGCCACCAAAACAGCCAGCCAGCCAGCCAACCAGCCACCTGACCAATCAGCCAGCCACCTGACCAGCCAGCCAGTCGGCCACCTGACCAGCCAGCCAGTCGGCCACCTGACCAGCCAGCCAGTCAACCACCTGACCAGCCACCACCTGACCAGCCAGCCAGCCACCTGACCAGCCACCAGCCACCTGACCACCACCAGCCACCTGACCAGCCAGCCAGCCACCTGACCAGCCACCACCACCTGACCAGCCACACCTGACCAGCCAGCCAGCCATGTTTTTTACACAAACCCACCCCCCTTCCCTACCATCCCCACTGCAACCCCATCCTTACTCCCTTTCCCCACCACCCACACTGCGGAGAGGAGATATTCCTTTACATGTATTTGGGTTTGGGGTGACAACGGCCTACCAGCCTTTTTCCACTTGATTTGAAGGCGCTAGAATTTATGCGTACTAGTAAGCCCAATAACCCTGGTGCATAAGACGTACTACTACATCAGAAGCCCTGAAAGGTTGAGAGCGAAGGCCTTATCCTATGGCTGTCTCTTGGCTCTGCCTTCAAAGGAATCTTCTTCATGTCCCTATTCAGGAGCTAGGAGACCTCCAACCTTGGCGGTTCCCCAGGGTACCCGCTCCTCCAGTGTCGTGTCTCCCAGAGTTACCCCCCCATCTCTAATTCTTTTACAGTTTCACCCTCTGAATCCCCCACCTTCTTACCTATTCCTACCTCTAATTCTTCTTGCCCGCTAGTTTCTCAGTCTGCAAGGCCACACATTCCTGCATCTTCGCGCCTGTCACCTGTGAAGTTGAACCTGTCTCATAAGCCTAAGTCTCTTCGCTTTCATCCGGACTCTCTCATTGACTTTTTGACAACAACTGACTGACTTCACAAATTCTGATACCTTCAGCCCTTTCTACTTCAATCTCTTGCTACCCTCTACCCCCGTACTATCCCCTGTCCCGCTGTTTTCTGTAACCTACTGATCATCCCTCCTCCCTTCTGCCATCCAATACCCTCGCTTCCTTCCCTACCCTGCAGCGCTGTATAGCCCTTGTGGCTTAGCGCTTCTTTTTATTATAATAATAAGTCTCTCGCACTCCTCCAGTGCTTACAATTCCCCAACAGTTTAACTTTTTGGCCTTGGTGCCTAGTTTCTCATCCCCTTTCTAACTCTCACAAGAAGGTGTGGTCGTGTGGTCCCCTCTTCTACTGTTCCCCCCCCAGACTTCTTCCCCAGTTACCTTCCAGCCTCCTTCCTCTCCTGTTCCATGGCAGGACTCTCAACGCATCACTCCAGGTTCATAAGCCCCTCTCATCTCAGACCTCTTTGGTTCCCTCCATAGTCTCCTTAGTCTCTACTTGCTTTACCTCGCCTGTCTCTGAAGTCATGGTATCAGCATCTTCCTTATCCGCTGAGATGCTTGGGGCTATCTCCAACTATATGCAGAGACAAAACCCTTGATGACACCAACAAGCCTCCTCCTACCCCTTCTTATTTCTCACAACCCTCGCAGCAATCTTTTCCTTCACAGCATTCTGGTTCCTCCTTGCTTACACACGCTTTCTGTTCCCTCCACACATTGACTTCACTAACTCTAAATAGCCCATAGATTTTATCGCTTCTTATGTTGGAAATACCTGTCTTTGTGAATAATGACTTATTTATAATGGAATATTCGTGGCCTTGGGTAATCAAGGAGAGCTCCAGGTGTTGCTCTCCCAGTTTTCCCCAGTATGTTTGGGTTACAAGAGCCCAAAATTCGTTCAGCTGTTATTCGCCCCATTTCAGGCTGTGTGCTGTTGCATTCTTCTGATCCCTTTCCTGATGAATCGTTTAATGAAGTTCGCTTCTTGTGCACATTGGTATACTGTATCAACAGGTCTTTTTTTCGTTCTCTGCTGCATTTTACTGTAGCCTATATTTATTTTCACAGAGGGTAACAGTTGCTCTCTATCTCTTTCCTTCCCATGCATTCTATATCTTGGATTTTGGGTTCTTGATCTCTTCTCTGCCACTTCCTATCTTGTTAGGTGATTTTAACGCTCATCACCACTTGGGAGACTCTTCTCACTTCTCATCCTCTTCATGTTTTAAATAGGGGTGCTTCCACCCATTTTGACTTTTGCACTCAGTCTCTTTCTTGCATTGATCTTTCTATTTGCTCCACGTCAGTCGCATTTGTTATGCTTGATCTGTTCTCCCAGATTTGCACACAGTGATCGCTTTCCTATTCTTCATACTTCTACGTATTCCCAACTGCCTCGTAGCTTTTGTGGGACCCTTCTTTGTCCTCCATTGATGAGCTGGTGCACCAGTTTTCAACCTTAGTTTTGACTTCACACATTCTATTCTCAAACCTCAGGCAGGCATTCTTAGACATGCGTGTCTTGGTGTTCTCCTACATGTGCCCATTCAGTGCGTTTGAAATGTGCGCATGGGCCGTTATCAATATAATCAGACCTCAGATCATCTTGGATTTTAAGCAGGCAAGGGCAGCCACTCGCCTCATCATACGCGACGTTAAATGGGACTTGTTGGCAAGACTACCTGTGTTTCCATTACCTCGAATTTCCCTATGTGTGAGGTTTGGAAGAAGGACGGAAGTTGTGTGGCAAGTACACTCTGGACCCAGCTCCCAATTTTGCAGGTTGCTGGTGTTAGTGTTGCGGGAAACCCCTTGAAGTAGCTAACGGAAATCGGGAACTCTTTTCTGTTCTCCCAAGGGCTTCACCTCTGTCCCTCATTTCTCGCATCTAAGTCTACCAAGGAGCAATTGCCCTTGGATTTCTCTTTTAATGGAAAGAAGCCATATAACATACCTTTTCACTCTCCTAGAGGTAGAGTCCACACGTTCCTCTTGCCAGTCATTAGCAGTTGGGCCTGGTGATACTATTCATATCAGTATGCTACAACGTCTGCATTCTACAACCCTTACAGTCCTTTTGCGTCTTTTCAATCTTATTTGGATGTGAGGGGTTCTCTCTCCACATTGGAAATCAGCCATTGTACTACCATTTTGCAAACCAGGCACCTCGGGCTTGATACCTCTCACTATCGCCCCATTGCTCTGACCAGTGTAGTCTGCAAGGTGATGGAACAGTTGGTGAATAGACATCTGATATGGTGTTTGGAGACTCACGATAGTCTTTCTCCTCACTAATATGGCTTTTGTAAGGGCTGCTCTGCTTTGGCCCTTTGTTCCACTTAGATACATACGTATGAAGTGCCGTTGCTAATAAACACTCCGTCCTAGCAGTCAAACAAACATGTCATTACTATTTCATGAGTCGAGTTGAGTCCTAGCAGTCTTTTTTGCTCTGAGAAGGCATATGACACCACCTGGAGGTATAACATCTTAGCCTAGGCCCACTCCTTAGGCCTCCATGGTAATCAATCAACCTTCCTTGCTGCTTTCTGTCTGAAAAACATTTATGCATCCGTGTTTGGCACCTCGCTTTTCTTAGACTTTTTTCAGGCCAAGGGAGACCCACGAGGTTGTGTCCTTAGCACTACCCTTTTTCTCTTGGCTATAAATGACTTCCCTTCCATTCTTCATCACATATTTTGCCATCACTTTATGTGGATGACTTCGCTATAGCTTACACAGGTGCTGACTGTCGCCTCGTAGTGGCCTCCCTTCAGGTTGTGATTGCCTGTGTTTTCCATTGGGCCACTTCTTGTGGATTTAAATTTTCTAGTGCGAAAACCCATTTCATTACCTTCACTAGACGTCCTCTTGTCCCAGATATTCTATTTTATTTAGATGGTTCACATATTCAGAATGAGATAGTTTAAGTTTCTTTGACTTTTTTTGATTGCCACCAGTTGACATGGAAAACCTCACATTTCCTCTTGAAGGCAGCTTGCCATGGTCAGCTCAACCTCCTTAAAATTCTTGCGCATCATTCATGGGAAGCACATTGTCTGACTCTACTCCATTTGCATTCCACCCTAGTCCTTGTCCAAGCTGGAATATGGCGACCAAGTCTATTTTGTGTTCTGCAACTCATTCTAAGTTAGATCCCCTTCATCACCAGGATCTACATTAATGCCTTGGTGCCTTTCGTTCATCCCCTGTTGAAAGCCTCTATGCTGAGACGAATGTTCTTCCTTAGCTGATCGTCAATAAGCTACCTTTATACCTTTGAAGAATTTTGAGAGTATATCTATTCTCTGAGCCTGGCCATGGTCCAGGCTTGTCTGGTGCTCGCCTGGTCAACCAGGCTGTTGCTGCTGGAGGCCCGCTGCCCTACATATCCATCACAGCCTGGTTGATCTGGCACCTGGTGAAGATACTTGTCTAGTTTCCTCTTGCAGGCTTCAACACTTGTTCCAGCAGTGTTTCTGATATCTTCTGGTAAGATGTTAAAAACTCTGGGACCCCGGATGTTGATACAGTGTTCCCTTATTGTCCCCACCACACCCCTGCTCCTCACTGGGTTTATTTTACACTTCCTCCGATATCTCTCACTCCAGTATGTTGTTATGGCAGTGTGCAGATTTGGGACCAAGCCCTCGAGTACCTTCCAGGTATATATTATCATGTACCCCTCTCTCTCCTCCGCTCCAATGAGTACATGTTCAAGACTTGCAGGCATTCCCAGTAGTTTAGGTGCTTTACTGGCTCAATGTGAGCCATAAATGTTCTCTGTATTTGTTCCAGCTCCGATATTTCTCCTGCCCTGAACGGGGCCGTCAGCACTGAGCAATATTCTAAGCGAGGGAGCACTAGCAATTTGAAGAGTGTCACCATCGGCATTGTTTCCCTTGTTTTGAAAGTTCTCAATACCCACCCAGTCAACTTCATGGCTGTTGTGATCTTGTCTTGTTATGGTCTTTAAAAGAAAGGTCTGATGACATAATTATTCCTAGGTCTTTTACGTGTTCCTTACGTTCTATTTGGTGACCCTTGAGTTTTGTATATAGTGCTTCTTTTGAGTTCTTCATTCTTTCCATACCTAAGCAGCTGGAACTTATCACCATTGAATGTCGTGTTGTTTTCCACTGCCCACTGGAAAAACCCTGTTTATGTCCTCTACCGTACCGACTTTCATGCTTATTTTAGTATCATCTGCAAATGATGATACAAAAGTGTGCCAGGTGTTTTTGTCTATGTCTGCTATGAGGATGAGAACAGCAGTGTGCCAGACAGTGCCTTGGGGCACTGAGATTTTGACCTCGCTGATGCTGGATCTAGCCCTGTTCACTACTGTGTGTGAACAGGGTTGTGTGTTAGGAAACCAAAAATCCATCTGCCTACCTTCCCCGTAATGCCCATGGCCTCATTTTGTGCGCTATCACTCCATGATCGCATTTGTCAAACGCCTTTGCAAAATCTGTGTAAATCACATCTGCGTTTTGGTCGTCTTCCAGTGCCTCCGTAATTCTGTCATAATGGTTCAGCAGCTGTGACAGACATGATCGTCCTGCTCTAAAACCATGCTGGTTCGGGTTATGTTGTTGTGCTGGTCCATGAAATTTGTAACCTGCCGTCTAATCACTCTTTCGAAGATTTTTATGAGTGGAGAGGTTAGGGCTACTGGTCTGTAATTTTTAGCAAAGGAGCTATGTCTGCACTCTTTAAGCCTCGTATTTCACCTAGATCTAAGCTCTTTCTCCAAAGAATACTGAGGGCTCGTGCTAGTGGTACTTTGCACTTCTTTATAAATAGAGCATTCCATGAATCTGGTCCAGGTGCTGAGTGAGTGGGCATGTTTTCCATTCTTTTCGACATTATGGGATTTGTACCAATGTCAGTTAGTTGGTCTGTGCGGCCTTCTCTGGAGTGAAAAATATTATTGCATTTTCTAACCTTACTGTCATTTAGTGGGTTGCTGAACACCGACTCATACTGTTCTTTTAGGATTTCACTCATTTCCTGTTCATCGTCAGTATACGAGTCTCCTCTCAGTAGTGGTCCAGTTCTACAGGTAGTTCTTAGCTTGGATTTTGTGTAGGAATAGAAATATTTTGGGTTTCTTGCAATATCCTGTATGGCCCTTTGTTCCCTTTGTACTTCTTCTGTGAGGTATGACATCCTAAGGTTTTGCTCTAATTCAGTGATCTCTCTGCTAAGTCTATCTTTCCTCTGTTGTAGCATATTTGTGTTTTTAAGCAGTTCAGTAACCTGTTTTCTTCTTCTGTACCATCTCCTATGCTCTCTCTCTATATCTGATATTCCTCTGGGTTTCCTCAGTGGTACATGTTTCATACATACTTTGTATTGCTTCTGTATTCAGCTTCTCTAGGCACAGCTGGGGATTTAGGTCGCTCATGTCTGATTCCCAGGGTATGTCTGATAGCTCTTGGTTTATTTTTTCCCAGTTAATTCTATGGTTGTTAAAATTAAACTTACTGAACATCCCATCTCTAACTTTAGCGATGCAGTTTCCTACCCCTGAGTTAATACTAGTTTGAACCTCTATGATGTTATGATCAGAGCAAATAGTTTTGGAAACTGTTATGTCTCTGACCAGTTCCTCGTTGTTTGTGAATTCAAGTCCAGGGTATTTTCATTTCTAGTGGGATCAATTACCTGTTGGTTTAAAGAGTGCTTTTCACAAAACCTCATTATTTCCCTGGTATGTACCTGTTGAGCCAGGTGCTTCCCGCAGATATTTCTGGTATAACATTACATTGTGCCATCTTCCATTTTACATGAGGGAGATTAAAATCTCAAAGGAGTAAAATATTTGGTGTAGGACTTTCTAGCCTATCCAGATAGCTATCTATCTTACTTAACTGATCTGTGAATTCCTCAGCAGTTGCTGATGGTGGTTTGTATACTAGGATAATTACCAAATTCCTATTTTCAACTTTAATGCCTAGAATTTCTACTATATCATTCGTAGAATTCAGCACTTCTGTGCAACAGAAAGTATCCTTTACATAGATTCCTACCCCTCCCTGTGACCTATTGATTCTATCACATCTATACATTTTTTTTTTATTATCACACTGGCCGATTCCCACCAAGGCAGGGTGGCCCGAAAAAGAAAAACTTTCACCATCATTCACTCCATCACTGTCTTGCCAGAAGGTGCTTTACACTACAGTTTTTAAACTGCAACATTAACACCCCTCCTTCAGAGTGCAGGCACTGTACTTCCCATCTCCAGGACTCAAGTCCGGCCTGCCGGTTTCCCTGAATCCCTTCATAAATGTTACTTTGCTCACACTCCAACAGCACGTCAAGTATTAAAAACCATTTGTCTCCATTCACTCCTATCAAACACGCTCACGCATGCCTGCTGGAGGTCCAAGCCCCTCACACACAAAACCTCCTTTACCCCCTCCCTCCAACCTTTCCTAGGTCGACCCCTACCCCCGCCTTCCTTCCACTACAGACTGATACACTCTTGAAGTCACTCTGTTTCGCTCCATTCTCTCTACATGTCCAAACCACCTCAACAACTCTTCCTCAGCCCTCTGGACAGCAGTTTTGGTAATCCCGCACCTCCTCCTAACTTCCAAACTACGAATTCTCTGCATTATATTCACACCACACATTGCCCTCAGACATGACATCTCCACTGCCTCCAGCCTTCTCCTCGCTGCAACATTCATCACCCATGCTTCACACCCATATAAGAGCGTTGGTAAAACTATACTCTCATACATTCCCCTCTTTGCCTCCAAGGACAAAGTTCTTTGTCTCCACAGACTCCTAAGTGCACCACTCACCCTTTTCCCCTCATCAGTTCTATGATTCACCTCATCTTTCATAGACCCATCCGCTGACACGTCCACTCCCAAATATCTGAATACATTCACCTCCTCCCTCCTCCCCCCCTCCAATTTGATATCCAATCTTTCATCACCTAATCTTTTTGTTATCCTCATAACCTTACTCTTTCCTGTATTCACTTTTAATTTTCTTCTTTTGCACACCCTACCAAATTCATCCACCAATCTCTGCAACTTCTCTTCAGAATCTCCCAAGAGCACAGTGTCATCAGCAAAGAGCAACTGTGACAGCTCCCACTTTATGTGTGATTATCTTTTAAACTCCACGCCTCTTGCCAAGACCCTCACATTTACTTCTCTTACAACCCCATCTATAAATATATTAAACAACCACGGTGACATCACACATCCTTGTCTAAGGCCTACTTTTACTGGGAAATAATTTCCCTATTTCCTACATACTCTAACTTGAGCCTCCTATCCTCGTAAAAACTCTTCACTGCTTTCAGTAACCTACCTCCTACACCATACACTGCAACATCTGCCACATTGCCCCCCTATCCACCCTGTCATACGCCTTTTCCAAATCCATAAATGCCACAAAGACCTCTTTAGCCTTATCTAAATACTGTTCACTTATATTTTCACTGTAAACACCTGGTCCACGCACCCCTACCTTTCCTAAAGCCTCCTTGTTCATCTGCTATCCTATTCTCCGTCTTACTCTTAATTCTTTCAATAATAACTCTACCATACACTTTACCAGGTATACTCAACAGACTTATCCCCCTATAATTTTTGCACTCTCTTTTGTCCCCTTTGCCTTCATATAAAGGAACTATGCATGCTCTCTGCCAATCCCTAGGTACCTTACCCTCTTCCATACATTTATTAAATAATTGCACCAACCACTCCAAAACTATATCCCCACCTGCTTTTATCATTTCTATCTTTATCCCATCAATCCCGGCTGCCTTACCCCCTATACATGTTGTAGTTTTCTACCTTTATCTCTCCGTCAAAACATCCCTTGTACGTGTTTCTGTAAATGCTCCAAACATGGCATTCGCTTCTGTCAGGAGCCCACTGACATAACTAACTTTGTCATTTTTATTTGATTTCAAACCCTGTATATTTGCAAATATGAAGCGGGAATTACCAAGGGGGATGTTTTGTCTCACTTTGTGTTTCATTAGTGCCACTGGTGGTGTACTACCTGATGTGTCCCCTGGTGTACACCCCCTGGTTTCTCCAGTATAGTTCACCCCGACTAACGATATTAATTTGGGTACCCGAGAACGAATATCGTTAGTCGATTTTTTTTAGTGCTAGCCAAGGCAAAATGTTAGCGTTAAAAGTATCATTAGCCTGATTTAACGTTAGTCGATGCCATCGTTAGTCGAGGGTCCACTGTACTGGCTTTGCGTTTGTTTGCTTTTTTCGGCCTTGAGCCCACCTGTCCTCTCTGTACCATTTCCCCTGTTTGTCTCCTCCTTTGTTTTGATTTTTTCCTTTTTTTGTCTAAAAAAGAATGCTGTTCAATTTCCCTTTCTCTGCTAACTCTGTAGCACTGCTTCCTTTTACAGGGTGGTCCTGGGCACTCAGGTCATAGCATTCTCTGGACTGTGTTGAAGCTTTACACATTACTGGATGGAAATACCTGCACTTTGTTACTTTGTCTGCTCTCATGCCCTTTTCGGGTTCCTTCTGTGTATTGGTTTGTCTCAGACATTAGTAGAACCCCTTATTGATCAGCGCCCCTGCTTACTATTTCCGTTTTCTCTTCATTTTTGCTCCTGTCTTCTCTCCAGTTTCCTTTCCCCTTTTATGTTAGTGTAGCATCTGCCTTTTCCTTTCCCCCCCCTTTGGGGGGTTCCAATGGTTTGTGTCTGTTCTCCCCTACTGCCGTGCACCAAAAACTCTCTTACCTATGGCTGCTTCTCCCCTCTCTTTTCTTGAATACTTTAATCACGTGCTTGTCCATCGCTGTTTATACAGATGGTTCTAAATCTTCTGACGGTGTTGGGTTTGAGGCGGTGTTCCCTCATGATGTTGTCCGGGGTCATTTGTTAGACTCGACTAGTATTTTTACTGCCAAGTTGTATGCCATCCTTATACTGCTTCTCCATATTACATGTACAGTGGACCCTCGGTTATCGGCCATAATCCATTCCAGAAGCTTGGCCTAAAACCGAAACAGCTGAAAATCAAAATAATATTTCCCATAAGAATTAATGTAATTACAATTAATCTGTTCCAGACAAAAATATTCACCAAAAAATATTTTTTTTAACAATTCAATCAGTATTACATAGTTTTATTGAAGACTGATGCTGGCTTCTGGTATGCCTGCTACACTCCCTGCATGCCTGTTACAATCTCTGCATGCCTGTTACACTCCCTGCATGCCTGCTACACCCCCTGCATGCCTGTTACACTCCCTGCATGCCTGCTACACTTTCTGCATGCCTGCTACACTTCCTGCATGTCTGCTACACTCCCTGCATGCCTGCTACATTCCTTGCATGCCTGTTATGCTCCCTGCATGCATGCTACACTTCCTGTATGCCTGCTACACTCTCTGCATGCCTGCTACACTTCACACGCTTAAATTCATGGTGTTTCTCACTTTTTTTGCCACAGGAACTTTACTAGGAACTTTCTTTGGAGCCATGGTTTACTTATTTCGCAGTTGCACTGCAGAAACCCACAAAAAAATAATGGAAAACAAACAAAATGTTTTTGATGTATGAGCAGAAGCTTCCTCACGCACCGAAAGACACAGCTAAACTGATGCGCAAGCAACCCCAGCTGGCAGACGAACACATCCGAAACAACCGATCACCGGAGCCAAAAAACCAGCCGATCACCGAGAGCCAAAAAACCAGCCGATCACCGAGTTGGCCAATAATAGGAACGGCCGATAACCGAGGGTCCACTGTATGTATCCTTCGCGTTTGTAATCATTTCGGATTCCCTCAGCGCTTTACAGGTCATTAAACAATGTGATTCCCCTCATCCACTGGTCCCTTGTGTTCAGCTTTGGTTGTGCCATGTAGCTAGCAAGAAAAAGGATAGATGTTTTTCTGCTGGGTCCCTGACATATTGATGTGCAGGGCAGTCAGCAGTGCGTGATCTTCCGGTTTTCTATAAGGTATTCCATTCAGGGATTATATTACAATCATCTCTGCCCATCTTTGAGGCCGTTGGCAACAACGGTGGTTGGACATGCACCATGACAAATTGCACTCTATTAAACTGCTTTTGGGTTTGTGGCCTGTACTTGGAGACTGCAACTCCTCTGTCTCTGCATTGGCTATACTTGCCTTACCCATGGGTATCTCATGGAACGACACCCTATTCCTCTCTGTGAGGTTTGTCGGGTCCCTATTTCAGTTCTTCACTTTCTTGTGGATTGTCTGGTTTACCAGCGAGCTCACAGGATTTACCTCCACTGACGCTGCCACCCTACCACTTGATTGCAGTAAACTGCAATCAAGTCTCTGTCCCAGACTTTCGATTGGCTGATTTCCTGGACTGAAAAATTACCTGGGTGGACTAAATTGGGATGATCTGGCTATGGGTCAGGTAGCTGTGGTGTGGTTGCCAATATGACATTTTTCAGAGCATAGTTCTAGCTGCTTAGTCAGCTTTTGTTCCGAGTAGAGAAATTAGATCTAACAAAATGATCTCAAATGGATGAACAATAGATTAAAACATCTCATAGGTCAAAAGAGAGGCATATATAGGCGTATCAAAAGAGGGGATGGGCAGTTAAGAAATCAATATATTCAATTAAAGAGAGAAATAAAAAAAGAATAAGAAAAGCAACAAGGGATTATGAGGCTAAGGTCGCAAGAGATTCGAAGACTAACCCAAAAGGTTCTTTCAGTTATACATAAGTAAGATTAGAGACAAGATAGGCCCACTTAAGAGTAGCCTCAGTCAGATCACTGACAGTGATAGGGATAGTGTGAAATTTTCAGTTCTTACTTCCTCTCAGTCTTTACTTAGGAAGATACTAGTGAAATTCCAGAAATAATAAATTATGTAGAACAAGACGATAATAAACTATGCACGACTGCAGTAACTAGTGACATGGTCCTCAGACAAATAGAGAAATTAAAACCTAACAAATCCCCAGGCCCTGATGAACTGTTTGGGTTTTTAAAGGAATGTAAGAGGAACTTTGCAAACCTTTGGCTAATCTTTACAACATATCACTACAAACTGGCATAGTGCCTGATAAGTGGAAAATGGCAAATGTAATACCTATTTACAAGGCAGGTGACAGGTCCTTAGCTTTGAACTATAGACCAATAAGCCTTACCTCTATAGTGGGAAAATTTATGGAATCAATAATCGCCGAGGCAATTCGTAGCCATCTTGATAGGCATAAATTGATAAATGAATCTCAACATGGTTTTACTAAGGGGCATTCCTGTCTTATGAATTTACTAACTTTTTTTGATAAGGTGTTTGAGGAGGTAGATCATGGTAATGAATATGATATTGTGTGTATGGACTTCAGTAAGGCTTTTAATAGAGTTCCACATCAGAAACTTTTGAGGAAACTTAAGGCACACGGAATAGAAGAAATTTTTTCCTGGGTAGAGGTGTCATTGACAAATAGGCAGCAAAGAGTTTGCATAAATGGGGAGAAATCAGAATGGAGAAGCATCACAAGCGGTGTTCCACAAGGGTCAGTGTTGGGCCCGTTGTTCTTCACAGTTTACATAAATGATATAGATGAGGGAATAAATAGCGACATAAGCAAATTTGCTAATGACACCAAAATAGGCCATCCAATTCATTCTATTGAGGACATTAATGCACTCCAGAATGATTTGAATAGACTGATGCAGTGGTCGGAGAAGTGGCAGATGCAGTTTAATATAGACAAATGCAAAGTGCTAAATGTTGGACAGGACAATAACCATGCCACTTATAAACTGAATAGTGTAGATCTTAATACTA
Organism: Cherax quadricarinatus; assembly: GCF_026875155.1. Classification (NCBI taxonomy): domain Eukaryota; kingdom Metazoa; phylum Arthropoda; class Malacostraca; order Decapoda; family Parastacidae; genus Cherax; species Cherax quadricarinatus. The sequence goes on from NC_069433.1 coordinate 1,701,836, forward strand.
CTGATTGCAAAAAGGATTTAGGAGTGCTGGTTAGCAGTAATCTGAAACCAATACAACAGTGCATAAGTGTTCGCAATAAAACTAACAGAATCCTTGGCTTCATATCAAAAAGCATAAATAATAGAAGTCCTCAGGTTGTTCTTCAACTTTGTATATCCTTGGTTAGGCCTCATATAGATTATGCTGCACAATTCTCATCGCCATATTACAGAATGGATATAAATGCACTGGAAAATGTACAGAGGAGGATGACAAAGTTGATCCCATGTATCAGAAATCTTCCCTATGAGGATAGACTGAGGGCCCTGAATCTGCACTCTCTAGAAAGGCGTAGAATTAGGGGGGGGATATGATTGAGGTGTATAAATGGAAAACAGGAATAAATAAAGGGGATGTAAATAGCGTGCTGAAAATATCCAGCAAAGACAGGACTCGCAGCAATGGCTTCAAGTTGGAAAAGTTCAGATTCAGGAAGGATATAGGAAAGCACTGGTTTGGTAATAGAGTTGTGAATGGGTGGAACAAATTCCCAAGTACCGTCATAGACGCTAAGACTTTGTGTAGTTTTAAAAATAGGTTGGATAAATACATGATGGGTGTGGGTGGGTGTGAATTGGACCCGACTAGCTTGGCCTACCAGGTCTGGTGCCGTGCTCCTTCCTGAAGTGGAAGTGACCTGACTAGGTGGTCATTGTTCTAGGGCGGGGAATGGGCATGGACTGCTTCACATGAGTCAGTAGGCTTGTTGTTTTTTTTTTATTTTTTTCATTTTTTTATTTTTTTGTTTTTTTTTTTTTTTTTTTTTTTTTTTTTTTTTTTTTTTTTTTTTTTTTCCTTTATTTTTTTTTTTTTTTTTTTTTTTTTTTTTTTTTTATCCCCCCCCCCCCCCCCCCCCCCCCCCCCCCCCCCCCCCAATATATTTCCAGTGTTCCTTCTTTCTTATGTTCCTTCTTCCAGTCGACCCTGCTTTCACATACAATCACTTTTTTACTTTTTGTTAGCTACTGCTTTACTATACGAACTTTGACTCGTAGCCCCTTTGATCCCTTCCAGCACTTTTCTCCCTTACCTCTGCTCCCTCTCCACAGCTGTTTATTAGCCCAGACTATTTTTTGACCTGCAGCGCGGCATAACCCTTGTTGGTTTAGGCTTTACAGGTGGACCCCGCATAAACGTTGGCATCGCATAGTGTTAAATCGCATAGCGATAGCATTTTTATCGCTTAAAATTTTTGCCTCGCATAGTGCTAAAAAATTCGCTCAACGTGATTCGTCCGCAGACACGTCAGGCGGCCTGAGCCAGCCTCATTGTTCTGACCAGGCAAAGTGGGCATTGTTTACAAGCCAGCCTCTTGCGGTAACATTCAAGCATATCAATCGGAACATTTCGTATTTATTACAGCCTTTTTATAATGATTTTCACCTGAAAAATTAAGTGACATGGGCCCCAAGAAAAGAAAGCTTTAGTGCCAACCTCTACAGGAATAAGGGTAGCCCTGAGGAACAATTTAACTATCGGAGATGAAGAAAGAGATACTCAATTGCTAAGTATCATCGAAAGTGGAACGTTCACCCCGGTGCGTTCTTGTCTCCGAGCAGCTGGCCCAGGTTGATATAGTAAACCCCAATCAACCATTGCTGCTCTATTTGTGTCAAGGAGGAACTGCAAACAAGGAAGCTTTTTTCTTTGTCACGGGTTTAACTGTGCTCTCGAAACAGAGATCGCAAGGATGGTGATGGAAGATGTTGAGAGACTGTTATTGGTGTGGATAAACGAAAACAGATCGCAGGCTTATAGCATCATCTCAAGCGATCACATAAGTGGAAAGGCTTAGGAAAGTTGCACGAGATTTAATTAGTAAAAATGCACTGCACCTCGTGTTGATCGCGAAGTGAATGAATTTAAGGCCCCTAAGGTTGGTTTGAGAGATTAAGAGGTCGTAGTGGCATCTTAGGTGTGTGATAAGGCATGGTGAGGCTGCCAGTTGAACCAAAAGCAGCTGAAAAAATATTATGCAATGAATTTTCAAAGGAGTACATAGCGTGAAGGACACCTGAAACCTGAACATGTGTTTAATTGTGACGCGCGAAACGGCCTGTTTGGAAGGAAAATGCCAAGCAGGGACTACATTACTCAGGAGAAAAGGCACTCCCAGGGACATAAGCCTATGAAAGAAGGCTTACTCTTCTCATGTGTGCCAGGCTAGTGGTGATTGCAAAAGTGAAGCCTTTATTAGTGTAACACTCTGTGAAACTCCCAGAGCGTGTCAGGCAAAAGAATATCTTCAAGGGCTAATTTGTGTGTGCTGTGGAGGGCAAACATAAGGAATGAGTCACTAGGGACTTTTTCTATGATGGTTACACCAAGCATTTGCCCCCCCACTGTTTGAAAAATTACCTAGTGAAAAGAAATTAGACCGTAAGTGCCTCCTGGTGTTATAGGACAATGCCCCTGCGTCATCTACTTGACTTGGCAGACCTGAGCGACTTTGTGGGGACATGAGGCTTCATTTAAGGTGAAGTTTTTGCCTCCTTAATCCCACTCTCTCCTTCAGCCCATGGACCAAAGCAGGTCTATTGCTAAAACTTCAATAAAAAAATGTACACAAAAGAAAACTCTGTTTGAAAGGTGCTTTGTAGTGACCTCAGAAAAAACTCAATTGACTCTAAGAGAGTTTTTGGAGAGAGCAGAGAGCACTCTTTTAATATCCTCAATTGTGTTAATTATAGGTAAGGCTTGGGAGGGTAGTGATAAGAGGATCCTTGAACTCTGTTGAAGAGAAGAATACTGTGGCCAGTCCAGAATGTGTAGACCAAAGGGATTTTGAAGGATTGAGCTAACTGAGAATTCCTATGCCAGTTGAGGAATCAATTGTGGCTTTGGGAGAAGTACTTGGCATTAGGAGGGTAGTGGGGGAGGAGGATGTGGAAGAGTTTGAAGAGTAGAGTTGGTGGAGGAGGACAATTGAAGAATAAACCACTGTAGAGCTGCTAGATCAACTACCACAGCCAAGAGGCCAATGAGGAAGGAAATTGCTTCGGAGGAGGGAGAGAGAGTAATTAAGAAGTTACAACTTCAAAGATTAATGAAATCTGTTGCAAAGTGGCTTGAGGTGGCAAACCTTATGGATGAAAATCACTTCAGACAGCTATTGCAAGCGTGTGGTGGATATTACACTTACATGTTGTGAAGAACATTTAGGAAAGTCATAAAGAAACGGAGAGGTACAGGCCACTATGGACGATAGTTTGTGCGCACAGAAGTCCAGTGACTTGAAGCTGTCTAGTGCATTAAAAGAAGAAGGGAAGCAACCCCGGAAAAAGGACTTGACACCGCTAGTCCTAATGGAAAGGGATTTCCCCTTCTAACACTAAAAAACATCCTGTCTCCCTCCTCCCATCCCATCATCATCACCACATCTCTTCAATAAGGTAAGTTTCATGTACTGTGCATGTTTTCTAAGTTTGTGTGTATTAATAATTAATATTTCATGTGGTAAAATTTTTTTTTTTCATACTTTGGGTGTCTTGCACGGATTAATTTGATTTTCCATTATTCTTATGGGGGAAAAATTAATTCGCCATAACGATAATTTTCGCATAACATGAGCTCTCAGGAATGGATTAATAGCTTTATTGCAGGGGTCCACTTGTATTTGATTTATAATAAATAATGTGCGTGGGGAGTGACCACGGCCAGTCACCTTAAACCTTTTATATCCACAAATGTTGGTGGTGCAGTGATCACAAACTTCTGCGCCAAACAACACACCCACCCACTCTTCAAAAGCTTGAACTTACCTTCTTGTACAAAAATATACTCGCTCATTATTGTGACCTTACTATACAGTGGACCATCCCTTTTCGTCTTTAATTCATTCCAGAGAGTCAACAAAATCGACAGAATTGACCTAAACTGAACCATTTTTCCCCATTAAGAAATCGTTGTAAATCCAAATTAATCCATTTCAGATGCCAAGTATAAACAAAAAATACATTTTATAGAGAAGAGCTATATTCACGGCTTATATATCTATCACACGTTCATCTAATATGAAATAATAAACAATATTAATAAACATAAAAAACATGATATGTATAGTATTACTCTAGAATGAAATATAAAGTATTGTCATTAATTTGTGAGAGTAATTGGTGGTAGGGTTAGAGTTTTTAAGGGCCACTGAGAGAAGTTGTAATATTAGTTGTAGTGGAGCTGCAGCACAAGCCACCAGCACTATTCACCCAATGTACATAGTTTATAATAGAATATTTACGTTAATTTATAATAGAAATATTTACACTTATGGTACCTTGGAGATGCTGGCCCCCAGGGGTGGGGGACATTTTGATTTAGGTTGGTGGAGAAAAGCAGGGAGGCATATGTTGTCAGTGGCCCTGTATACCTCCAATAACACTGCAGTCAATTTCATGTCAACCTTTGTTTTTATCACTTAACTTTACTTGCTACAGTTCAATGCTACACTTTATCGCTGGCTGGTCTTTTGCCTTTATCAACTCCTGCTGCTTTAGTATCGTAAAAATCACTGAAGAAGGCACTTCTCCCTCTTCTTCTCCTCCACTTTGGTACTTGCTACTAGTTTTTTCTTGAAGTCTATCCATGTTTATAGCTTCTGTTCATGGGCTGGCACTAGCAGCTTTCTTTGAGCCATGGTGGTTATTTAGCAGTCAACAGAATAAAACAAAGCTAAAAACAATGAATTATTACGAAAATTGTTCCTGGCCGCAGGATAATGTTCCCTCGCCCATAACAATAGCGACATGCCTCCTCAGAATGCATGTGTGGGGAGGTTGTGTGCAGGGCACACTCAGACGTGTTACTGTTACGACCGATGAGGAACGGAGGAATGCATTGCAAACGGGCCAATAATTTTATGGAAAAAAAATCAGTGAAGGACAGAATGATGCGAAATACAGAGCCCAAAAAAAAGGAGGGTTCCACTGTATATACAGAACATCTAAACTACTATATCAACCTCACCCACTTCTAGACAGCTTCACAGAAACACAGGATAATCGAGGCACAAATACACTTATTTTTTGACATCCCTCAGGTCCATCTCATACTATCAAAAATGCAAAGACATTAAAGGGCCCAAAGACTGAAACTCTTTGCCTGAAACAGGCAACGAGGTCCATGCCCACAAATCAACTTAGGACTATACTCAAAAATCATCTCATATCTCATATAACAACCAATCCACACTATGCTAATCTATAACCAAATTTAAAGCAAAACTCTCCAAATTTCATTTTATTAGTCCTTAACAATAAAACCCATTATTACCAATCTAAGAATGTTTGCTATCATTAATGTACACCTCATATTAATTGTGAGGTAAATAAACTTAATTACAAACTTGAAAATGTATGTTTGTATCTAATTGACTTACACTCATAATAATAATAATAATAATAATAATAATATAATATAGTGTAAAATATTGAATATTTGTATTCTACACTCTTCAACTGTTAGAATTGAATAGTCTTTAACCCTTTGAGGGTTAGACGTACTAGTACGTCTTCGCGCAGGTGTTTTTGCGTACTAGTACGCCCAAATTCTAGCGCCTGTCAATCTCGCGGGTAGGAAATGGCTGGTAGGGCCTACATGTGAGAGAATGGGTCTGTGTGGACGGTGTGCGTGGTAGAAAAAAAATCTGGGGACCCCAGTGGTGCATTGTGGGAACGCCATCTTAGTAAAAACAATATCACCATGCCTCGCGATAAGAAGCTCCTCACTCCTCGGCGAATTGGGACGCTTTGTTCCCTTTACAGTTTTAATACAGTTGGAAGTGACCATTGAAGACTGAGTTTCAGGTTTTGGTCCGAGGGTTTTGACCGAAACTAATGATCATAATATCAGTAATAGTTGAGGAAAAACCCAGACGACCTCAGCTTCCACCTCTGGTGCTTGGGCCCGTCTTGTTCACGTTCAGTTGTACCAGAATCCAAGAGGAAAACTTCTATTTTCCCAAATCCCAGCCTCAGAGAGAGCTTGGGTGATGATAGGGATAGTGAATATGAACTTCAGCTCTTCAAACTAGTTCAGTAGTGAGAGTTGACAGTGCATATTCCCAAGTGAAGCGTCAGTATATACAACGATATTATTCCTTGGTAGTGTGCCATATGCTATTCCAAGGGAAAGGAGTGATCTCGGAAGTACATCGTGGCTGTACAACGGGAAACAGACAGTGAAAATGACGATGATACTGGTGCAATGGCAGATTGGGATGGAAAATTGTGCGTGGTGTTAGGTTGGCCGGCGGTTGAGGCAACCAGCAGTGGGCAAGCTGCCGCCCACGCTGCACCCACGCCGCTCTGCCTCAGCTGTTATCATACAAAGCACACATCCCCACCCACCACAACACCAGCCTCCACAACCCACAACCTCCACAACCACAACCACCTGTTCATTGTCCAGTACCCACCAACAGACTGCACTGGGATTGGCCAGGAAGCTGCAAATTTTGTTCCAAATGCCCACCAGTTTGAGATGTCAGCATAGTGGAGTATACGGCATCTTGTGCACTTGGGAAACAATGCCACTGAGACTGGTATGTTTCGAGTTATTCTTTGCGAACCACTGATGGAAAGTGTTAGTCATGGAAAGAAACAACATACTACGAGTACAACCTTGGCAAACACTCATTATTATCACCAAAATCACGTTCTACACAGTGGAGGAGGGCAACTGATGGCTGAGATTATCTTTTTCTTTGCCACAATAATGATTTTGCCAACATGTGTATAAGCACAAAAGTGAAATCATATGGTCAACAGACCGCCTGATTGCAACCCCAGGTTTCAGTGATATAATGCCAGTGAATCGATTTGTGCTAATGTTACGTATGCTTCACTTCTCAGACAAAACCAGGCCTGACAGAAACGACAGGTTATATAAGATTAGGAATGTGTTTGTGTATCTGAAAGAGAAATTCAGTACGCATTTTTATCCCTTCAGGAAGCTTGTAATTGACGAGTCTTTGATTCTGTTCAAAGGAAGACTTTCTTTCAAGCAGTACATACCAAGCAAGAGGAAACGCTTTGGTATAAAGTTGTTTGTGCTTTGTGATTGTTACAGTGGTCTGGTATTGGATATTATTGTGTACACTGGAAGTTATACATTGCAAAATACCAGGAAGTTATTGGGCATCTCAGGTGATGTGGTTAGAACAATGATAGAACCATACCTTGGTAAGGGGCATATATTATATACAGATAACTGGTACACAAGCCCCTCACTCAGTGATTTTTTGCGAGTGAACATGACAGATGTGTGTGGCACAGTGCGTGCAAATCGGAAACATATGCCCAGGTTTGACGCTGGCACTCGTAGAGGTGAGGTGCAGGCGTTTGCTGCCAATGACATCATGGCATTTCGGTGGCATGACAAACGAGATGTCACACTGTTGTCATCAGTTCACCCTAATGAAATGGCAGACAGTGGCAGGCAGCATAGAGAGAGCAATGAACCCATTCTAAAACCTGCAGCTGTGATTGATTACACCTTCAACATGCGTTCAGTGGACAAATGTGACATGCAGATTGGGTTTGCTGATTGTGTTCGCAAGAGTTATAAGTGGTACATAAAACTCTTTTTCCATCTTCTGGACATTTCCATGCTCAATGCTTATAATATGTATAAGATGAGGACCAGAAACAAACCACAGTACGGCGAATTCTGTTTGTCTGTCATCAGACAAATAGTATTCAAGTACCAAGGAACAGCACCTGCAATTGACCGCCCACCAAATTATCAACAACTACCTGCTCGTCTGAAGCATGGTGATCACTTCCTGGTAAAAGTGCCTGCTACTGCTTTCAAGAAAAAGGCTCAGAAGAGGTGTTACGTCTGTTCACATACAAAAAAACGCCCACAACAACGCAGAGACACTCGTTTTATGTGTGAGGAATGTAAAACACCACTGTGCATGACACCATGTTTCAAAGAGTTCCACAGGCTGCAGAACTTCTAGAAACATTCCCTGTGACTGTATATGTGTATATAAAATATAGAAAAATAGTAATAAACAACATTTCATATCGTTTGTTTGTGTTAATATTTTCTATAAACAAAATAATGACAACAGTGTTTACGCCCTTATTGTGTAGTATTGAAAAAAGAAATAACTTACAAAATACTGATTATATTGGTCTCAGAGGCCATAAAAGTTCCTCAGAAAAAGGAAAATTGAAAAATAATTGAAAATAGTACATATAAAAAAAGTAAATAGAAAAATACCGGGTGACGGCAGTCGGCGATGTTACCAGATGTTGTTCAATTTTGGCAAACTTCATGCCTCCATATCTCGGTAAGTATTGATGGTAAAAAAAATTTTTTTAGCCTATAATGTTTAGAAAAAAAAAACTATTTCTTCATAAGAAAAAAATAATTTTTTTTTTAAATTTGGCCCATTTGGCCGACCCTGAGAACGAGTTTAAGAGGGCCTGTCGACCCTCAAAGGGTTAAGGATCGTATTGTCAAGTGGATTACGGCATCATGTGTTTTCGCCCACCATGAGGCAGGCCAAAGCAGCATGGGTTCGAGTCCTTTGCTAGTGCAGTGTTGTTGTTGATATATATATACAGTGGACCCCCGCTTAACGATCACCTCCAAATGCGACCAATTATGTAAGTGTATTTATGTAAGTGCGTTTGTACGTGTATGTTTGGGGGTCTGAAATGGACTAATCTACTTCACAATATTTCTTATGGGAAAAAATTCGGTCAGTACTGGCACCTGAACATACTACTGGAATGAAAAAAGTTCGTTAACTGGGGGTCCACTGTATATATATATCAGCAAGACAGTGATGGAGTGAATGATGGTGAAAGTTTTTCTTTTTCGGGCCACCCTGCCTTGGTGGGAATCGGCCAGTGTGATAAAAAAAATATATATATATATATATATATATTATATATATATATATATATTATATATATATATAATATATATTATATATATTATATTTATATATAAAATGTACACACGCTGTATTCATCAGCCAGTATATGTCACACTTTTGTATATACAACTTGATATATTCCTAGCAGTATCAGGCATGGACAAATAAATAAAACCTTTCAAAACATACAGCTTATTTGATGAGGTTCAAGATAGAACACCTGAGAAACTTTGTATAATAGAGCACTCTCAAATAGATTCTCAGCCTTATATTGGTACAGTATTAGTACTTAAAGAGCAAGGTATACCTCTTCTATTATTATTACACTCTCAAATTCTTGCCTTATTATTTTATTCCAGTTGGTGCTAGACAAGAACATATGCAAGTATTCTGAAAGATTATATTGGTGCACACTTCTAAGTAAGGTAAGAAGTTAAGATGCACAATGCATCATAAGTTCAAAAAGACTTCATGGCATTCTTGTTAAAAACCATATTTTTTTTTTTTTCTGATGACACCTCAACAACTATGGTTTTTAATTCTCTTTTTTTTTTTCATAATTGTGCTCTGGCTTGTTGTGCAATTAAAAATTCTTAAATATTTCATACTATACGATGCAAAACTAATTTGCTTCTTCATGAAGAAAAAGAGTAGATTTTTATATGCAACATTCTGGGAAAATTTTCATGGTATTTTTTTTTCAGTAGTTATGGTGGTTATTTTCTGTCTACCATAGCTCTATACCTTCAGCTGATACTGGTTGACCATCACTAATCCGGCACCATTGGGACCTGTAGAGTGCTGGATTAGTGATTTTGCAAGTTTACAGAGTGGTTAGGTTAGAATACACTTAACCCAGTGGCGACATTTACGCATCGGTGATTTCACCCACTTTACGCCCAATTTTTGGCCCATTCCATTGTTCTAGTCTACCAAACTCGGCTATTTTGCTAGTATTCCTTCTGTTGACTGAATACAAGAAACTGCCCATTTACCTATTTCAATTACCCAATAAAGTGATCAGAAATTGGTAATTTGGCCAATTTCTCACAAATTTCAAGAGATGCCAATTTCAAAATAGGGTCCAGAATAAACACTACAGACATTCCTGGCACAAAAAAATAACATTTTCACTGTTCATTAGTCATGTCTCCAGGCCCCTCTTATATTACGCTTGCTTTCCATTTTGAATTTTTATTCACTCAAAAAAATAGAAGATTTACTGTTATGTAGACTACTACATTATTGTAATTGTATAAATAATGTCAAGCCATTTGTGACTGTGTATTAAACTGGCCAGTTGGACACGTATTGGACATGTCACTTGTTTACCCTTCAACATCAGTGAAAATCAAACATTTCTGCTTGTTTGATCTTAATTTCAAGGTACTTTCTGTCATGAAACCAATCAAAATCATGTCTATTACTGTAATGTATCTTCCATTTTATCAAATGAGACCAAAAAACGAGAATACAACCATAAAAACCATATGTAAAATAAATGCGGAAGTCGCGGTTTACACCATAATACGTCATTTTTTTTTCTCAATTATGCACTGTGCTTGCAAGATTTTTTTATATAGTGCACGCTGCCACACAGACCTATTCTCTCGTATGTTTTTTTTTACACTTGAATTTACCGGTCACAGCTTATCTGAGTGAGCTGAGCTTATAACAACCGACAGTGGCTTCAAAGCCACCTTATCTGTTACAGACAATGTATGGTGTATGTGCTTTACGCAATGAAAAGCATTTCTTTTATTCGCTGGAACCACGGCTAGGGCTAAAAGCAAGCAGATTAAATCAATAAATGGGAAAAAAAAAAGAAATTGGAATGACTTGTGCAGCAAGTGGCACCACCAAACAATAGTGGTACGTTAATGTGGCGACCCTGGGAATTTGAAATTGTTACCCGAAATTAGTGCTGGATTACTGATGGAATGGGATTACCGATTGCTGGATTAGTGATGACCGACCTGTACCATAATATTAGCCAGTGGGGCTCTTAATCAAAGAAACTGGATTTTTCCCTGCCTTAGATCAAAGGTGCATACCTCCCATTGCCAAGGCACTGTACGGGTTTATTGCTTCCCACTTGATTACTGTTACTAGTTCTATCATCAATTAAGATCTTTTCATATTCTCTGCAGGAACCATGCCACCTCATTATAATTTTTTTTATAACATTTTACTTTTTTAATGTGTATAGTGGTAGTATATATTAAATATATGATGTGTAGTGGTAGTATGAACCATTAACTAATGAATTTTTATGACTAATCTTTGTTCATCATGTACAACACTTTATTCTGCAGAATAGAATATACATACCTTGCATTACAAATGTGAAGGTCAGAAAAGTACTGGTAGGCCTGGAATTGGTGCAGCCATCTTTTCATTTAGATTTGTTTATAATTTACCATAGTACACTTGTGCAAAAAAATAAGGATAGCTAATTTTCTCTGATGTGCTTAGTTGTACACAATTTAGGCTTTCCAGTGTTAATTTCTGATGGTTTGTTTATGGTTTTTCTTGAAATAAATAATACAGCATACATTTTCTTAAGGTCTCATAGGAAATTAAAAATTTAAATTATACCATATAGTATGTATAAGATTAGAAAGAAATTTTTCAAGCTTTTTCTGTTAAATGTTCCCATTCCAGTGATACTTAATTTTTTTTTTTTTCCAATTATGGTGGTTCTTATTTATCTAACAAAATTCATTAACATGTACCTTTACCTAAACACCTTAATCATTGCCTTGATTCAACTACTATACCATATTCTTTTCATTATACAGTGGAACCCAGATTTCGTACTTAATCTATTTCAGAAGGTCAGTCTAAATCTGAAATGTACGAAAACCGAAGTAATATTTCCCATAAGAAAAATTGTAGTGTAAAAACAATTAATCCATTCCAGACACCCAAAAATATTAACAAAAAAATACATTTTTTAAAAAATAACTATAGTTTTACATAGAGAAAATGAGAAATAAATGGAAAGCACTAATGAAATGGATAAATAAACATTTAAAATCACTATTAAGTACCTTTATTGAAGATTCTGTTGGCAAGATCCTCGTGCAACTGCCTTGCATTTTTGCAATTGATCGACTCCACAACACTATTTCCCAGTAACTATTTTTCGTTGATCCACACCAACAACTTCTCCACGTCTTTGATTGTTTGTGATCTCTGTTTCCTTGGCATAATTTTGCAACTTTAGCTTCCTTGATTTCTACTTTCTTTGCCAGGATGGAACAGATTGTTGATTTTGACTTCCCATACATCCTGGCAAGCTCGGCTAAACATGCGCCACTCGTATTTTTCAACAATCTCTTGAATTTTATCATGTTTCTCACCTTCTTTACCAAAGGGCTGGCACTAGGAACTTCCTTTGGGCCCATGGTGGCTTATTTCACAGTCGCACTCAATAGTTAAGCACAAAAAACGATGGATTATGACGAAGTAATGCGAAGTATAATGCTCGCTCGACTAGTGACAGAGCCAGACCGAGACGGGTACGCATTAGTGGTGGCTTCCCGGGTGGGTGGACGCATCTGATACGTACAATTTCCAGGTGGAGGTATGAAATCTGAACCAAAATTTCGCCCCAAAAAGTGCTCTAAATTCGTAACGTACAATATTCTGTGTGTACGAAATCCGGAGTTCCACTGTACATTTATTTTTTATTCATACACTGTATTTCATAAATAGATTTTTCGTAATGAGAAAAATTGGCAAGATACTTTTTATGTGATAAACATACTGCCATTAATTGAAGACAGTCAAGGTTAATGTATGTATATCTTGAATAAATTGCTCGGAAATATGAATTAATGTTTGATATTACTTTAACTTTGGTTGTAATAACTTTCAGACATGGTTCAAGTTGTATTCGTCCATCCTGACCTTGGCATTGGTGGTGCTGAGCGTCTTGTAGTTGATGCTGCTTTGGCCCTCAGGAGAAAGGGTCATGATGTCCAGTTTTTCACTGCCCATCATGATCCTGGACACTGTTTCCCAGAAACCAGGGATGGCCAGTTAGAAGTGACATGTATAGGAGACTGGCTCCCTCGTTCAACTTTTGGGATGCTAGCAGCTTTTTGGGCCTACATACGAATGATATATGTGTCATTATACCTAGTAATGTTCAGTGGCATAAAGTATGATGTTGTATTTGTAGATCAGGTATCTGCTTGCATACCATTCTTAAGAATGAAAGGTGGTACAAAGATAATTTTCTACTGTCATTTTCCTGATCAGCTTTTGACAGAGAGAAAATCTTTTCTTAAAAAAGTTTATAGGTATATTTTGGATACTTTAGAGGAAAAAACAACAAGTCAGGCTGATTGTGTTTTAGTAAATAGTCACTTCACTGCAAGTGTATATAAGGAGACCTTTAAATCTATCAAAACTTCTCCATCAGTTTTGTATCCATCATTAGATTTTGATAATTTTGATAAATATTCATCATTGACTTTAAAAGATGTTGATTTAGATCTTGATAGTGAGTGCATATTCCTTTCACTAAATCGTTATGAGCGAAAGAAGAATGTCAGTTTAGCATTGCAGTCCATGAAACTTATT
>NC_069433.1:1715857-1740554 GCF_026875155.1 Cherax quadricarinatus
AAAAAAAAAAGATATGATTTTGATTGGTTTCACGATGGAATGTACCTTGAAATTGAGGACAAGGAAGCAGAAATGTTCGATTTTCGCTAATGTTCAAGAGTAAACAAATGACGTTACCATCCCATATGTGTCCAACTGGCCCATCTAATACGCAGTCACGAATGGGTTGACATTATTTATACAATTATTTACAACAGTGCAGAAGTCTGCATAAGAGTGAATAAAAATTCAAAACAGAAAGCAAGAGTAATATAAGAGGGGCCTGGAAACATGACTAATGAACAGAGAAAATGTCATTTTAGTGCCAGGAATGTCTGCATTGTTTATTCTGGACCCTATTTTGAAATTGGCATCTTTTTTAATTTGCATGAAATTGGCAAAATTACCAATTTCTGACCACTTTTTTGGGTAGCTGAAATCGGTAAATGGGTGGTTTCTTGTACTCAATTGATAGAACAAATGGAGTTCTAAAGAAATAGCTATGAGTTTGGTCAACTGGAACAATGGAATTGGCCAAAAATTGGGCTCAAAGTGAACAAAATCGTTGATGCATTTACATCGCTGACATCGCTAACTTCGCGAGAGAGTAATTCTGGAAGTTTTCCATAAAATTTCATACTTTTGGTGTCATATCCATTGGGAAAAGATTATCATTTCATAAGATTTTTTTTTTTTCGAATATTTTGTGACAGAGAGGGGTCTCAACAGTCAAAGGGTTAACAACGGAGTTCTGCTCCCAAGAACACATCAGTAAACCAATTTGTCACTAAGTGAGGAGCATACTATAATGATAGTGGGTTTGTGTCAACCATCTTTGATATTATTTTAATGTCACCTTTGCACCATTTATAACATTTCTGGCATATTTTTAAATGTTTATACAGTAGTCTACTGTATATTGTAATAAAGAGAATAGAGGAAATCAGGTCTAATATATATTATTTAGGCATGCAAACTGGTCAGAGAGCCTGTCGTAAGTCCGAGTCATCGGTTAATGAGTACGTCGTTATGTGAGGAGAGGCTGTATATACAAGAGAAGGGGTTACTAGCTCCTTGCTCTTGGCATTTCAGTTGCCTCCAACAACACACATGGCTTACGGAAGAATTCTGTTCCACCTGCCCATGGAAGTGGAACAAATTGTTACTTCACACTCCAACAGCACATTAAACCCTAAGAACCACTTGTTTACACTCACTCTAATCTACTCACACTAGCCTGTCTTCTAATCTCTATGCTTCAAATTCTTTGTATGATATTCACACCATACATTATTCTTAAACACAATATCTCTGCTGTCTCTAGCCTCTTCCTCACTGCAGTGTTTAAAATAGTCCATGCCTAACATAAAAGTGATGGTACTACTATACTCTAGTACATTTGCCTTTTTTTTCTTCATAGACAAACTTTTCTTTCCACAGAAGCTTCAACACAGTACCATCCCCATTTCCCTCGCCTATTCTATGGTTCACCTTGTCTTTCACAGACCAATACACTGACATGTTCACTCCCAAATATCTGAATACTGTACATTTGTTACCTCAATACTCTGTCCCTCCAATCTGGTATATAATACTGTATTGCCTAGATTTTTTGCTACTCTTATCACCTTGCTCATTTCTACGTTCACTTTTAATTTCATTGTTTTACATATCCTCTCCAATCTGTCCACCAATTTTTGTAACTTCTCTTCAGAATCTCCCCATCAGTGTTATTTTTACTGTTCTTTTTTTTCCAACAACCCGGCCATATCCCACCGAGGCAGGGTGACCTAATGTGAAAAACAAAAGTTTCTCTTCTTAAATTTAGTAACGTATACAGGAGAAGAGGTTACTAGCCCCTTGCTCCCAGCATTTTAGTCACCTCTTATGACATGCAAGGCTTATGGAGGAAGAATTCTGTTCCACTAAACCCATGGAGATAAGTGGAAGTAAACAAGAACAAGAACTAATAAGAAAATTGAAAAAAACCAAGAGAGGTGTATGTATGTATGTATGTATGTATGTATATATATGTATGTATATATATATAATATATATATATATATATATATATATATATATATATATATATATATATATATATAATATATATATATATATATATATATAATATATATATATATATACACACAATAAGATCACAGTAAACAGGTGATTTCAAAATATGCAAAACAACCACTCTGAAAGAATAGAGAAATTCCAAGCGCTTTCGTGACTACTCACATTATCGTGAGTAGTCACGAAAGCGCTTGGAATTTCTCTATTCTTTCAGAGGGGTAGTTTTGCATATATATATATATATATATATATATATATATATATATAATATATATATATTATATATATATATATATAATATATATATTTATATATATATATTATATAAATATATAAATATATATATATAAATAAATATATATATATATATATATATATATATTATATATATATATATAAATAAATATATAAATATATATTATATATATATATATATATATATATATATATATATATATATATATATATATATATATATATATATATACGTATATATATATATATACGTATATATATATATATAACGTGTATATATATATATATTATATTATATATATATATATATATAATATATATATATATATAATATATATATATATATATATATCTGAAACCAAGACAACAGTGCATAAGTGTTCGCAATAAAGCTAATAGAATCCTTGGCTTCATATCAAGAAGCATAAATAATAGGAGTCCTCAGGTTGTTCTTCAACTCTACACATCCTTGGTTAGGCCTCATTTAGATTATGCTGCACAGTTTTGGTCACCGTATTACAGAATGGATATAAATTCTCTGGAAAATGTACAAAGGAGGATGACAAAGTTGATCCCATGTATCAGAAACCTTCCCTATGAGGATAGACTAAGGGCCCTGAATCTGCACTCTCTAGAAAGACGTAGAATTAGGGGGGATATGATTGAGGTGTATAAATGGAAGACAGGAATAAATAAAGGGATGTAAATAGTGTGCTGAAAATATCTAGCCTAGATAGGACTCGCAGCAATGGTTTTAAGTTGGAAAAATTCAGATTCAGGAAGGATATAGGAAAGTACTGGTTTTGGTAATAGAGTTGTGGATGAGTGGAACAAACTCCAAGTACAGTTATAGAGGCCAAACGTTGTGTAGCTTTAAAAATAGGTTAGATAAAACATGAGTGGATGTGGGTGGGTGTGAGTTGGACCTGATAGCTTGTCTACCAGGTGGGTTTTGCCGTGTTCCTCCCTTAAGTCAATGTGACCTGACCTGACTAGGTTGGGTGCATTGGTTTAAAGGGCCGGTAGGAGACTTGGACCTGCCTCACATGGGCCAGTAGGCCTTCGGGCAGTGTTCCTTCGTTCTTATGTTCTTATGTATACGCTTGTACATGCATGTATAGTGTGACCTAAGTGTAAGTAGAAGTAGCAGGCGTACCTGAAATCTTGTATATTTATGAAACAGAAAAAAGATACCAGCAATGAGGGAAGGATTGCGGGATGTTTTTTTTTTTTTCCTGTCGAATAAACATGCAAGCTTTCAAGTATGTCTTGCTACTTCTACTTTCACTTAGGTCACACTACACATGTACAAGCATATCATACACACACCCCTCGGTTTTTCTTTTTATTTTCTTTTTAGTTTTTTGTTCTTGTTTATTTCCTCTTATCTCCATGGGGAAGTGGAAACAGAATTCTTCCTCCGTAAGCCATGCGTGTTGTAAGAGCGACTAAAAAGCCGGGAGCAAGGGGCTAGTAACCCCTTCTCCTGTACAAAATTACTAAATTTAAAAAGAGAAACTTTCATTTTTCTTTTGGGCCACCCTGCCTTGGTGGGAAAACGGCCGGTTTTTTGAAAGAAAGAAAAGAAGATTTGCATTTTTATATTTACACTTGTATTGGAGGAGATGTTGGAGAGGTTTAGAGTGGTGGAAGATACGTAGTAGGCCAGCGTATGTTCAGCGGCCCAATACACATACAACAACCTGGGGAGTTAATTTTGGGTCGTTTTTCTATCGCTTACCTCGCTTACTTACTTGCTACACTGTTAATTCTACACTTTATCACTGGCAGGCACTATAGCCTTTATCGATACCTGCTGCTTTAATATCATACATATCGTTGAATCACTGAATCACGGGCAGAAGGCACATTCACCCCTCTCTTTTTCCTCCACTTTGGTACTTTGCTACGAGTTTTTTCTTGAATTTTATTGTGTTTCTTTCCTTCTTTATCACAGGGCAGGCACTAGAAACTTTCTTTGGGCCCATGGGCTTTTTAGCAGTTACAGGCACTAAAAACAATGGAATAATACAAAATATATCGCATGTATGCGTGGAACCTTCCTCGTGGCTTGTAAACAATGGCACATGGTTGGTACAACGGGTGAGTGGCCGGGCCCGATAGAGAGCCATACTGAAAATGTTCGAGACGAATGCAGTAACCGAGTTTTTATTTGTTATCCCAAGCCAATTTTTTTTGCGCCAAAGAGAGGTGTTATCCGATTTTGTCGCTGTCCGATGGAGGTGTTAACCAAGGGTCCACTGTATTACAATTTAGTACTATTTAAAATAATGAAATTTGGTATTACAATGGAAAAAGTTTAAAAACAATTTACATTTTGATGTACAGTGGACCTCGGGTTGCAAACATAATTTGTTCCAGAAGTGCCGATACTGAACGAATTTGTTCCCATAAGGAATAATGTAAATTAGATTAATCCATTTCAGACCTCCAAACATACACTTACATAATTTTTTTGAGTTGGGAGCTGTTTCACATCCCAAAGGGAAAACCACTGTACAATTTAGTGCCATTTAAACAATGAAATTTAGACATCCTAATTTTGAAGTAGAAGTAGTTGAGCTTTCCATCAGCACAATATGAGTAGCTTTTGAAGTAACTGTAGTACGGTTTATCTGGCTAATTTTGGGTGATGAGGTGGTTTCTTAGTAGTGCCTTTAAAACCCTTTGACTGTTTCGGGCCCCTTTCTGAAACTGTCATTCTATGTCCTCATTTTTTGAAAAAAAAAATTATTTTTTTTCATATGAAATATAGAGAATCTTTTCCCGATGGTAATGACACCAAAAGTTCGAGATTTGGTCGAAAACTCATGGAATTATGCTCCCGCAAAAGTTAGCGGTCTCGGCGACATAATGCGTATCGGCGTTTTCGCCGACTTTGAGCCCTATTTTCAGCCAATTCCATTGTTCCAGTTAAACAAACTCATAGCTATTTCTTTAGAACTCCATTTATCTATCAGCTGAGTACAAGAAACCTCCCATGAAACTAATTTGGCCTACCCAATATGCTGGTCAGAAATTGGAAATTTTGGGCCCAAATTTTCCCACACAAACTAAAAAAGATGCCAATTTCAAAATAGGTCCAAAAATAACAAGGTAGACATTCGTGGCACAAAAATAACATATGCTCTGTTCTTTAAAGTCAAAATCTCTAGGCCCCTCTTATATTATTATTGCTTTCTATTTTGATTTTTAAATTCATACAAAAAAATACAAAATTTACTGTTATACAGACTACTGCATTATTGTAAAAATGGTATAAATAATATCAGTGCACTAGTGAAAGAATTTTAGACCTCCCCATTGACGTGTATTGGACGTGTGGTTTTGGATTTATTTACTCCTTAACATTGGTAAAATCGAACATTTCTCTACTTTGAGCTCAGTTTCCAAAGGTCGTTTTCATCGTCAAAGTAATGAAAATCATCTCTATTTCTGAAATTTGTTTTCCATTTTATCACCTAAACCATAAAAAACGCGAATACAACGATAAATACTATACGAAAATACACCTCAAAGTCGGCGTTTTATTCCAAAAAAACAATCAGTTTTTTTTTCTCTTTACGCAATGTGTGCTGCAGGATTTTCTTTATGTGGTGCACACTGACCACACAGACCCATTCTCTCACATGTGGGCCTACCAGCTTTCTCCCGCTTGATTTGAAGCCGCTAGAATTATTGAGTATATATACGTCAGAAACATTGGCTCGTAAGACGTATTTATACGTCGAAAACAGTCAAAGGGTTAAACTGATTTGCAGACAGGGGTCCTTTAGTGTATTCTGGCAAAGAATTCCAGATCTTTTGGGTCTTTTAACCGTGCATAGAAATTTCTGCAAAGGAAGAGATGGACACAAGGGATATTGAAGAGTGATTTGTGTCTCGTATTATGGTTGTGTGTTCTGTTATAGTAATCAAGGAGGAGTTTGAGAGGAGGGTTTACATTTATTTGAGTATAGTGTTCTGTGCATGTAGTAGGCACAATAATAAGTCTGGTTTTGGTTGTATATTAAGCAAGTTAAGACTCTTCAAAATAGGTGGAGTGTGTTGTCTAATGCAGGAGTTAGTAATCAATTGCACAAACAGCTTTTTGTTGGGTTATTAACCCTTTGAGGGTCGACAGGCCCTCTCCGAAACTCTTCTCAGGGTCGGCCAAATTTCAAAAAAAAAAAAAAATTATTTTTTCTTATGAAAAAAATAGTTTTTTTTTTCTAAATTTTTATAGGCTAAACAAAAATTTTTTACCGTCAATACTTCCCCGGATATGGAGGCATGAAGTTTGCCAAAATAGAACATCTGGAAACATCGCCGACTGCCATCACCCGGTATTTTTTCCTATTTACTTTTTATGTACTATTTTTCAATTATTTTTCAATTTTTCTTTTTCTGATAACTTTTATGGCCTCTGAGGCCAACATGATCAGTATTTTGTAAGTTATTTCTTTTTTCAATACTACACAATAAGGGCGTAAACACTGTTGTCATTATTTTGTTTATAGAAAATATTTACACAAACAAACGATATGAAATGTTGCTTTTTACTATTTTTCTATATTTTATATACACATATACAGTCACGGGGAATATTTCTAGAAGTTCTGCAGCCTGTGGAACTCTTTGAAACATGGTGTCATGCACAGTGGTGTTTTACATTCCTCACACATAAAACAAGTGTCTCTGCGTTGTTGTGGGCATTTTTTTGTATGTGAACAGACGTAACAAACCCCTCTGAGCCTTTTTCTTGAAAGCAGTAGCAGGCACTTTTACCAGGAAGTGATCACCATGCTTCAACGAGCAGGTAGTTGTTTTATAATTTGGTGGGCGGTCAATTGCAGGTGCTGTTCCTTGGTACTTGAATACTATTTGTCTGATGACAGACAAACAGAATTTGCCGTACGTGGTTTTTTTTCTGGTCCTCATCTTATACATATTATAAGCAATGAGCATGGAAATGTCCAGAAGATGGAAAAAGAGTTTGATGTACCACTTATAACTCTTGCGAACACAATCAGGAAACCCAATCTGCATGTCACATTTGTCCACTGAATGCATGTTGAAGGTGTAATCAATCACAGCTGCAGGTTTTAGAATGGTTCATTGCTCTCTCTATGCTGCCTGCCACTGTCTGCCATTTCATTAGGTGAAATGATGACAACAGTGTGACATCTCGTTTGTCATGCCACCAAAATGCCATGATGTCATTGGCAGCAAACACCTGCACCTCACCTCTACGAGTGCCAGCGTCAAACCTGGGCATGTGTTTCCGATTTGCACGCACTGTGCCCCCACACATCGTCATGTTCACTCGCAAAAAATCACTGAGTGAGGGGCTTTTGTACCAGTTTATCTGTAAAAAATATATGCCCTTACCAAGGTATGGTTCTATCATTGTCTAACCACATCACCTGAGATGCCCAATAACTTCCTGGTATTTTGCAATGTATAACTTTCCCGTGTACACAATAATATCCAATACCAGACCACTGTAAAAAATCACAAAGCACAAACAACTTTTTAAACCAAAGCGTTTTCCCCTTGCTTGGTATTACTGCTTGAAAAAGTCTTCCTTTGAACAGAATCAAAGACTCGTCAATTACAAGCTTCCTGAAGGGATAAAAATGCTTTCTGAATTTCTCTTTCAGATACACAAACACATTCCTAATCTTATATAACCTGTCAGTTCTGTCAGGCCTGGTTTTGTCTGAGAAATGAAGCATACATAACATTAGCACAAATCGATTCACTGGCATTATATCACTGGGAAACCTGGGGTTGCAATCAGGCGGTCTGTTGACCAGTATGATTTCACTTTGTGCTTATTTCACATGTGGCATAAGCATTATTGTGGCAAAGAAAAGATCATCTCATCCACAGTTGCCTCCTTCCACTGGTGTAACGTAATTTTGGTGAAAGTAATGTGTTTGCCATGGTGTACCGTAGTATGTGTTGCTTTCCATGGCAATACTTTCCATCAGTGGTTCATCAAAGAATAACTCGAAACATTCCCGTTCAGTGGAATTGTTCCCAAGTGTACAAAGGGCCGTATTCCACTTTGGCTGTCATCAAACTGGTGGGCATTTGAACAAAACTGACAGCTTCCTGCCAATCCCAGGTGCGGTCCTGCTGGTGGGTATGGACAATGACAGGTGGGGTTTTGGTTGTGGAGGTGTGGTTGTGGGGGCTGGGGTGGTGGGTGGGTGGGGGATGGGTGGCCTTTGTTGTAGATCACTGACGCAGCGGCGTGGGTGGGAGCGTGGGTGGCAGCATGGCCCACTGCTGGTGCCTCACCCCCGGCACCACTACCACCACGCACATTTTCCCCTCCCAATTGCAACAGTATCATCGTCATTTTCACTCTCTGTTCCTGTTGTACAGCCACGGGATGTACTCCGAGATGCACTCCTTCCCCTTGGAATAGCATATGGGGACATACCAGAGAGCATATATCGTCGTATATACTGACGCTTCACTGGGGAATATTGCACTTCACTATCACTACTGGAACTAGTTTGAAGAGCTTGTAGTTCATATTCACTATCACTATCATACCCATGCTCTCATCTGAGTCTGGGATTTGGGGAAAAAAGAAGTTTCCTCTTGGATTCTGGTACAAATGAACGTGAACAAGACGGCCCAGCACCAGAGGTGGAAGGCTGAGGGTCGTCTGGGTTTTCCTCACTATTACCGACATTATGGTCATTAGTTTCGGTCAAAACCTCACTAAAACCTTGAAACTCATCTTCACTGGCACTTCCATCTGTATTAGAACTGTCACTGGGGAACAAAAGTGTCCCAATTCGCCGAGGAGTGAGGAGCTTCTTACCGCGAGGCATGGTGGACATTGTTTACTAAGATGGCGTTCCCACAATGCACCACTGGGTCCCAGATTTTTTTTATACCCCGCACACCGACCACACAGACCCAATCTCTCACATGTAGGCCTACCAGCCTTTTCCCGCGAGATTTGACGGCGCTAGAATTTGTGCATACTAGTACGTCAAAAACCCCTGCGCCTAAGACGTACTAGTACGTCCGAAACCCTCAAAGGGTTAAAAGCTTAAGGTAATTTGCTGTGGTTGAACCCCATGCACAAATACCATGGGTGAGGTAAGGATAAATGAAAGAGTGGTACAAAGCTAGAAGAGCTGATTGGGGTACATAGTACCATATCTTTGAAATGATACCTACTGTTTTAGAGACTTTCTTGGAAATTTGCTGTATGTGTGTCTGAAATTTGAGGCTGCAGGCAAGGTGGAGACCTAGAAATTTGTCCTCTGTCTGTCTAGAAATAGGTGAACTACTTATAAATATGTTTAGCTGTACATTTGAAGTTCTGTTTCCAAAAAGCATGAAGTAGGTTTTGTCTACAATGACAGTAAGTTTGTTTGTAATTATCCAAGTAGATATTTTTAGCAGTTCAGCATTTACAGCGTCTGTTAGTATGGCTGGGTTTGGGTGAGAGAAGACGTAAATTGCATCATCTGCAAATAAAATAGGTTTAAGGAGATTAGATGCATTTGGTAGGCCATTGATGTAAATGAGAAAGAGAAGTGGGCCAAGGACACTCCCCTGAGGGACTTCAACAAGAATAGGTTGTGTAGTGGAGCTGGATAGACAGTGATTATGTATGAATGATGGTGAAAGTGTTGAATGATGATGATGATTTTTTATTTCTTTTTTTTTTTGGGGTCACCCTGCCTTGGTGGGAGGCAACCAACATGTTATTAAAATAAGATCATTATAAAAAATTTCTCTGTGGGTCATCATTTAACTCTTTTTACACACAGGTGGAGATGCTCTTTTCATCACGGTGCAATATAAGTGGAAATTCTGAGAGTTGGACAAGCCTGTTTTACTTACCTAGAAGTGATTAAATAGTTCTAGCTACACGAGTAGAGCAGAGTTTGCAGAATTAAGTCCTTACTACTGAATATAGTTCAAATTTTTTCAAGTTTCCCTGTAACTGGCAGACTTAAGTAGACAAGTGGTATTTCAAAGACACTAAACAACATAGAAAAAACTTTAATTTAAAACATCAATGGAAAAAGAAAGATTTTCCTTAGAGTATCCATGAATCAGTTTTCCTATGGCTATAGCATTTATTATCTGTGTGGAGCCACACACTATGAGCTGGGTCCACTTCCTTGCACACAGCTAGTTCTGTCCTGTACAATATTATAAATAAGAATAATACAAGAAGTTGTTCATGGGACTAACACCAACCTACTGCTCTGTAGATGAGAGACCTCAGACACTCCACTTCTGTTTCCAGCTCTGCCAGACGAAAGTGAAGGTACTGATTATTGAGTAGAGGCTGCCCGAATGCTTTCCTTTCCCGGGTGTAGTCTATAGTCTCCTGTATACACATCTCAAGCGGTTTCAGAGCACCAAGTGACAAGGCCATACGCTCCTGCTGAAACTGATGCATAAAAAATTTAATTACAATGTTATATTATAAAGCAAGCCCATGAATTTCTCACAGACATAAACCAATGGCCTTAAAATAAGGAATATCCTTACCTACAAAACTGTTTTTACCAGTAAACTTAAAATAAAGGAGAACACAAAATATGAAGTTAAACAAAATGAAGAATATTACAATATTAAGTGAAGAATTGAGACACTAATGCAACATATGGGAATCTTTATTGAAGAAACGTTACGCTACACAGTGGCTTCATTGGTCCAATACAAAGCAGGAGAAGCTTGAGGCAATCAGTCCCTCAGCCTAGAATCAATGTGTTCAGTCCATCACTCTTGTAGGAAGTATAGCACAGGGCCAGAGAGGTGGCTTATACAGTGGACCCTCAACCAGCGATGGCATCGATTAACGATAAATCTGACTAGCGATTCATTTAAACGCAAAAATTTTGCCTCGACTAGCGCTTAAAAACCCGACCAGTGCTATTCGTTCCGTACCATACGTGTCCACTTTGGCCTGAGCGCGCCTCACTTGTCCCTTTGGTGCCAGTGTTTACAAGCCAGCCAGCCACCGCGGTCGCTTCCAAACATACAACTGGAACATTTCATATTATCACAGCCTTTTTAGTGATTGCACCTGCAAAATAAGTCACCATGGGCCCCAAGAAAGCTTCTAGTGCCAACCCTACAGCAAAAAGGGTGAGAATTACTATGGAGATGAAGAAAGAGATCATTGATAAATATGAAAGTGGAATGCGTATCTCTGAGCTGGTCAGGTTGTATAATAAACCCCAATCAACCATCGCTACTATTGTGGGCAAGAAAACGGCAATCAAGGAAGCTGATCTTGCCAAAGGTGCAACTATGTTTTCGAAACTGAGATCACAATACTCGAAGATGTTGAGAGACTGTTATTGGTGTGGATAAACGAGAAAACAGATAGCAGGAGACAGCATCTCTCAAGCGATCATATGTGAAAAGGCTAGGAAGTTGCATGACGATTTAATTAAAAAAATGCCAGCAACTAGTGATGTGAGTGAATTTTAAAAGGCCAGCAAAGGTTGGTTTGAGGATTTAAGAAGCGTAGTGGCATCATAGTGTATAAGGCATGGTGAGGCTGCCAGTTCAGACCACAAATGGGCTGAAAAATATGTGCAGGACTTCAAGGAGTACATAGACAGTGAAGGACTGAAACCTGAACAAGTGTTTAATTGTGACGAAACAGGCCTGTTTTGGAAGAAAATGTCAAGCAGGACGTACATTACTCAGGAGGAAAAGGCACTTCCCAGGACATAACCCTTTAAGAAAGACGGGCTTCCCTCTGTTGATGTGTGCCAATGCTAGGGGTGATTGCAAAGTGAAGCCTTTATTGGTGTATCACTCTGAAACCCCCAGAGTGTTCGGGAAAAACAATGTCCTCAAGGCTAATTTTTTGTCCCTGTGGAGGGCAAACAGTAAGGCATAGGTCACTAGGGACTTTTTCTATGACGGGTTACACCATGCATTTGCCCCCGATGTGAAAAATTACCTAATTGAAAAGAAATTAGACCTTAAGTGCCTCCTGGTATTAGACAATGCCCCTGGTCATCCTACAGATGTGGCAGAGTGACTTTCTAGGGACATGAGCTTCATTAAGGTGAAGTTTTTGCCTCCTAATACCACTCCTCTCCTGCAGCCCATGGACCAGCAGGTTATTTTCCAACTTCAAGAAACTGTACACAAAAGCTATGTTTGAAAGGTGCTTTGTAGTGACCTCAGAAACTCAACTGACTCTAAGATCATTTTACCATCCTCAATTGTGTAAACATTATAGGTAAGGCTTGGGAGGAAGTGACTAAGAGGACATTGAACTCTGGCTTTAAAAAAACTGTGGGCCAGAATGTGTAGACAAAAGGGATTTTGAAGGGTTTGAGGCTAACCCTGAAAATCCTATGCCAGTTGAGGAATCCATTGTGGCATTGGGGAAGTCCTTGGGGTTGGAGGTTAGTGGGGAGGATGTGGAAGAGTTGGTGGTGGAGGAAAAGTGAAGAACCCAACCACTGATGAGCTGCTAGATCATCTTGAACAGCAAGAGGGCAGACCTGAGGAAACTGCTTCGGAGGAGGGGAAAAGAAATTGAAGAATTGCCTACTTCTAAGAATAAAGGGAAAACTGTGCAATGTGGCTTAAAGTGCAAAGCTTTATGGATGATAATCACCCTGACACAGCTACTGCAAGCCGTGTTGGCAACCTGTACACTGACAATGTTGTGAACCACTTTAGGAAAGTCATAAAGGAACGAGAGGTACAGGCCTCTATGGACAGATATGTTGGCGACCAGAGTCCAGTGACTCTCAAGCTGGTCCTAGTGGCAATTAAAAGAACAAGGGAAGTAACCCCAGAAAAAGACTTGGGTGCCTCAAGTGCTAATGGGAAAGGGGGTTCCCCTTCTAAACAGTAAGAAGAAAAACCGCTCTCCCCTCCCCCCATCCCATCAATCATCACCAGATCTTCAATTAAGGTAAGTGTCATGTAACTGTGCATGTAATCTTCAGTTTGTGTGTATTAAAATTAATATTTCATGTGGTAAAATTTTTTTTTTTCAGTACTTTTGGGTGTCTTGCACAGTTTAATTTGATTTCCATTATTTCTTATGGGGAAAATTAACTTGACTAACGATTATTTTGACTAACGATGAGCTCTCAGGAACGGATTAATATCGCTGGTTGAGGGTCCACTGTACACTGCAGTTAGGTGAGTCGAAGCAGGAGGAGGCGGGATCAGGAGAGCTCGGCCGGCATTGGTGGCAAGTGGACGTGTCTTCCAAAGGCTCCTCAGTTGTTCGTTGGTGGTGTAAGCCCTGTTAGGTTCTGCTTCACCGTCTTTTTTTTCTTGTGTACTTGTGTTTTCATTGTTTTCTCTATCAGGCGGTGTTGTGGGGCCCATTTATGGGGGGTTCGACTGAGATGTCGTTCACCCCAATAGGGGGGGACCCCCACCGGTCCCTACTCAGTTGACAACTGTTTCATTACTGCCTGACCAAGATATGGCTAGTGTCCCCCTACTGGATAAACAAACGAGCCCTTGAGGTTGATGACAGTGCCAGGCCCCTGTCTAGCCCAAAACGCCAACCAACCGCTTGTCCAGACTATGCTCCTTCTTCTCCTCGAATTACTCCAGACGTAATGGTGGTTCTTGTGAGTCCTAAGGATGGCGGTACACCCTTCACCAATCCATGGGATGTCACCAACGCCATCAGTGGATCTCCTTTCAGCAAAGCTTGCATAGATCGGGGTGTCCAGCAACTTGGTAGGGGTGCAGCCCTAAGGCTCCGGCTCCATCGTCAGTCTTTTCTCGCTAGAAACTTACCACTAAATGCCATTCATGTCCTGGGTAGGTGGAATGTTGTCTGCTGGGAGGTCCGCTCCTCAAGCCTCGCCGCCGGTTGTTGTTACGGCAGAATTGGACCGATTTCTGCATCCCTCTCAGATGAGGAGATCCACTCTGAATTGTTTACAGCAGGGGTGACGACTTAGGTTTGCGGGAGGTTTGGAGCTTCTCGAATCATTCTGCCCCATCTTGTGGTCCACATCTACACTCACTCACTCACCCATTTGACTATAAGCACAGAAATACGTATCCTAATCTTAAAATAATGATTCCAAACTAGTCATAAGTTTGCCTGTGATACTCCAATACAGAAACTATGTATTGTGCCAAAACAAAAGCATTCACATTGCTAAACCCACAAACTAGTATTTGTCACTTAGTATTTAGTCACTTAGTATTTAGTCAACTTACTCCACAATTTGTTATAAATTAGGGTTAAGAATTAATCTAAGTTTGCCTGAAATGCCTAGCCATGCTAGGTGTTCTAGTGGCCCCCTCTGTAATTAGTATTTTACTACAAGTAAACCACATAATAACCAAAATCTGTAAACCCTGCATTGTAATCCTTATAGAGAATAAACTTTGATTTGATTTGATTTGATCTGATCTTGTATGATTTGTGTATGTTTCTCAGGTGCTCTCCTGAGATTTGTGACTTTTGGCAACCTAAGGTTTCCTGTTCTTCCTTATACTTTTCCTTTACTCCGGTGTCGGAAATGTTTTCTTTTTGGGCATGGAGAGTTGTCTTGCCATGGTAAGGTAAGATGTGTGAACTGCAGCAGGCTTCACCCAGTCATTAAAGACGGCATTACCTGTACTCACCCGGCTTTGTGCTACTTCTGTAAAGGAAACCACAAGGTTACGTCCCGGTCTTGCCCGGCATATTGCCAGGCTCTTGATTTGGCAAACTCAGCCAGGGCCCAGTCTCTTTTGCTCGATGAATGTAACTCCTGCTTTCGGTCCGTAAAGCCAGTCACAGTTCGTCAGCCCTTGCCTCCTTCACCTCCAGTGCCCCCCACTAAGGGTGTCTCCCCAGCAGCGACATGGCCAGGGCACCTGTACTCCACAGCTGTCTCTGTTACAAATTGGTTTGGGGCTCTTGTGGACCTCTCTCTCCCATTAGAGGATTCCCCACCCCAGGGGCAACATCAACTCAGGGTGTCCTCGGACCCGGCTTCCATTGGGGAAGTTATTGCCCATGCCCCTCCTCGTTCACAATGCACATCCTCCTGTCGAGGTGGTGCAGTTTCCAAATCGACTCGATGCTCGGTACCCCACCCAGTTCCGGTGGACATCTTACCCAACCTGGAGCCTCCTGTCTCGCAGCCGACTCCCCCCTCCCCAATTCTCCTCAACCCCAGCCTTGGCCTGTCCCTATGCCAGGACCCTTCATGTCTGAAGGTCCTGCCTTTTCACTCTTGGCTACTTGGGCTTTATTCCTTTATCCTGTTCTCCTTCTGGTGGAGGAGATGCTACATTCCTACCTCCAGGGGGCCTCTTTTGTGACTGCATGTCTCTCAGTTCTCCCTTGCCTTATTGGGCTACTTAGTTCACACACGTGAATCATTCTCACTCCTCTGTTTTTCTTCTTTGGAATGCATGTTCCATACTGGGGAAGCTTCTGGACCTTCAGCAGTATCTGGCTGAGGTACAGCCACTGGCGGTGGGTCTCTCTGAGACATGGTTACATCCTCGATATTCTCTTCGGGTCCTGGTTTTACTGTTTACCATAGGGATCGCCTCACAGGGAGCAGTGGTAACCTAGCTCTTCTTATATGCAACCAGCTCCAGAGTACGGCCCTCTCTCTCCAAGCCTATGAGAGTGGAGTGTTGGAAACTCTGGCTGTGAAAGTTGCCTTGGGCACTCAGCAGTGCAACATACTCCTGATACATAATCCGGGCAGGTCAGTTACACAAAGTGAATTTATCCATTACTTTGGGCAACTTCGTGGTTCTACACTTGTGATAGGAGACTTTAACGCTAGGCACCAGTTTTGGGAGCCATCCATTTCTTTGGGATCGGTGAATCCCACAGGTAGGGCCCTGTTCCAAACCCTTCTCGCATCTCACCTTTTGTTGCTCACACCACCAGGTTTAGAGACTAGAGTGGATCCTTATACTAGGCTGAGTTTCTACCCTGGACCTCGTTCTTGGGTGTGGGTGTTTTACTACAGCTGTTGTTACTGTAGGTCCCTTCATGAAGAGTGATCATCTTCCAGTCCTTACTTCTACAAATGGAGCCTTAGCAGTGCCAGTGACGGCAGTTCGTTCACGGTGGAAAACCACCCAGGCCGGTTGGACAAACTATAAACAGGTCCTCTCTGATTATAGCCTGCCTCAGGACTCCTTGTTGAATGAAGCTGTCGCGTCTCTTCAAGGGGCCATGCTTGAGGCAGGCTCGCGTTCATTCTGTCTCTCCAGGAGCTTCTCCCGTTCACGCCCTCGGGTTCCATGGTGGAATGATGAGTGCCTCCAAGCAGTGAAGGCGCGTCGGACAGCATGGGAATGGTGGTGGCACCAACCCTCTCGGACTCAACAGCTCGCTTACCGAAGGGCAGATGCTCTTTGTCGGCGAACCCTACTCCAAGTGAAACATGCATCTTGGGCTTTATTCTGATCTTCTCTTTCTTTTCACACCTCTGCCAGTTAGGCATGGGGTTTTTCCACTCCACGTTCTATAAGTACTTTTTCCACTCACGTTCTATAAGTACTTTTCCCCTGTTGGGGAAAGGAGCAGCTCCACTCTTACCCTGGGACAAAAATTTCTTCGGTCCTACGTTTGCTCCTCCTCCTCCTCTACCCTCTAAAGTGATCAAATGGGGCTCTTTGCCACCTGCCGTACCTGAGGTTCACTGCTAGGTGCTGGCATTTCCCTTTAGCTCCCATGAACTGCAGCAGGCACTTTCCCAACTTTCTTCCCTCTCTTCTCCAGGGAAGGATAACTTACCTTATTCATTCATACTACATCTACCTCTCTCTTGTACAGATGTTATACTGGAGGTTTTCAACGCCAGCTGGTCTACGGGTGTCTTCCCTGATGTGTGGAAGCGCTCTTTCCTGGTTCCGATTCTAAAGCTGGGCAAGGATGATACCCAACCGGGCTCTTACTGGCCCACTGCTTTACTGCCCTGCTTGGGTAAGGTGCTGGAACGACTGGTGGCTACCTGTCTCTCTTGGTGGACTGAGGAACATGGCCTCCTGCCTGAAAACCAGAGTGGCTTCTGAGAAGGCCGATCCACCCTCGACCCTTTGCTTCAATTTACACACCTTGTGCACACTTCATTTGAGTGCCGGGAGTTCCTTTTGGATGCATTTTTGGATCTACGCAGAACATTTGATTCTGCGTCACACACGGTGATTGTTTTCAAACTGGCCCGCATGAGGCTGACAGGAGCTCCCCTCTGCTGGATGTGCAACTTTTTGCAAGGAAGGATCTTTCATGTTGCAGTGGGTGGCGCTTTGTCCTCACCCCGTCCTGTATACCGGGAAGTGCCCCAGGGATCTGTTCTTAGCCCACTCCTTTTCTCTGTCTTACTGTCTGATCTCCCTTCCATCCAGGGAGTGCATACCTTGGTATATGCGGATGATGTGGCCCTTATGTGCAGTGCCCCGACTTTGCTGACAGTGCAGGAAACACTTCAGCATGCCCTGCAACACATAACATCATGGGCTGCCACCTGGGGTTTGGAGGTTAGTGACACTAAGTCCAAGCTCTTATGCTTTACTAACACTGACTCCCCACTCTTCCATCAGTCTCATTGAATCAGACGCCAATCCCTTTGGTCTCCTCTCATCATTGGTTGGAAGTCAACTTTGATACACCATTCTTGACATGGAAGAAACACATAGCAGCCCTCTACCTCTCGTGTGCATGTCGCACTGAACTTATGCGCTGGATCTCTGGCACCAAGTGGGGGGCAGATCGAGACCTTCTCTTTAGGTTCTACACAGCTATGGTTCGCAGCAAGCTCACTTATGCGAGTGAGGTGTATGGCTCAGCCTCTTCCTCCTCTCTTCATCGCTTAGACGTTCTCCAGAATTCAGCCATCCATAGTATGCTGGTATATTTTTAAATGTTTATGCAGCAGTGTACTGTATATTATAATAAAGAGAATTGAGGAAATCAGCTCTAACATATGTACATTATTTAGGTATGCATACTTGTCATAGTAAGTAATTTTATTCAGGTATACATGTACACAAATACAGTTACACAGATTATCAAAAACCATACCATGGGTAGGGTTAGAACCCGCAATCAGAGAGTCACAAAACTCCTGACTGACACGTTAGCCACTAGGCCAGCTAGCTATTGTAGCTAGCTGGCCCAGTGGCTAATGAGTCGGTCTGGAGTTTTGTGGCTCTCTGATCACAGGTTCTAACCCCACTCGTGGTATGATTTGTTTGCAATCGTGTCATTATGATTTCGTGAGACATAGATTATCACACATAGAAGCATGTGTGTACAGAACCTAGGATAACCCAAAAAAGTCAGACTAAGTGACTTATTTCCATTGGGGTCCTTTTAATACCTTATTATTATATTATAAAGGAGATATACTAGGAATAAGGCAAAATGAGTTATGTACATTTACATGTGTTTAGCTAAAAAAATACAAAATTGTTCTCTCTTTCTGTTGCAACATTCATAGGTACCTTTTGGCTCTCTTCCTAAACTGGCTCATGCTATGACTGGCTTTGACATGTGCAGGCAATCTGTTTCCATTCCTTTATTGCTGTACAAAAAAAAAGGTGTATGAAGCCTGGCCACTGACTGTGGGTACTACAAAGTTGTGCTCTCTCCCCCTAGTACTAGATTGCTTTGGTTCCCAGCCTTGACAAAATTGGCAGCAAGATATTTTGGACACTGTTTGTGAGCAATTTTATAAGCCTGATTTAACTTCAGTTGTTTTACTCTGTCTTCCACATTCAGTTATATCCAATTGTTGTAATTCATCCTGGCCTACATGTTCTCTTGGACCCAGGTCCAGGATGAATCTTACTATTTTGTTCTGTGTGATTTGCAGTTTATCTTTCAGTTTTTTTTGTCAAGGCAGAGTACCATGAAGAGCAAACGTAGTCCATATGACATTGTATAAGGGCTAAACACAGGGTCTTGTGAGCCTTAGTAGGTAGACACTGTGCTTGTCTGTAGAGGAACTTCAGTCTGATATTTGCTTTGTTTACTACACTGTTCCATATCAGTTCTCCTGACATGCATGGGTCACAGGGGATTCCCAGATATTTTACTGAGGAAACTGAAGTGGTGGGTTCCCCATTACACCAGACATTAAAGTCATTTATCCTTCTCAGTTTATGTTTTGTGCCAAAGAGAATGGCTTCTGTTTACCCGAGGTGTAACGATAGTTTGTTGTCTACTAACCATTTGCTGCAGGACTCCAGTTCAAGTGTTATTACATTAGCTATATCTTGTGGGTCTTTACCTGACACTAACAGTGCACTGTCATCTGCATACAGTAGGAGTTTGCACTTGACACTGATGGGCATGTCATTTACATAATATAGAAATAATAAGGGATCCAGAACACTACCTTGGGGAAATCCACATGCTTTTGGCAGGGGTT
This sequence comes from Cherax quadricarinatus, assembly GCF_026875155.1. Lineage (NCBI taxonomy): Eukaryota > Metazoa > Arthropoda > Malacostraca > Decapoda > Parastacidae > Cherax > Cherax quadricarinatus. Next base: position 1,735,567 of record NC_069433.1, read on the forward strand.
CTGATTCTGTTTTGTTGATTTTGACAATTTGTTTCCTATTGCTAAGATAGGACTTAAACCAGTCTATGGAACCTATGCTGATAGCTTGAAGTTTTTTTTACATAATACATTATGGATGACAGTATCAAAGGCCTTTTGCAAGTCTAAGGTTACCATTCCTATGAGGTTCCCTATCGACATTTCAGTTCTCATGTAATCCATTAGATTAATTAGGGAGGTGTCGGTTGAGTAAGCTCTCCTAAAGCCTGACTGATAACTATGAAGAATGTTGTTGTCATTAAAATACTTAACTACTTGACAGTACACCGCTCTCTCTAGAATTTTGGATATTACACTGAGTATATTAACAGGTCTACAGTTGCTGACATCAGACCTACTATTTTTCTTGAAGATAGGAGTAACTCTGGCCTCCTTGAACCCCTCCGGTACGGTATTAGTGGTGATTGATAGATTTATTTCTCCATGGGGAAGTGGAACAGAATTCTTCCTTTGTAAGCTATGCGTGTCGAAAGAGGCGACTAAAATGCCAGGAGCAAGAGGCTAGTAACTCCTTCTCCTGTATATATTACTAAATGTAAAAGGAGAAACTTTCGTTTTTCCTTTTGGGCCACCCCGCCTCAGTGGGATACGGCCGGTGTGTTGAAAGAAAAAAGAAAAGAATAAATTTATTATGTGAGCAATGGCAACTGGCAATTCAGAGGCACCATCTTTTAGGAACTTAGACAGGATGTCATCTGGGCCAATGCTCTTAGTTGGGTTTAACCTGTTCAGTTCTTTTTGCACAAAGTCATGAGATGCACTTATTAGTTGACAACTGTTTGGGGTTACCCCTTTATTGGTATAGTATGTTTTAAACTTATCAGAGTCTGTGCTGAAAGTATTTGATGCAGCTGGTAGTTTACTTACTAGTGTTGATGCAACAGTTGTGTAGTATGAATTAAAACAGTTTGCCACTTTAGTTGTTTAGTAGCATACCTCATTATCGATATTTAGTATGTTTGTACAGTGGACCCCGACCAATGAAGGCATCGTCTAACGAAAAAATCGCCTAACAAAGCGTTTTAGTGTAAAAATTTTGGCCCGACAAACGATGAAAAACTCAACTAACAACATTCGTTTTCAAACATGTCCATCTGTCCGTCCAGCTCAGTGCACCTCAGCTGCCCTGCCTTCAGCTAGTGTGCCATTGTTTACAAGCCAGGGTGGATGGTTTCATGCATACGTGCGATATATTTTGTATTATTCCATTGTTTTTAGTGCTTGTAAACTGCTAAATAAGCCACCATGGGCCCAAAGATAGCTTCTAGTACCAACCCTGTGGTAAAGAGGGTGAGAAATACTATCGAAATACTATCGTACCACGGTCAGCTGTTGCTGCACCACTGTCAGCTGCTGCTGCACCACAGTCAGCTGCTGCTGCGCCACCATCAGTTGCTGCTGTACCACAGTCAGCTGCTGCTGTTGCTGCACCACCATCAGCTGCTGCTGTACCACAGTCAGCTGCTGCTACTGCTGCAACCACTGTCAGCTGCTGCTGTACCACCGTCAACTGTATTACTCAAAGATGTGGAGAGAATGTTGTTGGTGTGGCTTAGCGAGAAACAATTACCTAGAAACAATTAACCCCAGAGGGTTAGCCACCCAGGATAGCCCAAGAAAGTCAGTGCATCATTGAGGACTATCTAACTTATTTCCATTGGGGTCCTTAATCTTGTCCTCCAGGATGTGACCCATACCAGTCGACTAACACCCAGATGAACAGGAAAAAATATCTGGAACTAGTGCTCATATTGGTGAATTTAAGGTCAGCAAAGGTTGGTTTGAGAGATTTAAGGATCGTAGTGGCATACACAGTATGATAAAGCATGGCGAAGCTGAAAAATTCCAACCCCAACAAGTGTTCATTTGTGACAAAACAGGCCTGTTCTGGAAGAAAATGCCAAACAGGACCTACATTACTCGGGAGGAAAAGGCACTCCCAGACACAAGCCTATGAAAGACAGGCTAACTCTTATGTTTTGTTGTAATGCTAGTGGGGATTGCAAAGTGAAGCCTTTACTCATGTACATATCACTCTGAAAATCCCAGTGTGTTCAAGAAAAACAGTCTCATCACTCATCAATACTTTTCAATAAAGGTAAGTGTCATTTTTCTTCATTTAGTATTCCCTGTCCCTGTATCCTTGTTTTTCTGTGTAGGAAAATGTATATTTCATGTGAAAAAAAAAATTTCATGCTTTTGGCTGTCTTGAACGGGTTAATTGGATTTCCATTATTTCTTATCGACTAACGATAAATTCAACTAACAACAAGCTCCCTGGAATGGATTAATATCGTTGGTCAAGGGTCCACTGTACTATGTTAGATCTATCTACTGGTTTATGGCTATACCCAAACTGTTTTAGTTGTTGTCAGAGCTTTCTAGGGTTATTCTTGTACTCTTCGATTTTTAAGCAATAGTGTCTTGCATTTGCTCCTTTTATATGCCTCTAAACTCTGTTCCTCACCCTTCGGAATTCATTTAGCACTGCAGTATCCTGTGTTTGCCCTAAATCTTTTTAGCAACTTGTCTCTGAATTTCATATTATCTAATATCTCAGTAGCCATCCAGGGTTCGGTTCTCCATTTAATCCCAACCTCTTTCATTGGTGCAATATTATCAAGGATGGCAGTGAACTTGTTTTGAATTTTTCCTAGGCATTATTTATGTTCGTGCAACTTGTTATCACTATCCAGTCACAATTGTGTAGCCTATTTACCAGTGTTTCTTTTCTGTAGTTTCTAGTTCACCACATTTTTATTGTCCTGTGTAGGCCTATCCATTCCCTAGTGATTTTCCTGATGTAGTAAATGATGAAATGATCACTAAGACCTGTGGTAATGATGTCTGACTAATGTTCTCAGAGCAGTTATGAAATATGTGGTCAATTAGGGTGGCTGAGAACTGTGTGATCCTGGCTGGTGTATTAATTAGTTGAGTGTAACTATTTAAACCTAGAATTTGATTATACCTTTTAAACAGTCTGTTATTTTGCTGCTGAAAACAGATATTGATATCTCCCAGAATTATTGTCTCGCAATTATTATCAAGTCTGGACAAGACTCTCGAAAAGTCCTCTAAGAACTGGTGTTGGATAAGAGGATGGTAACTAGTTCCCATTAACATGGGTTTGGTCTTGGGAAGCAACATTTCAAACCATAGAATCTCCAGTTTATTGTCATTTAAATCAGGTCTTGGGTTGTAGGCTAAGTCATTTCTTATGTAGGCACAAACCCCACCACCTTTTCCATTTGTATCTAAGCATTTTATATTGTAACCTTCTATTTTGACCACGTCGTCAGTCACCGTATCATCTAATCAGGATTCAGAGATAGATATAGCTGCCGCCCTAGTTCTGTTAGCTAGAATCCTAATCTCTGCCAGTTTTGGAAAAAGTGATCTCATGTTGACATGAATAAAGTGAAGGCCTGTTTTCATAAAACAATCATAGTCATCAATATATGGGAAGGGGTCATTTGTATTAAAATTACAAAAATCAATGTCATCATTGTTAAAGGGTAACTGTGCCAAAGTGCATTTGCTACAAACAAAATGAAATCTGCCACCATTACTCTAACTGAGCACACATCCATTATGAACCCACCCCTTACACAATTTACATAAGGTACATAAGGTATATTTACTGGCAAATAATACGCAATTTCACTTGATCCCTCAAACTTCCCTTACCAACCTCAACAGAATACATGACCATAACACAAGGCACGGATCACTCTTTGATGTTCCCCGTGTCCATCTCAAAACTATGTAAAAACTCAATGCACATAAAATGCCTAAAAATTTGGAATTCATTACCTGTGAATACAAAAGAAACACTGTCTGTTAATCAATTCAAGACTCTTCTTAAAAAAACTTACTCACCAAAACTAAATAAATAAAGAATAATTGTTTGTTCATAGATGTAAAAACCCGTGACCCTATCAAACTATGTTTTTAATTGTAATTTCCCAAAATTTGTACAACTATAATGCTTCATAATTGAAATGTTTTAAATTTCACTGTTTAAAATACTCGATTGTACTTCATATTGTTTTATTGTTTTCTATAATATTTACCACTGAATCTTTCATTGCTTAGTTAAACTTAAGTTAATTTTAAGCTGTCCATAATGCTTTCATACAAGGGGTTTTGGTATGTAACACCCCAACTACTAAAATTCCTTGTACAACTAATATCATTTTCCAAATAAATAAATAAAAAAAATAAGAGATGTGACAACCCTCCATTGTGTGAAAAAAAATCAGACACATGTGCAACATCGGGTTCTTTTGAGATTTCAAACCCTTCATGGTTTTTCAATACAGATTCTAGAACAAATTTGAAGACAGTAAACTATATACAAAAGAAGGGAATCAATCCCTCCAAGGCTAGGGCTGATTACCTTATCTTTTGATATAGTTCTACTGTCTTTAAATTTCATTGTCTTAAATTTGTTTGTAAAGCCACTGGATGGCAAAACATCTACAAAAAAGATGCCCAGATGTTGCACGCGTCTAATTTTTTACTTTTGGGACATTTTGTTAATTTCCTGTTGGTTTAAGTTGCTCTCTCTCTGTGACGAGAGAGACAACGGGAAAGGGGAAAATGGAACACAGGGGACGAAAGACAGATAAGCAAGACAGAGATAAACAGAGCAAGACAGACTCAAAACAGACAATAGACAGACAAAAAAATAGACAACATGTTTTTCTTAAAAATCACAAGGTCACTACACTGTGGAGTGACACCATCTACACTGTGCTTCAAATTTTCATTACAGTGGAACCTTGGTACTTCACAGCTCCCTACTCGAACAAAACCGGCACCAACCAAACAAAAAAAAGACCGCCCGACTTCCTGTAAAATAAAATTTTTGTTTCTCCCTTTTTTTGTATTTTTTTTATTTCGTGGAACTTCGGTTTTCGTATTATTTAAAAATTTTTAGAAAA
>NC_069433.1:1741054-1847652 GCF_026875155.1 Cherax quadricarinatus
GCAGCTATTTTGCTGTCACCATTATTGCAATTGTTTAAAATCATAGAATCTTAAACTTCCCCATCCTGCTCAAAATGCAGGGTTCCCCTGTCCTAAAAGGAAAGCACCAACTAAAATAAAATAACTAAGGCCTTTACAAACTTCCCTTTTTACTATCTAAAATCTTTTAAAAAAAAAATACATAAGCGATTTTTATCCTACCTAATATCTCACCATATTTAAAACCCTTTGTGTTTTGGTCATATATTGCTTACGGCCAGTGTGTTTGAGTTTTAAATCCCCAAAAAATTCTAGTGGCTTCAATAAAGCGGGGAGAAAGCGGAGACCCATTGGGGAATGGGTCCCCAGGGTCAGTGGCACTATATAAAAAAAAATGAGGACCCAGGGGTGCATTGTGAGAATGCCTTTTCAGTAGTCCTTGTTCATATGCTAGCGTAAAAAATATGTGACCCCCCAGCAAATCGGGGACTCTTCTTTCCCAAGTGTCGCTGTAAAAAGAGGAAGTGCGGGAAAGATCATTTCGGGTTTTTGAGAAGTTTGTGAAAAAAAGCAATGCCAGGATCCCAGAAGAATGAGAGAGAATGAGGGGGAATGAGAAGATTGAGGAGAATGAAGGAATAAAGGAAAAAATTGAGGGGAATGGAGAGAAGGGAAAGAGAATGAAGAGAAAGAAATAATTAGGTAGGGGATGGAGGGGAAAAAAAGATCTAAACCCATTGTTTTGAGGGGGGTGGGGGATGAGTATGATCAATTTTTCTTTGACAGCTGGGGGCCCTGATCGCACTTTAGAAGTCCACACACTCAAACAACCAAGCTTGCTGAAGATAAAAGCAGATTAAAAAGGTCCAGTGGACTATACGTATATGATAGTATATATTATGAAACCGGGAAAGGAAAGAAAGAAAGAATGAAGACAGAAAAAAAGGGTAGGTGGGAAAGGGGAACGATGACAATTTACCCAGGGATAATACTACAAAACTGTCTGCTTCTATGAAAAAAAACCCAGACGAGGGGTTTTTTAGTGCAAATAAAAAATAATGCTCCAAAAAGCCAAAACCCCGTTTTTTTGTGTGGGGTGTAAAACACCATTGTGTATGAAACCCTGTTTCAAAAGTTCCACAAGGCGAAATTCTAGGAACAGCAGTGATGTAAAATTTGTACAGGGACCCCCCAGTTTGGCGCCTCGACTTTCGTGAAATTTGACCTTCGGGGGTTTTTTTGGGAAAAAATTTGGCCTGATTTCTGAAAAGACTCGTGTTTGGCCCATTGTACCCCCCTCCTGTCATCGCGCACACCCAAACCATTTCCCCCGCCCTTCAGCTCATGGGCATTGTTTACCAACAGTGCCATCACCCGCCCGGGGGTTTATACATAAATTTCATAATAATCCATTGTTTTTTGTGCTTGCAACGCTAAATAAGCATCTTTGGGCCCAAGGAAAAACTAGTGAAGCCCTTTGGAAATAAAAATGAGTGACAGGGGTGTGGAAAAGTTGGTGGGGGGACACTGGGGGAAAAGCTAACCCCTGACGAACTGCAAAAGCTTCAAATAGAACACATCAGACACAGCCGAGGAGCTTGTTCAGAGGAGGAGGAAGAGGGGTGGGTGGTTTTCCTTCTTCATGATTAAGGGCATGTTTGAAAAGGGAATGAGTTGCAAGTTTTTTTGAAAAGTATCCCTGACCAAGCTGAAACAAGGGCCCTATCTGCAAAAAGTACAATGACAGTGTTGTGTCCCACTTCAGGGAAATCTTAAAGAAATGCCAGAAAAAGACCTCTCTGGACAGATATTTTGTGCGACAGGGGTCCAATGGCTCTCAAGTTGTTCCCAGTGGCATTAAAAGAAGGGAAGTAACCCCAGATAAGGACTTGCTACCTAAAGTCCTAATGGAAGGAGATTCTCCTTCCAAACAATAGTGTACACCTTACTCCTACCCCCTCCTCCCGTCTTCCATCCATGCAGAAGTCTTCAGTAAAGGTAAGTGTACTGTTATTATTATTTTTTTAAATGCATGTAGTACTTGATTTCTGATTGTTTTCATTATGTAAATCTTTATTTAATTTGAAAAAAAATATTTTATTTTAATATTTTTGGGTGACTGGAACAGATTAATTTTATTTCCATTATTTCTTATGGGGAAAATGGTTTCGAGTTTCGTGAATTTCGACCTTCGGCGGGCTCTCTGGAACGGATTAATCACGAAACTCGGGGGTCACCTGTATGTATGTATGTGTGGTATATATTATATATGTATTTTATATATGTATGTATATATATACATATATATTTATATATATATACAGTGGACCCCCCGGGTTTAAAGATATTTTTTCACTCCAGAAGTATGTTCAGGTTGCCAGTACTGACCGAATTTGTTCCCATAAGAAATATTGTGAAGTAGATTAGTCCATTTCAGACCCCCCAAACATACACATACAAACGCACTTACATAAATTACACTTACATAATTGGTCGCATTAGGAGGTAATCGTTATAGGGGGGTCCACTGTTATATATTTTATTATAATATATATATAAATTATATATATATATATATATATAATATATTTTAAATATATATATATATATACAGTGGACCCTCGACTAACGCTATTAATCCGTTCCTGAGAGCTCATCGTTAGTCAAAATAATGTTAGTCAAATTAATTTTCCCCCTAAGAAATAATGGAAAACAAATTAATCCGTGCAAGACACCCCAAAAGTATTGAAAAAAAAATTTTAACACATGAAAAATTAATTTTAATACACACAAACAAACGAAGAAGACATGCACAGTTACATGACACTTCCCTTTTTTGAAGATCTGGTGATGATTGATGGGATGGGAAGAGGGGAGTGTGTTGAGGGTCTTGGGTGTTTAGAAGGGGAATCCCCTTCCATTGGGAAATTGAGGTGGAAATTTCCTCTTTCGGGGTTACTTCCCTTTTTTTAAATTTGCCATTTGACAGCTTGAGAGTCACTGGACCTCTGTCGACAACTTTTCTGTCCATAGAGGCTCTGTACCTCCCGTTCCTTTTTTGACATCCAAACGTGTTTCACAACATTGTCAGTGTCACCTTTAAAACACTTGTCCAGGTTTCAGTCCTTCACTGTCTATTTTACTCCTTAAATTTCCCTGCACATATTTTTCAGCTGCTTTTTGGTCCAAACTGGCAGCCTCACCATGCCTTATCACATATGTATGCCACTACGATTCTTTAAATCTCTCAAACCAACCTTTGCTGGCCTTAAAAATTTCACTCACATCACCATATTCCCGGCATTTTTCTAATTAAATCGTCATCAACTTCCCTTGCCTTTTCACATATGATCGCTTGAAGATGCTACTTCCTGCTATCGTTTTTCGTTTTCCCATCCCAATAACAGCTCTCAACATCTCTATCACTTGCGATCTCAGTTTCAAAAAACATAGTTGCCCCTTTTGGAAGAACAGCTTCCTTGATTGCTGTTTTCTTGGGCCCACCAATATAGAATGGTTGTTTGGGGTTTTGTGTACAGCCTGGCACTGGGACATGCACTCCTTCATTTAGCATGATCTTTTCTTCATATCCATAGTATTCTCCCCTTTTGCTGTAGGGTTGGCACTAGAAGCTTTTGGGGCCATGGTGACTTATTTTGCAGGTGCAATCCACTGAAAGCTTAAATAATATGAAATTTTCGTTTTGTATGCTTGGAAGCGACCACGGTGGCTGTCTGGCTTGTAAACATGGCCAGATGTGGACGGTCTCAGACGGAAGGAACAGTGTTGGTCGAGTTTTTTAGGCTAATCGAGGCAAAATTTTTTTCGTAAATGTATCGCTAGTCAGATTTATCGTTAATCGATGCCTCGCTGGTCGAGGGTCCACTGTATATATATACAGTGGACCCGCTTAACGATCACCTCCAAATGCGACAATTATGTAAGTGTATTTATGTAAGTGCGTTTGTACGTGTATGTTTAGGGGTCTGAATGGACTAATCTACTTCAAAAATATTCCTTATGGGAAAAAATTCGGTCAGTACTGGAAACCTGAACATACTACTGGAATAAAAAAAAGTTCGTTAAACGGGGGTCCACTGTATATTATATATATATATTATTTTTTAATATATATATATTTATATAATAATATATATATATATATATTATATATATATTATATATATATATATATATATATATATATTTATTTTTTTTTTTTATTATCACACCGGCCGATTCCCACCAAGGCAGGGTGGCCCGAAAAAGAAAACTTTCACCATCATTCACCCATCCTGTTTCCCAAAAGGGTGCTTTACACTACAGTTTTAAAACTGCAACATTAACACCCCTCCTTATATATTATATATATATATATATTATTATAAAAATATATATATATATTATATATATATATATATATATATATATATATATATTATATATAAGGTCTGGGACATTCGCGAGGGTTAGGGGATCAAGAGCCTCTCGAATGTTGAAAAACCGTGAATGTGTGGTGCCCCAATTTATTGTAGGGAAATATATTACAATACTGCTTCCTTAACTTGTTGAATCATGAAAAAATCATAAAATACATGAAAACGTCATAAATTGTACTAATATATACATGTTATGCTTTAATAACGTATGTTATTTAATAACATGTATGTTAATAAAAATGTATGTTATTAAATACCCCAAACTCCACACTGCCTCCACCAATGCCTCCCCCACTGCCTCCACCAATGCCCCACCCCTGCCTCCACCACTGCCTCCACCACTGCCTCCACCCCTGCCTCCACCACTGCCTCCACCACTGCCTCCACCACTGCGAGTCCCTACTACCCTCCCCCCGACCCCCACAACTGCAGCCAGCCCTCCCACCGTGTGGTGAGTGTTTGTTTGTTCATTATTGCTATTAATACAGTATAAATAATGTAAACCATTCTGACTGCTTTTTGGGAAAGGCTATTGGAAGTATTAGCGTTGACATCGTGTGTTTATCTTTAACACACAAAGATCGAACATTTCTGTATGCTAATAATACAATAGTAATATTAATAAAAAATAATAATATATAATAATAATATAATGATGATGATAATAATTACGATATAAATGAAAAAGGGAAATTGTACAAAATACGAAAGGGTTGACACATCGTCAGTGTAAATGTTTGTAAGCTGGGGGGGAACATTAGTCTCCTGCACTTCAAACATTTCAAAATATTCAGCGGTTGAGGCAGTGGTTTTTTAATAACATTATTTTTTAAATAATAATAGTATATGTTATTTTTAATCATGTATTATTTATTAACATGTATGTATTTATTAACATATATGTTATAATAATAATATACACATAGTAATAACAATATTATTATTAACATGTATGTTATTAATACCATTGCCTCATCACTGCCTCAACCACTCCAGTCCACTAATTACAAGCACAAACACATGAATTATTTTGAATGTTGGAAGAGCAGGAGACTAATGTTCACCCGCATAAACAAGTCCACTGACGATGTGCCCAACCCTTTCCTCGTATTTGTACAATTTCCTTCTTCAATATTTCTTTATTTATTATTTTTTATTTTATATTATTATTTTATTATTATTTTTAAATTTATATTTTTATTACTATTGTTTTTTAGTTTGCAGAATTTTAATTCTGCGTGTCAAGAGTAACACATGATGTACCGTCTAATACCTGTCGAAACCCATCAGTATGCAGTCATGAATGGGTTTACATTTATACTGTAGTTTAACCCTTTGAGGGTTTTTGGTCGTACTAGTACGTCTTACGCGTAGGGGTTTTGACGTACTAGTACGCATAAATTCTAGCGGCCTCAAATCGCGGAAAAGGCTGATAAGCTAGAGTGAGAGAATGGGTCTGTGTGGTGGGTGTGCGCAGTAGGAAAAAAATTGGGGGAAAACCAGTGGTGCATTGTGGGATGCCATCATAGTACCCTTTCCACCGTGCCCTCCCGGTAAGAAGTTCCTCACCTCGGCGAATTACACTTGTCCCGTGACGTCTAATACAGATGGAAGTGACAGTGAGATGAGTTTCAAGTTTGGTGAGTTTTGACCGAAACTAAGGACCATAATAGGGTAATAGTGAGGAAACCCAGACAACCCCCCAGCCTTCCACCTCGGGTGCTGGGCCGTCGTTCGTTGTACCAAAATTTCAAAGAGGAAACTCTTAAAATTTTCCCAAATCCCCAGATTTCAGATGTGAGCATTGGGATGATAATGGAAGTGATTATGAATAACAAGCTCTTAAATTGGGTTTCCCAAAGAATGGAGGAGGAGGGGGGGAAGGCAGAGGGGGGAGGAGGGGGAGGAGGAGGAGGCAAGAGGAGGAGGAGGCAAGAGGAGGAGGAAGGCAAGAGGAGGAGGAGGCAAGAGGAGGAGGGAGGAAAGAGGAGGAGGAGGAAAAAGAGGAGGAGGCAGGGAGGAGGAGGAGGAGGGGAGGAGGAAGAAGAAGAGGAGGAGGAGGGGGGAAGAAGAGGAGGAGGAGGAAGAGGAGGAGGAGGAGGAGGAGGAGGAAAAGAAGGAAGAAATAACGTAATGATAAAAAATATACATAAAAATTTATACATAAAAATTTTAATAATACATAATAATAATAATACATAATAATAATAATTTCATTAAATAATAATAAAGTAATAATAATAATATGTAATAATTTAAATGTTCACCCATGACAGAACAAGATAAGGGGGATAACATCTGATAAAGTGCTGACGTTTGATGAGGGTAAATGAGGGTAGAGCTGATGCCAAAAGATGAGATGAACATCGCCTCCCTTTTTTTTGCTGGTTATACTAACATTTCTGGTCTGTCTATTTGCCTGTCTGTCAAGCTCCCTTGTCTATCCATCTAGCTCTCTGTCTCAGAGAGCCACAAGACTGCGTCATCACTTTTACTCCACATCTTCAAGCAGATTTATAGCACTTTGTCTGGGTTTTTTGGGGTTTACCCTAGGTAATTATATTTGTATACTTGTATTTATGTGTACCTGTGGGGACAGAGATAGACAGACAGATAGAATGGGGGAGAAAGATAATTGATAAAATGGAGGGGGGAAGCAGCATCCGCCCCCATTGTTTTGACAGGCCGGAGGGGGAAAGAGTAATGAGCCAATATGTCACTTTGAACAGCTGCCGACTCTTGTAATTTTCACTATGGACGAGGAGAAGAAGGGGGAAGGAGGAAGAGTAGGGGGAAGAGGAAGAAGAGGGAGGAGGGAAGAGGAGGAGGAGGAAGAGGAGGAGTGGGGGAGAAAGGAATAAGAGGAAGAGGAGGAGGAAGAGGAATAGTAGGTTGAAGATTAGGGGGAAGAGGGGGAAAGGGGGAGAAGAGTGGAGGGAAGGAAGAAGAAGAGGAAGGTAGGAGGAAGGAGGAGGAGGAGGAAGAGGGAAAAGAGTAGGAGGAAGGGAAGAGGAGGAAGAGGAAGAGTATGAGGAAGAGTAGGGGGAGAGGAGGAAGGAGTAGGGGGGAAGAAGGAGGAAGGGGAAGAAGAGGAGGAGGGGGGTTTGGAACACTAGTACACTGGTACTGGTACATTTAACATTTCTGTTGTCTATTTGTCTGTCTGTCAAGCCCCCTGTCTATCTGTCATCCGTCTAGCTCTCTGTCTCAGAGAGCACAAGACTGTGTCACACTTTTACTCCATCTTCAAGCAGAGTATAGCACTTTGTCTGGATTTCTTGGGTTATCCTAGGTAATTTATACTATGTATACTTGTATTTATGTTCCCTGTGAGACAGAGTTAGACAGACGATAGAAAGAGAGAGAGAACAGATTGAAAGAAAATAGAATGAGGGAGAAAGTTTAAAACACCATTGTGTATGACACCATGTTTCAGAGTTCCATAAGCTGCAGAACTAATAGGAATATGTTCAGTGACTGTTATTGGTATATATATTATGGGAACAATAATAATAAAAAATGTTTTGTATTGTTTGTTTTTTGTAAACAAATTTTGTAAACAAATATTGATAATTTTTGTTTTGTGTGCTTATTGTGTTGTATACAACGAGTGTATATATGTACATTGCACCTTACTTTGGGTCTCATAGGCCACATAAGTTTTTGTGAAAAAATAAAATATGAAAAAACAACAAACCTTCAAATACAAGTAAATCAAAGTTTACCGGGGTGAGCGGCAGTCGCCGCTGTTGCCATACGTGGCTCATTTTCTGCAAACTTCATGCATCCCTATCTCCGTAAGTATTGATGGTAAATTTTTTTTGTTTATCCTATAATGTTTAGAAAAAAAAACTCTATTTTTTCATAAGAAAAAATAATTTTTTTTTTTGAAATTTGGCGACCCCGAGAACGTGTTTCGGAGAGGGCCTGTCGACCCTCAAAGGGTTAATAGCAAATAATGAACAAACAAAACACTCAGCACACTGAGTGGTGGGAGGGCTGGCTGCCAGTTGTGGGGGTCGGAGGGAGGGTAGTAGGGACTCGCAGGTGGCGGGAAACTTAAATATGATTTGGCGGCTGGGAATTTGGTGGCTGGGAATTTGGCGGTTGGGAATTCGCGAATGTGTGAAGCCCGTGAAAGTTGAAAATGTGAATGTTGAGGGAGACCTGTACGTACATACATACATACATACATGTACATGTATGTGTAGTGTGACCTAAGGGTAAGTAGAAGTAGCAAGATATACTTGGTATCATGCATGTTTATTAGACGGACAAAAAGACACCAGCAATCGTACCATCATGTAAAACAATTACAGGCTTCCATTTCATGCTCAGTTGGTAGGATGGTAGTACCTCCCTGGGTAGTTGCTGTCTACCAGCCTACTACTTAAGAACTAATTATTTCTTTGAATAAAATTCTTACTGACAAATTGTTCTTTCTCGGTACTCTTTTTACCTTTGTTTTATATTATATGCACTATACATGATACACTCACTGTTCATTATACCTACTACAGTTGCTTGAGTTCAAGAACCTCTTCAAAGCCGGTTTCCATGTACAGTGCAGTTTTGTGAGTTTTACACGAGTTATGCGTCCATGTATGTCTCTGTTTTTTTGGTACCGGGCGTATTTCTTCTCAGTGAAAGGGAGTTGTGTCATGCATATAGTGCTTCAGAGTTAATCAGGATTTTCCTTACTTGTTGGAGCATTTGTAGTGGCAGCAGGACTTTCTGTATCTTCATATTCATATGACTCTGTCTTCATCACTATCTCTAGTACTAGAATCAGCCTGGGTAAATAGCAATTGGCCAATAATCTGTAGAGTGAAATGATGTCTATGATAAGACATAATGGTATGGTACCTTCAGGAAAACTGTTCCCAAAATGCCCAGCATGGAGGAGGAATTTTTTGTTGGTGCACACACTAACAATGCAGGCCTACTTTTTCCAGTATAGGACAATTAATTCTTTGAAACAGGGGATGTCAAAAACCTTTTTGACATCCCCCATGCCTGACTCGACCTGTTTAAAAGTTTAGTGTGCATAAAAGACCCTAAAACCTAGAACTCCCTGCCAGAAGCATTGAAAGGCCCCTATCTGCCAGTTGATTCAGAGCTATTGTTAAAGAACACCTCATCTTCTCAATGTATTTGAGCCACCTTTCATCCCATTCTTGCCTCCTCCTTCCAGCCTTCCTTCAACTCTCCTCCATAACTGGTAACACATCTTGTCCCATTGTATTTTTATTGTAACTAAGTGACTTGCTATATCTTCACTGTCTTTATTCAATCACTCTACAAAACTGAAGATCATTGAATCAGTCTGAAATAATGTAAATCTCTTGTAATTGACCATTGGTCATTAGCTACCTTTCTTATTGTGCTTATGATTGTAGTTAACATATAAGAAGTCCTACTTAATAGTCTTTCTAGTTCTTAAGTAATATTTAAGCCTTATTCCTGAATTGCATTGCTTAATTAGTGTTTTTTTTGTGCTTACCAGTGTATTAATTCATGTTAACTATATCATTTGTGTCACAAAAAAGTAGAAGTTGTTAGTGTGTAGGCCTAACATTCCCAGTCACAGCCATTTTGAGGGTGCTAGAATTTAAACATAGATCTACATTTGTAGCAGTATATGCACACCTGTTGATCAACAAGTGTGGCAATTTAAAAGTTAAAAGTGTTGGAAACAATCACATTCGCTAGGATACACACACAATTTCCATTCTTGCAGTCTCCAACACAGAAAATGCCATACAAGGACACATCTTGCAGACCTATCATATTACTGTGTATAGCATAAAGAATGGGTAATATTTTCTGTGGGTCTGAAGATGTTAAACATCTGTTGTAAGTCTTTCTTCCTTATGGAACCTTCACTTCTATGTAGATCACCTACTTGAGCATATTTCTCTTGAAATCTAAGTTCTGCAGTATTTTATAGGAGCCTTTTCTTTCATGTAGATATTTTGATAGGTTCTAGGTACAGTGGGGCCCCGCTTTACGGCGTTTTGCTTTATGGCTTTCTGCTAATACGGTCATTTCAAATTATGACCATAACTCGCTATACGGCTCCCCCCACCTGACTTTCTAATACGGACACTGCGCCCCACCCGGTTTGTTTACATTCTCTGTGAGATCCGTAAGCACTAAGTCTCTCCATTATGTCTGGAAACTCCAAAATTTGAAGTGTTTTTAAAAGTTATTTCATATTTTATATATACTCTGATAATTATACTTATGTATACCTGTACTTGAATAAACTTACATACTGTGCTGGCGTGCAGGTACACATTAAAATCAGTAAGTGTGTTTTATGTCTCCAGACGTCATATTAGTAATAATAATAATCACCGAGTCTCATTTAAATGTATATTACTTTAATATACACATTTTCATTAATCCGTCTATGATATTTTTTCAAAATTATATAATAAACACGATGCATAACATATAAAATATGATAAATATACCCTACAGTAGAATAAATAAACATAAATATGAGATGTGGTAGCAGACGACTTGCATAAGTGATGCCATATTAGAAATAATAATAATAATCATCATCACTGAGTCTCATTAAATGTCGTATATTACGTTAATACGTATACACATTTTCATTAATCCGTCCATGATATTTTTTCAGAATTATATAATAAACATGATACATAACATATAAAGATGATAAATACACCCCACAATAGAATAAATAAACATAAATATGAGATGAGGTAGCCAGATAACTTGTACAAGTGACGCCAAGAATAACATTTTCTCTAATCTAACAAAAGAGAAAATGTGTTACTGGGGTTAACTGTAGAAAATTATTCCTTTCATATGTAAGTAAGTAAGTTTATTAAGGTATACACAAATACAGTTACATAGATTATCATACATAACAGCATATGTGTAGAGAACCTAGGATAACCCAAAAAAGTCAGACAGAGTGACTTATTTCCATTGCCTTCACTCAGAGCGTCATTTCTTCTAAAAATGGTGATACATGAGAATGGGAGTGTTCTTCTTTATTTATTCTACCGTATCAATGTAGAGACAACCTGTACACAATGTAACTTGTACACAAACCAGACGTGTACACTTTGTTTGTTTACAAAACTTACCTTCGCCTGGTTTGTTTACATAACTCTGCGCCTGTCCTCTCTCATGCACTCATTCTTTCTCTCTCATTTATTCGTTTTATCTCATTTACTTACTCCTGACCCTACATTAAGACTACAAATATTTTAAGGTAAGTAATGAATGAACTGTGTATACATTTTATTGCTTTGGGATGCTTAACCCTTTCAGGGTCCAAGGCCAAAATCTGAAGTGGTGCTCCAGTGTCCAAGAAATTTTGAAAAAAAAAAAAAAAAAAAATTTCTTACAGAATTAAAGAGCATATTTTTGTGAAGGTAATAAGACAAAAAAAAAATCTGATCAGTACTTACCGAGATACAGTGCCAAGAAGTTTGTCAAAAATGATGTGGTGGCGGCAACATCGACGAATTCCACATACGCGCATTACATTATTTTGTGGTTTTAGTTGTTTTTTCTTTTCTTTTCCAATTTTTTCTATTCCTACTAACATTTGGAGCCTGAGAGACCAATACTGTATATAATGTATATATATAAACTCACTGTATTGAACACAATAACTGCACTAAAGTTATTATCTATTATTGTTTACTACTGTTGTTTATACAATAAACATGCACAAATATTGTATAATACTAATGTTCTTATCATATATTTACATATTTACAATCACTGGACATGGTTTTAAAACTGCTGGAGCTTGTGGAACTCCTTGAAACAAGGCACCATGCACAGAGGCACCTTACATTCCTCACACATAAACCGAGTGTCTTTGCGTCTTTGTTGCCGTCGTTTTGTTTGTGTACAGACAATGCATCTCTTCTGAGCAAATTTCTTCTGAGTTGAAGGAAGCTGTATTATGAAATGATCACCTTCTCTCCTCAAACGCTTGGGTATATCCTGAGGAATTCGAGGACCATGTTGTATAGCAGGTGTTGTTACCTG
Source organism: Cherax quadricarinatus (assembly GCF_026875155.1). Classification (NCBI taxonomy): domain Eukaryota; kingdom Metazoa; phylum Arthropoda; class Malacostraca; order Decapoda; family Parastacidae; genus Cherax; species Cherax quadricarinatus. The sequence continues at coordinate 1,753,519 of NC_069433.1, forward strand.
GTACTTCATTATGAGTTGTCTGACAACAGACAAACAAAATTCACCATACGGTGGTCTGTTGCCAGTCTTTATTTGGTACATATTATATGCATTGAGCATTGAAATGTCCATGAGATGGAAGAAAAGTTTCATGTACCACTTGTAACTCTTACGAACACAGTCAACAAAACCAATCTGCATGTCACACTTGTCAACCAAGCGCATGTTTTGTGTATAATCAATCACTGACACTGGTTTTTGAATACGTTCATTAGTCACTCGATCAACTTTGCCACTGTCTTGCATTTCATTACGGTGAATGGTTGTCAACAATGTGACATCTCGTTTGTCATGCCACCGTAATGCCATGATGTCATTGGCAGTAAACACCTGCACGTCATCACCACGAGCACCTGCGTTGAGCCTGGGCACATGTTTACGATTAGAACGCACTGTGCCACACACATCTGTCTTGTTCACTCGCATGAAATCACTGAGTAATGGGCTTGTGTACCAGTTATCGGTATATAATGTATGGGGCATACCAAGATAAGGTGCCATCATGTTTCTCACTACGTCACCTGAGATACCCAATAACATCTTGGTATCTTTCAATGTTTTACTACCCGTGTATACAACAATATCCAACACCAGGCCACTGTCACAATCACAGAGTACAAACAGTTTTATACCAAAGCGTTTCCTCTTGCTCGGTATATACTGCTTGAATGACAGTCTACCTTTGAACAAAATCAAAGACTCGTCAATTACAAGATTCTTGAATGGATAAAAGTATATCCTGAACTTTTGTTTGAGATACATGAAAACATTTCTAATCTTGTATAACCTGTCACTTCTGTCAGGCCTGGTTTTGTCAGAGAAGTGCAACATACGTAAGAGTAAGATAAACCTGTTCACTGGTATGATTTCACTGAAGACTGGGGTAGAAATTAGCCGATCTGTGGACCAGTATGCTTTTATATTATGCCTATAGACGTGAGGCATAAGCATTATTGTTGCAAAAAGCAATAATTTCTGCAACAGTCGTCTCTTTCCACCTGTGTAGTCTTGACTGTGGTGATAAGATCGTATTTGCCATGGTGTACTCAAAATACTTATTACTTTCCCTGACAATAATTTCCATCAATGGCTGGTCAAAGAATAATTCAAAGAATTCCAGTTCATTGGCCGTGGTTCCAAGGGGACAAGTAGGTAGAATTCCACTTTGAGAATCATCAAAGTGGTGAGGCTTGGGAACAAAATTGGGATTTTGCTGCCAATCCCACATATGGTTTGCTGGTGGATACTGGACATCATAGGCTGGTTGTGCGGGTGGTTGTGGTTGTGGTGGGCTGGTGGCTGGCGCTCCGCTTTGTCCTTGAACTGACGAGTCAGCAGTGTGGGTCCCAGCGTGGCCTGGCGAGTCACGCATGGCAGTGCTACTACCATCACCACTAACACCATCCACTGATGCCTGTGGTCTATCCATGCCAAGTGTAGCCACATCATCCTCACTATCACTACCTAAAACTGGTGTTGGGCCACGGGATGTACTCCGGGATGTACTCTGGGATGTACTCCGTCCCCTGGGCACAGCATAGTGGTACACTACCCGAGCGCATGTGGCGGCGAACATACCGACGCTTCACTGGTGAATACGATTCCTCACTATCACTACTCGATTGATCGTCGAGCGCAATAAAATCACAGTCCACGTTACTATCATCATCATTACCGAAGTCAGAGGCCTGGCCACGCGAAAATATTAGTTTTCTCTTGCGATGAGGAACAACCGACCGTGAGTCACGAGTGCCCACACCAGAGGTAGAAGGTTGAGGATTGTCAGGGTTTTCTGCACTATTATCGATATCCTGGTCATTCTTTTCGGTCACTAACTGATCAAAGCCGTAGAATTCGTCTTCATTTCCACTTCCATCAGTGTCCGAACTATCAGATAGGAAGAGGAGAGTCCCAATTTTCCGGGGAGTGAGAGCTGACTTGCGACGAGGCATGGTGAACAAGGGTAACTGAGCCGGCGTTCCCACAATGCTATGCGGGCGCCTAGATTTTTTGTTTATGGCGCACACCCACCACGCAGACCCGTTCTCTCACATGTAGGCCTATGAGCATTTTCGCGCTAGATTTGACGGCGCTAGAATTTTGGTGTAGATCTACGGTTTGGACACTCAACGTAAAGCCGTTGATCTACGGGACGGACCCTGAAAGGGTTAAATATCATAGAATATATGTGCGGGTGCGTTGGCCTGGTATGGTAGCCCGGCTGACTATCATACATACCACACTTGATTTTTTACAATAAATACTACTTGTCTCACCCTAGATTAAGACTACAAATATTTTAAGGTAAGTAATGAGTAAACTGTATATGCATTTTATCACCCTGGGATGCTTAAATGTAACAGAATATTATGTGTAGGTGGGGTGGCCTGGTATGGTAGCCCGGCTGACTACCGTACATACCACACTTGATTTCTTACAATAAATACTACTTGTCTCACCCTAGATTAAGACTATAAATATTTTAAGGTAAGTAATGAGTGCACTATGTGTGTATTGTACTTTTTTATTGTTTTTTGATGCCTAGTTCTATTGCTAACTTAATATATGTTAGTGTAAACTTGTTATCTAGTATTTGTATGCATTTATAAGTGGAAAAAAAGGGTGTTCCACTTTACGGCGATTTCCGCTTTACGGCGGTAGCCTGGAACCTAACCTGCCATATAAGTGGGGCCCTACTGTAGTAGGTTGGTAGACAGCAACTGCCCAGGGAGGTACTACTGTCCTGCCAAGTGAGTGTGAAACAGAAGCCTGTAATTGTTTTACATGATGGTATGGTTGCTGGTGTCTTTTTTCTGTCTCATAAACATGCAAGATTTCAGGTGTATCTTGCTTCTTCTGCTTACACTTAGGTCACACTACACATGCGTGTACGTACAAGTATATACATGCTATATACCCCTCTGGGTTTTCTTCTCTTTTCTTACTAGTTCTTGTTTATTTCCACTTATCTCCATGGGGAAGTGGAACAGAATTCTTCCTCCACAAGCCATGCGTTACTAGCCCTTTGCCGGGAGCACAGGGCTAGTAACCCCTTCTCTTGTATATATCATTAAATTTAAAAGGAGAAACTTTCATTTTTCCTTTTGGGCTACCCTACCTCGGTGGGATACGGCTGATTTGTTAAAAGAAGAAGAAAGATTTTGATACTATACTTAGCAGCTAATTTTTCTCCTATCAGCTCATTGATACAGAAATCAACCCATATGTGGATGAATGGGAGGCTGCTGGCCGGTGGCCTGCACACAGGATCCTGAAGCTGCTTGGTCAAGGTGGTTTGCTTGGCATCACTAAACCTGTAGGTATGTTCTGGCATAGGAAGTTAAACTTTTATGTTTAAAGGGAAATGCTGTGCAGGTAGGTTCTCTTTTATGAAAATTCAGTTCTCAAAAATTTGCTTGTAATGAGCCTTAGACATAAAGGAACAAATAGGGGCTATGAAGAGGTGACAAGGATTAGTTTAGCAAGTGATTATACAATAAATTGCTCACTGGGCTGGAGGTGGTATTCTTAACTGCAACTGTACATTAATGGTTTATAAAACTGACAAGAAGATCAATAAGACTCGTGCAACACCTGATTATTTTTGTTATGGATATGTTTTGCCAACCAGCAGCTTCATTGGTCCAGTATGGAGAATAATGGTACAGACAGTGGAAGACATGAAGTAGCAGTTTGAGGTATACCTGGAGAGGGTTTTGGGGTCATCGCATCCCCCCGGCCCGGTCTGAGACCAGGCCTCATGGTGAATCAGGGTCTGATCAACCAGGCTGTTGCTGCTGGCCATACACAAACTGATATATGAACCACAGCCCAGCTGGTCAGGCACTGACTTGAGGTGCCTGTCCAGCTCCTTCTTGAAGACAGCCAGGGGTCTATTGGTAATCCTCCTTATGCATGATGGGAGGCAGTTGAACAGTCTTGGGCCCCTGATACTTACTGTGTTGTCTTTCAGTGTACTCGTGGGGAATGTTTCAGTGTACTTGGGGAAAGGTTGCATCTCCTGTCGAGTCTTTTGCTTTAACTCCTTGGCTGCCGAGATCCCCAATCCTGAGATGTCTCCTGGTGTTGAAAAATTTAAAAAAAAAAAAAAATAATTTGTTCTTATGAAATGTTAGAGAATCTTTTCCCGATGGTAATGACACCAAAAGAACGAAATTTGATGGAAAACTTATGGAATTACGCTCTCGCGAAATTAGCGACCTCGGCGATATTTACAAATCGGCGATTTCGTCAACTTTTACCCCTATTTTCAGCTAATTCCATTGTTCCAGTCGACCAAACTCATGGCTATTTCTTTAGAACTCCATTTGCTCTATCGATTGAGTACAAGAAACTGCCCATTTACCGATTTCAACTACCCAATAATGTGGTCAGAAATTTGCAATTTGGCCAATTTCACGCAAATTAAAAAATATGTATGCCAATTTCAAAATAGGGTCCAGAATGAACAATGCAGACATTCCTAGTTTTAAAATAACATTTTCTTTGTTCATCAGTCACATGTCCAGGCCCCTCTGATATTACTCTTGCTTTCTATTTTGAATTTTTATTTAAACAAAAAATAGAAGATTTACTGTTATGCAGATTACTGCAATACTGTAATAATTGTATAAATAATGTCAACCCATTCATGACTGCATATTAGAATGGCTAGTTGGACATTTATTGGACAATGGCATCATTTGTTTACTTTCGAACATCGGCAAAAATCAAACATTTCCCATACTTTGAGCTCCATTTCAAGGTTCTTTTCATAGTAAAACCAATCAATTTCTATAATATGTTTTCCATTCTATCAAGTGAGACCAAGAAAACGAGAATACAATCATAAATACTATATGAAAATACATCACAAAGTCGATGTTTTAATCCAAAAGCACGGTTGGAGTTTTTTTTTTCTCTTTATGCACTGCATGCTGCAGGATTTTTTTTATATGGTGGCCCAGTGGCCTGGTGGCTAAAGCTCCCGCTTCACACACGGAGGGCCCGGGTTCGATTCCCGGCGGGTGGAAACATTTCGACATGTTTCCTTACACCTATTGTCTTGTTCACCTAGCAGCAAATAGGTACCTGGGTGTTAGTCGACTGGTGTGGGTCGCATCCTGGGGGACAAGATTGAGGACCCCAATGGAAATAAGTTAGACAGTCCTCGATGACGCACTGACTTTCTTGGGTTATCCTGGGTGGCTAACCCTCTGGGGTTAAAAATCCGAACAAAATCTTATCTTATCTTATCTTATCTCACTGACCACTCAGACCCATTCTCTCACATGTGGGCCTACCAGCTTTCTCCTGCTTGATTTGAAGCTGCTAGAATTTTTGAGTATATATACGTCAAACACGGTGGCTCGTAAGACATATATATACGACCAAAACAGTCAAAGGGTTAACAGGGAGTGATTTTTGTGTGCAAGTTAGGTGCTAATCCCTCTAGAATTTTCCAAGTGTATATTATCATATTTCTCTCTTGCCTGCATTCCAGGGAATACAAATCAAGGGACTTCAGCCATTCTCAGTAATTTAGGTGCTATATCGCACTTATGTGTGCCATGAAAGTTCTTTGTACACTCTCCAGGTCAGCAATTTTGCCTGCCTTGAAGGTGGTAGTTAGTGTACAGTAGTATTCCTGCCTAGAGAGAACAAGCATTTTGAAGAGAATCATCATGGGCTTGGCATTCCTGGTTTTGAAGGTTCTCATTATCCATTTTATCTTTTTCCTAGCAGATATGATGGATACATTGTTGTTGGTCTTTAAAGGTGAGATCCTCTGACATTATCACTTCCAAGTCCTTCACATTACTTTTTTCTCAATTGTATGGTTAGAATCTTTTTCCTAATAGAAACGGTGGATACATTGTTGTTGGTCTTTGAAGGTGAGATCCTATGACATTATCACTTCCAGGTCCTTCACATTACTTTTTTGCTCTATTGTATGGTTAGAATTTGTTGTATACCCTGATACAGTTTTAATTTCCTCAAGTTTTCCATATCTGAGTAGTTGAAATTTCTCTTCATTGAACTTCATGTTTTGAGTGATCAGTTCCAACAGTCAGGTTCATCAAGACTGTTGCACTGAATACTTCCTTTGTATACTTTGGGACTGATTATTTCAAACTACTACTTTGTCTTCAACCATCTGTGTTATTCTCTGTATTGGATTCATAAAGTCACTGGTTGGTGAAACTTATCCACATTAAAGATATTGAATTGTTGCACATATCTTATTCGTCTGCAACTAAAACTAGTTTCCCCAGTCACTAAACTCATTGATATACAGTAGCACCCAGTATCCATACCTGGAGTATACCTGGAGAGGGTTTCAGGGGTCAGCACTCCCGCAGCTCGGTCTGAGACCAGGCCTTGTGGTGGATCAGTGCCTGATTAACCAGGCTGTTACTGCTGGCCGCATGCAAACTGATGTACGAACCACAGCCCAGCTGGTCAGGCACTGACTTCAGATGCCTGTCCAGTGCCTTCTTGAAGACAGCTAGGGGTCTGTTGGTAATCCCCCTTATGTATGCTGGGAGGCAGTTGAATAGTCTTGGGCCCCAGACACTTACTGTGTTGTCTCTCAGTGTACTCGTGGCGCCCCTGCTTTTCATTGTGGGTATGTTGCATCTCCTGCTGAATCTTTTGCTTTCATAGGGAGTGATTTTCGTGTGCAAGTTTGGTATAATCCGTCTAGGATTTTCCAAGTGTATATTATCATGTATCTCTCTTGCCTGCATTCCAGGGAATACAAATCAAGGGCCTTCAACCGATCCCAGTAATTTAGGTGCCTTATCGTACTTATGTGTCTGTGAAAGTTCTTTGTATACTCTCCAGGTCAGCAATTTTGCCTGCCTTGAAGGGGGCAGTTAGTGTCCATGGATTCAGTTTCTGCAGTTTCAGTTACAGCCTCTCCTCACTTAGTGACATACTTGTTTACTGATGACCTAAACTTATGATGGGCTCTCTGATCAGCATACACACCTAAATACCATAGGGCCTCACTTATACAGCAGGTTAGGTTCCAGACTATCACCGGAAAGCAGACATCACCAGAAAACAAAACACCATTTTTTCCACTTATAAATGCATATAAATGCCAGACAATAAGTTTACATTAACTTATATTAAGTTAGTAATAGAACTAGATATTAAAAAAACACAATAAAAAGTAAAATACATACACAGTACATTTATTACTTACCTTAAAATATTTGTAGTCTTATTAATGTAGGGCAAGAGGTGAGTGGTACTTATTTGTAGGTAGCCCTGGCTCCCCGTCCCCAATTGAATACATGTACAGTGGACCCCCGCATAGCGATTTTAATCCGTGCAAGAGGGCTCATTGTTATGTGAAATGATCGGTATGCGAATGAATTTTCCCCATAAGATATAATGGAAATCAAATTAATCCATGCAAGACACCCAAAAGTATGAAAAAAAAAAAATTTTACCACATGAAATGTTAATTTTAATACACACAAACTGAAAAAGGCATGCACAATTACATGACACTTATTTTTATTGAAGATCTGGTGATGATTGATGGGATGGGAGGAGGGGAGAGAGAGTGTTAGTGTTTAGAAGGGAAATCCCCTTCCATTAAGACTTGAGGTGTCGAGTCCTTTTCTGGGGTTACTCCCTTCTTCTTTTAAAAGCCACTAGACCAACTTCAGAGTCACTGGACTTTTTCGCACAACAAAATCGTCCATAGTGGCCTGTACCTCCGTTCCTTTATGACTTCCCTAAATGTTTTCACAACATTGTCAGTGTACAGGTTGCCAACACGGCTTGCAAAAGCTGTGTGAGGGGATTTTCATCCATGAAGGTTTGCACTTCAAACCACTTTGCACAGATTCCTTAATCTTTGTATAGGGAACTTCTTCAATTTTTCTCTCCCCTCCTCTGAACCAGTTTCCTCAGTCTGGCCTCTTGCTGTTGAAGTTGATTTTATCAGCATCAGGGTTAGTTCTTCATTGTCCTCCTCCACCAACTCTTCCACATCCTCCCCCCCTAACGTCCAACCCCAAGGGCTTTCCCAATGCCACAATGGATTCCTCAACTGGCATAATCCTCTCAGGGGTTTGCCTCAAACCCTTCAAAAATCCCTTTTGTCACACATTCTGGCCACAGTTTCTTCCAAGCAGAGTTCAAGGTCTTCTTAGTCACATCCCTCCCAAGCCTTACCTATAAGGTTTAAAACAATTGAGGATATTTAAAATGCTTTTCTCCAAAACTCTCTTAGAGTCAGTTGAGTTTCTGAGGTCCACTACAAAGCACCTTTCAAACAGAGCTTTTGTGTACAGTTTTTTTGAAGTTTGCAATAACCTGCTGGTCCATGGCTGCAGGAAGGGGTGGTATTAGGGCAAAAACTTCACCTTAATGAATTTCATGTCCCCATAAAGTCGCTCTGCCACGTCTGTAGGATGACCAGGGGCATTGTCTAACACCAGGAGGCACTTAAGTTCTAATTTCTTTTCAGTTAGGTAATTTTTTCACATTGGGGCAAATGCAGGGTGAAAACCAGCCCCAAAAAAAAGAAAAAGCCCCTAGGGGACCCACCCCTTTACTTTTTTGCCCCCACAGCACACCCCAAAAATTTCCCCCTTGAGGAAATTCTTTTCCCAAAACCGGTCGGGGAGTTTCAAGTGATACCCAAATTTAAAGCCCTTCACTTTGCAATAAACCAGTAGCTTTGGGGAACAAAACAACAAAGTAAGCCTGTCTTTCATGGGGTTTTATGTCCGGGGAGTCCCTTTTCCTCCGATAATGAAGGCCCCTGTTTGGGCTTTTTTTTCCCAAAAACAGGCCTTTTTTTCATAAACAATTAAACACTTTTTCGGGTTTTCCAGCCCTTTCCCACTGCCCAGTATTTCCTTGAATTTCCTGCACTATTTTTCAGCTGTTTTGGGGGTGGCCCAAACTGGCAGCCTCACCATCCCTTTAAATCACACATGTAGCCACAAACGCTTTTTAAAAATCTCTCAAACCCCCTTTGCTGCCTTAAATTCATCACATCATCACTAGTTCCCAAGGAAATTTTTTTAATTAAATCCTCAGGGAAAACTTCCTAGCCCTTTTTGCTTTTTAAACGCCCTTTAGAGACGCTATCTCCGCTAGCTTTTTCATTTTTCCACACCAAAAAAGATTTTCTCAACATCTTCCATCACTTTTCGATCTTGTTTCGAAAAAAACAGTTAAACCTTTTGGGAAAAACAGCTTTCCCTTTATTTTCCCCTTTTTGGGGGCCCACAATAGTAGCGATGGTTGATTGGGGTTTTCTTTTACAAAAACCCGGCCAGGTTGGCATACGCACTCCACTTTCTCTTATCAAAGAACTCTTTCTTTAATCTATTGGGAAATTTTCACCCTTATTGGGTGAGGGTTGGGGACTTTGAAGCTTTCTTGGGGGCCCCTGCCCCCTTTTTTCCCCGAAAAAGCAAACCCAAAAAAACTGTAATTTAAACAAATTTTTTCCCATTTTATGCTTGGGGGGTTTAAACCCCGGAGGCTTTGGGTGGTAAACAATGCCACCGGGGCACATGTAGGGTGGCTGAGGCGCACTTTTTCGCGTCTCGGAACAGCGGACGGGTTTTTTTAAAGGGTAAATTCGGCAAAATTTTAGCGTTAAAATTTTTGGAAACGGAAATTAAAAGTTATGTGTGGGCCAAAGGGATCGGGGGGCCCCCCTTAAGAATTTAACCCTTTTGACTGTCGTAAGCCCATTTCTGAAACTCATTCTATGTCGCAAAATTTTTTGGAAAAAAAAAAAATTATGAAATAATAGAGAATCTTTTCTCGATGCTAATGACACCAAAAGAACAAAATTTGATCAAAAACTTTCGGAATTACGCTCCTGCAAAGTTAGCGATCTCTGCGATATACATGCATCGGCAATTTGCCGACTTTGAGCCCTATTTTCGTCCAATTCTATTATTCCAGTCAACCAAACTCATACCTATTTCTTTAGAACTCCATTTTTTCTATCAATTGAGTACAAGAAACCGCCCATTTACTGATTTGAACTACCCAATAAAGTGGTCAAAAATTGGCAATTTGGCCGATTTCATGCAAATTTAAAAAGATGCCAATTTCAAAATGGGGTCCAGAATAAACAATGCAGACATTCTTGGCAGTAAAATAACATATCCTCTGTTCATTAGTCACGTCTCCAGGCCCCTCTTATATTATTCTTGCTTTCTATTTTGAATTTTTATTCATACAAAAAATAGAAGATTTATTGTTATGCAGACTACTGCATTATTGTAAAAATGGTATAAATAATATCAGTGCACTAGTGAAAGAATATTAGACTCCCCAGTTGACGTGTATTGGACATGTGGTCTGATTTGCTTACTCTTGAACATCGGTAAAAATTGAACATTTCCGCTACATTCAGCTCAATTTCAAGGTCGTTTCCATCATGAAACTAATCAAAATCATCTCTATTTCTGTAATATGTTTTCCATTCTGTCAAATGAGACCAAGAAAATGAGAATACAACCATAAATACTATATGAAAATACACCGCGAAGTGGGCATTTTAATCCAAAAACACGGTCGGAGTTTTTTTTTATTATGCACTGCGTGCTGCAGGATATTTTTTATACAGTGCACACCGACCACACAGACCCATTCTCTCACATGTGGGCCTACCAGCTTTCTCCTGCTTGATTTGAAGCTGTTAGAATTGAATTATTGAGTATACAGTGGACCCTTGACCAACGATATTAATCCGTTCCTGAGAGCTCATTGTTAGTCAAAATTATCGTTAGTCGAGTTAAATTTCCCCGTAAGGAATAATGGAAATCAAATTAATCCATTCCTGACACCCCAAAGTATTGAAAAAAAAAATTTTGACCACATGAAATATTAATTTTAATACACACAAACTGAAGAAGACATGTACAATTACATGACACTTGCCTTTATTGAAGATCTGGTGATGATTGATGGGATGGGAGGAGGGGAGAGTGTGGATGGTGTTGGTGTTTAGAAGGGGAATCCCCTTCCATTAGGACTTGAGGTGTCAAATCCTTGACGACATTGTTTTTCCTGAACACTCTGGGAGTTTCAGAGTGATACACCAATAAAAGCTTCACTTTGCAATCACCACTAGCATTAGCACACATCAACAGAGTAAGCCTGTCTTTCATAGGCTTATGTCCTGGGAGTGCCTTTTCCTCCTGAGTAATGTAGGTCCTGCTTGGCATTTTCTTCCAAAACAGGCCTGTTTCATCACAATTAAACACTTATTCAGTTTACAATTCTTCACACTGTCCTATGTACTCCTTTAATTCCTGCACATATATTTCAGCTGTTTTTTGTCTGTGAGCTGGCAGCCTCACCATCCTTATACACACTATGTATGCACACTATGATTCTTAAATCTCTCAAACCAACCTTTGCTGGCCATAAAGTCCACTCACAATCACCACAAGTTGCAGGTCATTTTTTTTAATTAAATCGTCATGCAACTTCTAGCCTTTTCACATATTATCGCTGAGAGATCAACTCCCTGCTATCTGTTTTTCATTTATCCACACCAATAACAGTCTCTCAACTTCTATCACTTGCGATCTCATATTCGAAGAACATATTGCACCTTTGGCAAGAACAGATTTCCTTGATTGCCGTTTTTCTTGGCCACAATAGTAGCGAATGGTTGATTGGGGTTTTGTTACAGCCCTGGCCAGCGCGGAACACGCATCCACTTCCCTACTTAGCAATGATCTCTTTCTTTATATTCATAGTTAATTTCTCCATCCCTTTTTGCTGTAGGGTTGGCACTAGAAGCTTTCTTGGGGCCCATGGTGACTTATTTTGCAGGTGCAATCACTAAAAACTCTGTGATAATATGAAATCTTCCGATTGTATGTTTGGATGGGACCGCGGTGGCTGGCTGGCTTGTAAACACTGGCGCGCTCAGGCCACAAGTGGACGTGTCTCGAATGGAACGAATCATGTTGGTTGAGCTTTTTACCGCTAGTCGAGGCAAAATTTTTGTGTTAAAATGTATTGCTTGTCGGATTTAACATTAGACGATGCCATCGTTGGTCGAGGATCCACTGTATATGCATCTGAAACACTGGCTCGTTAGACGTATATATTATTTTTATTTTTTTTATTATCACACTGGCCGATTCCCACCAAGGCAGGGTGGCCCGAAAAAGAAAAACTTTCACCATCATTCACTCCATCACTGTCTTGCCAGAAGGGTGCTTTACACTACAGTTTTTAAACTGCAACATTAACACCCCTCCTTCAGAGTGCAGGCCTGTACTACCATCTCCAGGACTCAAGTCCGGCCTGCCGGTGTTCCTGAATCCTATCTTAAATGTTACTTTGCTCACACTCCACAGCACGTCAAGTATAAAAACCATTTTGTCACCATTCACTTCCTATCAAACACGCTCACGCATGCCTGCTGGAAGATCCAAGCCCCTCGCACTACAAAACCTCCCTTTACCCCCTCCCTCCCAACCCTTCCTAGGCCGAACCCCTACCCCACCCCGCCTTCCTTCCCTACAGACGATACACACTTGAAGTCATTCATGTTTGCTCCAATTCTCCTACATGTTCCGAACCACCTCAACAACCCTTCCCTCAGCCCACTGGACAACAGTTTTGGTAATCCCGCAACCTCCTCCTAACTTCCAAAACTACGAATTCTCTGCATTATATTCTCACCACACATTGCCCTCCGACATGACATCTCCCACTGCCTCCAGCCTTTCTCCTCGCTGCAACATTCATCACCCACGCTTCACCCCCAATAAGAGCGTTGGTAAAACTATACTCTCATACATTCCCCTCTTGCCTCCAAGGACAAAGTTTCTTTGTCTCCACAGACTCCTAAGTGCACCACTCACTCTTTTTCCCTCATCAATTCTATATTCACCCATCTTTCAAGACCCCCCGCTGACAGCCCCCCCAAAACAAATACTTCACCTCCCCATATCTCTCCCCCCAATCTGTATTCAATCTTTCATCACCAAATTTTTTTTTGTTATCCTCAAACCTTACTCTTTCCTTATTCCCCTTTTAAATTTTTTCTTTTTTTGCACACCCTACCAAATTCATCCACCAATCTCTGAAATTCCTTCAAAATCCCAAGAGCACAGTGTCATCAGCAAAGACAGCTGGACAACTCCCACTTTGTGTGTGATTCTTTATCTTTTAACCCAGCCTCTTCCCAAGACCCTCGCTTTTACTTCTCTTAAAACCCCATCTAAAAATATTAAAACAACCAGGTGACATCACAATCCCTGTCTAAGGCCTATTTTTAAACGGGGAAAAAAAATTTCCCCTTTTTTCCTACATACTCTAATTTAGCCTCACTATCCTCGAAAAACCTTCACTGCTTTCAGAACCCCTACCTCCACACCATACATTTGCACATCTGCCACTTTCCCCCCCATCCACCCTGTCAACCCTTTTTTAAAAATCCATAAAGCCACAAAGCCCTTTTTTAGCCTTATCAAAAATACTGTTCACTTATAGTTTCACTGTAAACCCCTGGTCCACACACCCCCTACTTTCCTAAACCTCCTTGTTCATCTGCTACCTTTCTCCGTCTTATCTTAATTCTTTCAATTATAACTCTCCCATACACCTTACCAGGGACACCAACAGACTTACCCCCCATAATTTTTTCACTCTCTTTTATCCCCCTTTGCCTTTTACAAAGGGAATTGCATGCTCTCTGCCAAACCCTTGGGACCTTCCCTCTTCCATACATTTATTAAATAATTGCACCAACCACTCCAAAACTATTCCCCCCTGCTTTTTTCATTTTTATCTTTTCCCTCAATCCCCCTGCCTTACCCCTTTCAATTTTTCCTACTGCCTCACTAACCCCCACACCCAAACGGGTCTTCCTCCCCAAAGATGTTATTCCTCCTTTCCCTATACACGAAATCACAGCTTCCCAAAATTCATCAAAATTTTTAAAATTCCTCAAAAAATTCCCCCCATTTCCCAATACCTCTAAACTCCATTTTAATAACTCTCCTTCCTATTTTAACTGACAAATCCATTGTTCTCTAGGCTTTCCTTTAAATTTTAATCTCACTCCAAAAAATTTTTCTTATTTTCAACAAATTTTTGAAATTAGACGATATCTATGGGCCAAAACAGTCAGGGGTTAAAGCAGCCGAGAGTAAAAGCACATACATACACCATTATTTTTCTAAAATATGTGTATCTTTTTTTTGGATGGGTTACCTGGGGTTATTTTCCGGGGGTCAAGCCCCCCGGGGCCCCGGTCCATGACCGGCCCCCGATGGTCAGGTCCTGATCAACTAGGCTGTTACTGCTGGCCGACCGCCCCTACAGCCACAGCCGGGATCCGGCACTGACTTTAGGTATCTGTCCAGCTCTCTCTTGAAGGCAGCGAGGGGTTTATTGGCAATTCCCCTAATGCTTGATGGGAGGCTGTTGAACAGTCTTGGGCCCCGGACACTTAGTGTTCTTCCTTAGTATACCAATGGCGCCCCTACTTTTAATGGGCATTTTGCATCGCTAACCATTCTTACAGGATTCATTACCTTTGTAACTTGTGAGTTCATTACCTTTGTATGTACCTAGTTCAGCTATCAAAACTTTGGGGGCCCAGTCCCTGGACCCATTACGTACCTCTGTAATCTGTAAATACCTTTGTAACTTGTCATGATTGTGACTAGACCTACCTGGAGTTCATTACCTTTGTAAATTGTGAGTTCATTACCTTTGTAAATTGTGAGTTCATTACCTTTGTAAATTGTGAGTTCATTACCTTTGTAAATTGTGAGTTCATTACCTTTGTAAATTGTGAGTTCATTACCTTTGTAAATTGTGAGTTCATTACCTTTGTAAATTGTGAGTTCATTACGTCTGTAACTTGCTCAGCTATCAAAACTTTGGAGTTCAGTCCCTGGACCAATTATGTACCTCTGTAATCTTTTGACTACCGCCCACAGGATGGGTACACAGAATGGGTATGGGGCGCATAATAAACATATTAAACTAACTGCCCAGTCTTTTACTTTCGTAGGGAGTGATTTCTGTGTGCAGATTTGGGACCATTCCTTCCAGGATTTTCCAAGTGTAGATTATGATGTATCTCTCCCTCCTGCGTTCCAACGAGTACAAGTCAAGTGCTTCCAAGCGTTTCCAGTAGTTAAGGTGCTTGACAGAACTTATACGTGCAGTAAAGGATCTCTGTACACACTCTAGATCTGCGATTTCACCTGCTTTGAATGGAGATGTTAATGTACAGCAGTATTCCAGCCTAGAGAGAACAAGTGATTCGAAAAGGATCATCATTGGCTTGGCATCTCTCGTTTTGAACGTTCTCATTATCCATCCTATCATTTTCTTTGCACATGCGATCGTGGCACTGTTGTGATCCTTGAAAGTGAGATCCTCAGTCATTACTACTCCCAGGTCCCTTACATTATTTTTCCGCTCTATTGTATGGCCAGAGTCTGTAGTATACTCTGTTCTAGTTACTATATCCTCCAGTTTTCCATAACGGAGTAGTTGGAATTTGTCCTCATTGAACATCATATTGTTTACCAGGTGCCCCACTGGAACACTTTGTTTAATATCTTCCTTTGGAGGTTAACCGCATCCTCAGCAATGACAGCCTCATGCAATCCTAGTATCATCCGCAAAGGATGATATGGTGCTGTGATGTATATCTCTGTCTATGTCTGATATAACCTCTTCAAAGGGGGCTCCCTGGCGTGTGAAGAGGCTCTTGTACTGAGGAATTAGACCCTATCGTCTTCTTCCTCAGACCGAACCTAATTACCCCCAATCTCCCCCTCCCCTATCCTTCCTCTCCCCACCTCCCCTTTTTTGTTTTTTTCCATTTCCTCCTCCCTCCTCCCCACTCCTCCCCTTTTGCCCTTCTCTTTTTTGTCCTTTGGGATTTCTCCACAGGTACGCTAGCCCTGGGTAGGAGAAAGGTTACCGGGTCCCATCCCATTCCGTTGAGGTTCTTACGTGGCATAGTTTGCCGTGCATCCGGATCGTGCCCTGGGGATGTCCAGATCCCTCTCCGTGTATCCGATTAGCTGTGGTGTCTTTCGGGCGACGAGTGTATCCTGGAAGCCAACTTTTCGGATTCCGGGTGGTGGCCGAAGGAGGTAGCTTTGTGGCGGATATATCCGGCCGCCCTCCTCTTTGTCCACCGAGGTACTCCGAAAGACAGATGTGAGGTTGCTATCCCGGATTGGTAGTTTACTAGCAGATGGGTAGGGTATGGCACGGGTTCCATGCTGCACTCGGCGCTACTGCGGTGCTGAGGTCCTCTTGGGCGCGGAGGAGATTTCTGGCACTTTCATCCCTTCCTAGGACCTAGCCCTCCCCGGTCCCCCCTTTTTTTTTCTTTTTTTTATTTTTATTTCTTTTTCTTTCTTTTTTTTTCTTAAAAAAAACAAAAAGAAAGAAGTAACCTAAACCATGCAAGCCCTATCCATGACCTGGACCCCCCCGGCCCCTTCTTGATACCGCACCCCGATCTGACCCCGCCCCTCTTTGACCACTCTTTCAGACATTCCTCATGCCTCTTACCTATTGCCGTGCGTTTCCTCTCCCGCTTCAGGTACTGAGGCCTTCGACTGACTCCTTCGATTGCAGACCTTCGCTCTCCTCGACTAGGCTTCACAGCCTCTCCCTCTAACGGTGCGGCAATTTTCAAAATCGCGACCCGTGCCATCGTCGGACCAACCTGTCCCATGCCTAAACGTCAACGACAATTACCTGCTGATGAATACGTCTCCACCTTCACCTTCTCGTTCTCTCAGAAACGATCGACACGTCCTTCACTACCTGTCCTCGCTCAGTTTCAGACTGAACAGTGGACTAAATTCTTCACTTACACCAACTCCTCTACTGCCTATCTTTCTGACCATAGTATTGGCAAGGCACTACTACCCATTGTTTGGTAAAATATTGCTTTTTCATGCTCTAAGAGAGGTACGCGCATCATTAACCGTACAGAATGCTACCCAGGCTCGTGAGCGCTCAATCGTCTTTTCCCATATAGATACTGTCCTGTCACCCTTGATAAACATCATCCCTCAATTCTTGTAGGGTACCGCAATTCTGCCCTCAACCATAGTTCAACAAAATTGCCAGACAAGTGGCACCGACATTCTAGAACAGCTGGAACTCCAATATCTCCCAATCCTCAAGGTAACACTTAAGTTCTTCCTGCCCGGGGCGAGACGATACCCTAGCAAGGTGCTCGGATTAACTTTTGACAGGCCGAGAACTCCCATCCTCATGTGATAAAGGCAGACACGGTTTACAAGTCGAAAGGTGACCCTACACCACAACAGTGTAGAAATTGCTGGCGATTTGGCCATCCAGCGAAATAGTGCAGATCTATCGCCGAATGCCCAGTCTGTGGTGCCGAGACCCATTCTAAACGTCTTGCAATCATCTCCCTCTTGCCTAACTGTCTTGACTCACCCTTCGTATCTCGCCGTTGTCAGGTCTATTTAAACGAGCGGGAGATCCGTTTACCTCAAAGAGACAGAAGGTCTCCCTATCCATGGCAAGTTTCTCATATCCCCTCCAAGGGAGACTCCCAGTGTTTTCTTATTCCCGTGTTTCGAACGTCCCCCCATTCTGGTATCCCATCTTCTACAACCCACCTCTGTGGTTACCTCTCCCATAATCACTCCTGTATCTAATCCTTTTGCGGTCCTCAGCTCAGACGTCCCTACTTCAACAACGCCTCAGTCTAATCTCGCTTCTTCGGTTCCTCTTACAAGCCTCAGTATCGAACGACCCTCGTACACTACCTCCTCCCCAATCGTCCCTCTACTTCTCAAAAGTCTAAAAAAGGTCCGGTACACCTCCTACCCATCTTCCACCTCCTCATTTTTACCCTCCCTGTCTCGTCCCTAGTTCTTCCCCTCTCACTGGCTCTGTTACAAGTGCAAGAGTTCACCCTCCTCCTCGAATGTACCTTCCTCCCCTGTGCCCTCCCAAGTTTCTTCCTCTTCTGCCACCTCCCAGGTTCCTGGCTCCTTCTGTCCCCCTGCCACGCGTCTCCAGTTCCCTCCACCCTTTCGCCCCCCCCTACCTGGTACAGTCAAAACAATTCCAAACTTTACTCATCCTCCACCCTACCATTCCCAATATTGTCCCCCATAACGACATCTCTGAATCCGAAATACACTTGAACAATCTCTGAATATATTGCTGAGACCAAACCATCATGGACACTGATCCAACCTTCCCGCTCTTCTCTCTCCTCTGCTCACTGCGCAACTCCTTTCTTCACAGCGCACCGTTCCTCCTTCGCTGCGTTGAACATTTTTCCACTGCCTCCGCATGTGGACTTTTCTTAACCCTCTAGTCCCGAAAACCCTTACCTGCGGATTGCAAGTACTTATCATTGCCAATCATGGCCTTTTTACAGTGGAATATAGCGCCTCATGGGTAATCGGGTGATCTTCAGATTGACTCTCCCAGTTTGCCCCTGTTGGTGTTTGCTTCACAGAACCAAAATTATACACTCTGCTGTTATTTCTCACATCTCAGGGTAAATTTATTGTTTTCATTCAGAGCCTTTTCCTGATTGGACCTGTTAATGAAATGCCCTTCTTCTCCGCACTGATATTCCGTACCATCAGCGATTTGTTCATACTTCGCCTGCATTCACAGCAAGCCCGTATCCACTTACATAGGTGGTATACGCGCTGTTCTTTATATTCTCTCTCCTCTCTCGGGCATTATCTATTCCGATTTGCCTTCATGTGTCGTCATTACCACCACCGATTCTGTGACTTATTGATTTAATGCCCACCATGTCCTCTGGGGGGGGTCTCAACTGTGATTCCCGTGGAATGCAGTTAGAGGCTTTTCTTGCCCACCCACCCCCCTGTTTTAAACCTTTGAGGGTCGACAGCCCTCTCCTCCGAAACTCGTTTTCTCCGGGTCTTGCCAAATTTTAAAAAAAAAAAAAAAATTTTTCTCTAGGAA
This sequence comes from Cherax quadricarinatus, assembly GCF_026875155.1. Lineage (NCBI taxonomy): Eukaryota > Metazoa > Arthropoda > Malacostraca > Decapoda > Parastacidae > Cherax > Cherax quadricarinatus. The sequence goes on from NC_069433.1 coordinate 1,772,551, forward strand.
AAGATAGAGAATCCTTTTTCCCCCGATCAAAAGACACCAAAAGTTTGAAATTGATAGAAAACTTACGGAAGGATGCTCTCGCAAAGTTAGATCGGATCTCGGCGATGTTTACGCATCGGCGATTTTGGCCCACTTGAAAGCCCCATTTTCGGCCAATTTCACTGCACTAGATCGACAAAAAACATAATAGAAAAAAAAGAAATTTCGCTAGAACTCCCATTTTTTCTATCGAATGGGTGCAAGAAACCTCCCATTTATGAAATTCACTATCCAGTACAGTGTCAGAATTTTACAATTTTGGCAATTTCACACAAATTTCAAAGATGCCAATTTCCGAATAGGGTCCAGAATAAACAAGAAAGACATACGGGCACTAAAATGACATTTCCTCTAGTCATTAGTCACGTCTCAAGGCCCCTATTATATTCTTTTGCTTCCACTTTGAATTTATCTCACAAAAATATAAGATTTTCTCTTATGCTGACTACTGCAGTAGTGTAAAAAATGGTATAAATATTATTGGTGCATCTTGTGAAAGAAAATTAGACTCACCAGTTGACGTTATGCACGCTTTGGCAACATTTGTTTACTTTGCAATTTGGTACAAACTCGAACATTTCTGCTACGTTGAGCTCAATTCAAGTAACCTTCATTGTAAAACAAGTCTAAATCATCGTCAATTTCTGTAATATGTCTTTTACCATTCTATAAATTAGACCCAAGAAAACTAGAATACAACAATAAATACCATACAAAAAACACCGCAAAGTCGCTGATTTATTCAAAAAAAATGGTCAAAGATTTTTTTTTCTTATTATGCACTGTGTGCTGCAGAATTTTTTTAGACTGTGCACACTGACCACATAACCCATTCTTTCAATGAAGGCCTCCCAGCTTCCTCGCCACTAGATTTGAGGCCGCTAAGAATTTATAGTACTATACTCAAAAACCCTTACGCTAGACGTACTAGTACGGACCAAAAACCACAAAGGGTTAAATACAAGGTTACTCACACCCTTTTGATCCTCGACACATACTCCTCCTCCCTTGCATCGTCTCTCAGTTTACTGCTCTTCCTCCACGTCATTAGACTTCACATGTGGTCGTTCTCCTCACCGACTTACATGACAGTGAACATTTCCCAATCATTCTTACTTCCCTTCATATTCGCCACCTCTTCGCACCCCACGCATGGCAATTTTATTAATCGGCAAATTGGAACCTTTACGCACACCTGACTGTTTTTATAAAGAGGTTCCTGCGTCGTCCTCCTATCGATGAGCTTTTACACCTCTTCTCGCCTCCATTTTTCACCGCAGCTCTCATTCTATACCCCAAACTTCGGGCAGGCATTCTCAGAAATGCTGCCCTGTGTCTCCTGCTTGTGCTCGTCAGTACGTTGAAAAAACGCGCTGCATGGGGCAGGTACCGGTACCATAAGAACCACAGAGCGATCTCCTGATTTTAATTTAAACAGAAGCGTGCGATCGCTCGCCGTGTCATCCGTGAGGCTAAACGCACTTGCTGCGAGATTTGTCGCCACCATCACCCTCTGCTTCCTCTTTGAAGTGCAGCTGGAAAAAGGAGTAACGAAAACTGAAGTGGCAAATATTCTCCTGACCCCGGCTCCGTGCTGAGGGTTGCCGTGTTGAAATAGCAAACCCACGAGATGTTGCCAATGAAATTGGCAATCACTGTTCCGAATTTTCACAGGGACTCATCTATGCCCCTCATTTCTTTCCTCAAAGTCTGCCAGAGAGTTAGCACCCTTGACTTTTCTTCTCTCAGAGAAGAACAGTAATGTGCCTTGTACACTTCAAGAAACGGAGGCAACACTCTCAGCTTGTCGATCATCGGCAGCTGGCCCGACGACATTCATATTCTTTTGTATTGCTTACAAACATTTACATCAGTCACCCTTGCAGTCCATTTACAGCCTTTAACATTCTTATATGGTCACAAGGTGTTCTTCCACAGCTGTGGGGGAAATTCCGCCATTGTGCTCCCTTTCCGCAAACCACACTACGGGACATGAAACCTCCACTATCGTCCCATTGCGCTTACCAGTGCAGTTCGAAAAGTAATGGAACCCTAGTAAATAGACGTTTTAGTGTGGTATTTAGAGACCACAACAGTCTCTCCACTCGTCAATTATGGCTTCGAAAGGACGTTCAAAACCATAGACCCCTTACTAACGCTGGATACGTATGTTCTAATGCCTTGCGAAGAACCGCTCAGTTTTGCCTTATTTTTTGACCTTAGGCCTTCGAGCAATTCTACCATCCGTCCTTAAGAACTTTTTAACTGACAGGCTTTCCGTGTTTGGGTTAATAATGTGCTCTCCCCGGACTTTATCCAAGCGGAAGGTGTCCCCCGCAGGGATGTGTTCTAGCACAACGCTTTTTCTCCTTGCTATTGATGAGTTGGCCTCTATCTTCCATCAAATATTTGGTCATCACTCTATGTTGATGACTTTGCTATAGCCTGTGCAGCACTGATTGTCCCCTCCTACAGTTTCTCTCCACATGCAGTCGACGTGTTTCAATTGGGCCACCACACGTGGGTTTAATTTTCCAGCACTAAAACCTCTCCAAACACTTCTCTAGACGCTCTGTCATCTCCGATCATCCTTTGTACCTCTATGGCTCCCTTGTATCCCAGAACGTGATATCAGTCAAGTTTCTTCTGGGCCTTTCGTCTTTGAGCGGTGAGGTTTTCCGAAGAACCTCACATTACACTCTCTGAAGGCAATCTGTCACAGCCGGCTGAACTTCTTAAAACCCTTGCTCCATCTTTCTTCGTGGGGAGCTGATCGTCGAACCCTCCTTCGCCTACATTCCACCCTTATTTTATCGAATCTTGCTTATGGTGACCAATCTAATTCACGGCATCTCCTGCTACTACTCTCTCTAGCCTAAACCCGCATTCATCACCAAGGATTACGGTTATGCCTTGGTGGCTGTTCCGCTCTTCCCCTGTCCGAGAGCCCTCTATGCGAGCGTACGTTCCATCCTATCCATTCGCCGTGAATGCCATTTGCCTGGCTACTATGTACGCTCTCACAAGGATCTCCGCAATCCTTCATTTATAGAATGTCACTGATATAGTAAGACATTCTTTATTTGTTCGACCCCCTGTTTACTCAATCCCTTCCTCTTCGCCTTCATTCGCTCTGGTCTTCCTCTTCAACTACCACCTTTCTATGGTACATGTAGCATCTCACTTTCCCTACCCCCCCTGGGAATGTCCCAAGCTGTCGAGTCTGTCCTTTCTCCCCTCCCTTGCTCGAAAGGCCCAACTGTCTTAAACGGTCGCGTCCCGCTCTCTTTTTTCTTGACCACTTTCACTCTCATTCTCATGCCATTGCTGTGTACACAGAGGGCTCTAAGACTTCTACGCGTAGGAATCGCAGCAGTGTGTCCGGACAGCGTCGTACAAGGGCATTACTATCTTTCTGGCTAGTATTTTTACTGCTGAATGATATGCCATCCTTACAGCACTTATCCGTATTGACATCTATGCTGTGTCATCTTTTGTGGTTGTCCTCAGACATCCCTTAGTGCTTTACAGGCTATACAAAAATTGGATAACACCTCCACCCTTAGTCCTCCGTATCCAACCTTTGGCTACGCCGCTCCTTACCAAGCATAAAGATATTGTTGTTTATGTTGGGTTCCCTGGTCAAGTTGAACGACAGGACAATGAAACAGGCAGACACTGATGGCGTGGTCAGCAGTAGCAAGACCGACCAGTTTCTTATAGAGTTTTCCATTTACGGACTATTTTGCCTGGGCCAATATCTTCCCACCTTCAACACGCCGTTTGGCAACAACGTTGGTCTACTATGATCCGGCAAACAAACTTCAGTCTATTAAACCGAGTATAGGCCCCCCCAAAACTTTTGGGGAAAAACTGGCCTCTTCTACAACCAATGTCGAGGTTGGGAGACTACTCTCGTCCCGTCTTCGCATTGGCCATACTCGTCTTACTCATGGGATACCTACTACTCATGGAGAGGCTCTTGCCCTCACTCTGTGAGAATGGCCAACTTCCATATCCATTCAGCCACAATCTGTTTTGACTGCCCACTTTATCAACAGCACACGCAGAATTTACCTCTGTCCGGCGTCTTCCGCTTTCCGCTGCTCTGCTTCTTTACCTTCCCTTCTCGCTGATGGACCGCACCTTTCATCCGGACTCTCTCAGTGATTTTTGAACAACGACTGACTTACTTCACAATTCTGATACCTTCAGCCCTTTCTACTTTCACCTCTTGCTACCTTCTAAACCCGTACTATCCCCTGCCCCCTGTTTCGAACCTGCTGATCCATCCCCCCTCGCTCCCTACTGCATCCCAATTCCCTTGCTTCCGTCCCTCCCTGCAGCGGGCTGGGGGGGGGGGGGGGCGCTGTTAAAGCCCTTTGGCTTAGCGCTTTCTTTTTGATTATAATAATAATAATAATAATAATAATATTGTCTGATATGAGGTTAGGAATAAGATGGGGCAATACTGGCCTTGTGGTACGAGCTTCTTCACTATGGCAGCAGCCTCCATTTAACTATGTTGACCACTACTCTTAGTGTTCAATTGGTTAGACGTTGAAGATCCATCTACCCACTTTTCCCATTATTCCTTTAGCACGTATGTATGGGCTATACGGCCATGAGCGCATTTGTCAAATGCTTGCTGCAAAGTCTGTGTATGTTTCATCTGGCATTCTGATTTTCTTCCAGTGCATCCAAGGCCATATCATAGTGAGCCAGTAGTGTGAGAGGCAGGAGCGACCTGCCCTGAACCCAGTTGGCCCTGGATGGTGCTGATTTGGGGAATCCCAGTGATTTGCAATCCTGCTTCTTAGCACTCTTTCAAAGATTTTTATGATGTGGGACATCAGAGCTATTGGTCTATAGTTCTTAGCTAATGCTTTGCTGCCACCTTGTATGGAGTGGGGCTATATCCGTTGTTTTTTAAGTGACTGTGGAATTTCAACCCATGTCCCAGCGCCTCCTCCATTGTGTACTTAGGCTCGTGAGAGGGTTTCTTGCAGTTCTTAATAAAAACAGAGTTCCACGATTCTGGGCCCGGGGCTGAGTGCATGGGCATGTTGTCAATGGCTTTTTCAAAATCTATCAAAGTTAGGGTAATGCCAGAAATCTGGCATACATTTATGGAGTTTTGAGGCTCATTCATGTAATAATTTGGGTCGTCGATCCTCAGACTGATTAGTGGTTCACTAAACACAGAGTCGTACTGGGATTTCAATATTTCACTCATTTCCTTGTTGTCATCTGTGTAAGTCCCATCCTGTCTGAGTTAGGGCCCGATACTAGATGTGGTATTTGCCTTGTTTTTGGCATATGAAAAGAAATATTTTGAATTTCTTTCAATTTCACTAATAGCTTTAAGCTCCTCCTGTCTCTCCTGGTTCCTGTAAGAGTCATTTAACTTTAGTTCGATAGTTTCCACTTCCCTGGTCAGCGCCTCCTTTCGTGTATCAGATATTCTAGTACTCCTGAGGAGCTCAGTGACTCTTCGTCATCTTCTGTAGAGGGAGCGTCTTTCTCTCTCCAGTTTACTCCTGCTCTTCTTCTTTCTTAGAGGTGAGTAGTATTTATATGTAGGAAGACAGTGTAGGTAGCCGGTACATGTAGCCCGCCTGGGCTACATCTACCGGCTACCTGCACTGCAGCTTAGAGCCATATTATTACCATCACATACCTTGTTCACTGAGTTCAATTGTTTCTAACTACCTTTAGATGCCATCATAAATGAAGGGAGAAGTAACGAATAATTCATGCCGAAAATTATAAACAAAAGCGTAGTGTTAACCCTTTCAGGGTCCGTCCCGTAGATCTACGGCTTCATGTTCAGGGTCCAAACTGTAGATCTACGCCATGAGCTCAGCTCACTCTGATAAACTGTGAGTGGTAAATTTGCCGAAATTACAGTTCCAGACTTGTTTCTTTTTACTCAGGGCATAGGTTATAGGACATTCTGGGAAGATGACACTTTCCTCTTAAAAGGGGAATGTTAGTACATGACATCAGTGAGTCCTTTGTGTGTGCCATTCTGTTTGCTCTAGCTGGCACTCAATTGAACTGGTGCTCCCACAAGGTACTAAATGGTCCCAGATTTTTTAAATACAGCGCACACCGAGGGTTAAGACCCAGTCTATGCTGACCAGGCATCTTAGGCCAATCGTGTCAAATTTGGAGGCAGGAAAAATAAAACGTAGATCTACGTTTGGAGCACTAGCGGTAAGAATGTAGATCTACGTTTGGACAGTTAAGAGGTTAAAGTCACTCATATAATCACCGAAGTGTTAGAACCTCTCCAGCAAATGTCTGATGAGCTGAAAATAAACAAACAAATTCCTATCACAATATTTTTCCAAAAGGTTGAAAAACAAACCATGTCACTGTTGATGATCCCCAACCATCAATGTTGTAATGTCTTATTGTGCGTAATTTATCAGTTAAACTTTATCATAAGTATCTGTGTAAACAAAAAATGGTTCACTACTATCCGTGGTTTCGGGCATCCATGGCAGGTCTTGGAACATTTCACCCTTGGATACAGGGACACTACTGTGCTCTGGCCCACAGATGGCTCCAATTTCATCCTGTTCCCTATTTGTGTCCTAATAAAAATATAGAGATAATGCTTTCAAATGAGCTGAGGTAAATAGCAACTTCTAGCTTGTAAATGTAAAGGTAGAAAATTTTTACCGAACCTTGTAAAAACCTTTCTTTAAAGAGAGAGAGTGAGACTGAGACTGACCAAGTGATGGTGGGAGAGACTGAGACTGAAGGGGACAGAGAGAGACTGATCACCTGCTTGTCCTACCTTGTTTTATATACCTTTTTGCATTCCATGTTCTGTGCAGTAGTCTTGTAATTCTTCTTACTTTGTACTTCATTAAAAATCTTAAGTATGAATTCCCTAAGCTACTTCCTAGTACACACGAAAAGCTGTCAATGGCTTTTATTGTTTTATATCTTACTGCTATACCATAATTTGGAGATGACAATTTAGACGATGCTTTGTTACAAAATGCAACATCTGTCCTGTTTCTGGTTTCATAACAGTTTGTCAAGAGTGTTGTGGGGAAAACTTGTTAGCTAAGTTCACTTTCCAACATAATAATACAACAACAAGGAGGGTTACTTAGCTTTTGTTGACAACTCAGACTTCTTGCAGCTGCGGTTCAAGAAGTCTTCCTCGAAGGAGCTGAAGTTCTCCCTCGTAGGAGCTGTAGAGCGATGAGTAACTTGATTAACTTTGCCCCAAAGGCACGTATGTGTCATGTATTTCACACTTGCTTTGAAATGGGTTGATAGGTTACTCACGTTGGTTGGGTGTATTGCCCACAGGTTACGAGGTCTATTGGTAACCCAAGTCAGATCCCATATCTACCTATTAGCTACAGCTAACGCTTGCAGGAATGAGTTTAACCAGACTTACCTGGGTATTGTAACTGACCCAAACACCCCTAGCTTCTAGTAGGGGATATTGACCCTGGGAATGATGGCTTGAGTAGGCTGCTTCCCAGATACTATACTTTTTTTTCTCATTTTTATATTATTTAATATAATTTTTATGTTCTGATAATTACAATTTATAGTAGTTCTTATGATTTCATAACCAATTTTTGTTCTGACACTAATATTAGGTACTGAAATTATACTCAAATTGTCACAAACACACTGACAGGTGGACATTTACACCTGCCTTGGTCATTTACTATTGTCTAGGAATATGTACAGAATATTTATAGGTCCCAGCAATGTTTTGGATACACAGCATTATATAATAAGAAAAAGAAGAAAGAAGAAGAAGAAGAAAGAAGAAGAAGAAGAAAGAAGAAGTTCCCTTGAAGCATGATGTAAGACGAGTATAAGTGATAAGTGATGACATAAGTATAAGTGATAAGTGATGACATTTGATGAGCATGGCGAGGGTGCATTGATAAGATAAGGGGTGACATTTGATGAGTGCCGGCGAGGGTGCATTGATAAGATAAGGGGTGACATTTGATGAGCACTGGCAAAGGTGCAGTGATAAGATAAGGGGTGACATTTGATGAGCGTCGGCATCTCTGTCTCTGCTTATCTGTCTTGTCTCTGTCTGCTTGTCTCTCTTTCCGTCTTTCTGCTTGTCTTTCTGTCTCAAAGAGAGCCACTGTGACCCAACAGGTATTCTTATGCATTATATCTACAAGCACAGTATAGCACTTTGGATTTTTTAGGTTATCCTAGGTAATTTACACGATGTATAATTGTATTTATGTGTACCTGTGAGACAGAGATAGAAGGAGATAGAGACAGATAAAGACAGAGACATAGAGACAGATAGACAAAGACAGAGATAGACAGAGAGACAGACAGATGGAGATAGAGCCAGGCAGCCAGCCAGGCAGCCAGACAGGCAGCCAGCCAGCCAGCCGATTACACATTCAAGAATTGTTTCTCTTTACTTAGGGCATAGGTTATCAGACATTCTGAAAGGGTGTTGCACAAATGTTGCACATGGGTTATTATTGAGGTTTTTGATATTTCCTCGATCACTTGTGGCCACATCCACCTCAAAGCCACTAAACTTGGGGTCAACATAACTTTCCTCTTAAAAGGGGAGTGTTAATAAGACATGACATAAGTGAATCCTTGGTGTTTGCCGCTCTGTTTTCTCTAGTTGGTGCTCAATTTAACTGGCACTCCCACAAGGTACTAAGTGGTCCCAGATTTTTTTAATATGGTGCACACCGAGTGTTAAGACCCATTCTATGCTGACCAGGCATCTCAGGCCAGTCGTGCCAAATTTGGAGGCAGGAAAAATAAAACATATACATGTACATGTATATACGTTTGGGGCACTAGCGGTAAGAACGTATACATACGTTTGGACCGTTTAGGGGTTAAATATATACCAGAAATGTTATAAATGGTCCAAAGGTGACATTAAAACAATATCAAAGATAGTTGACACAAACCCACTACCATTATAGTATGCTCCTCACTTAGCGACGAATTCGTTTACCAACAAGGTCTTAGGAACGAAACTCCATCGTTAAGTGGAGAAGCTGTACTCTGATAATTATACTTATGTGTACCAGTACCTAAATAAACTTATACGCTGTGCTGCCATGCAGGTACATGTTAAAATCACAAAGTGTCTTATTTGCCTTGAAGATGCCATATTAATAATGAGAATAATAACACACAATAATAATCACTCTGAGGTACATTAAATGTTGTACAGTGGACCCTGAGTTTCGTGATTAATCCATTCCAGAGAGTCTGCCGAAAATCAAAATTCACGAATGTCGAAACCGTTTTCCCATAAGAAATAATGTAAATCCAATTAAGAATATAAAAAATGAGGAACACATTAGGCCTGTTGGCCCATACTAGGCAGGTCTTTCACCAATCCAGTCCACTAACAGAATAAACACTACCCAAGCAATAAGCTTTGACAGTTCTATTTACACTAACATGCAAGTTCCACTTAAATCCAACCCCTCTCACTCATGTACTTATCCAACCTAAATTTGAAACTACCCAAGGTTTTAGCTTCGATAACCCTACTAGGCAGACCATTCCACTCATCAACTACCCTATTACCAAACCAGTACTTTCCTATATCCTTTCTAAATCTAAACTTATTTAATTTGAGTCCATTATTGAGGGTTAATACCCGCAATAATGTTAATACCCATCTTCCACTTGTACACTTCGTCATTCCCCCCTCTTCTTCCTTAAACAATTTTATTGTATTTAAGGGTCTTCAATCTTTCTTCTATGGAAGTTTCTAATGTATTATTTAATTTAGTATTCACGTTTAATGTTTTCTAACAAAATTTTTGTCCAATTTTGTAAATTGGGACCAAACTGAGCGTTAATCTAGGGGAGGCCCCTTTCTAAGATGTTGAAGCTGTAAATTAACCCCCAACTTCTATTGTTACACTTTTTTTGATGTAAAATCCCATAATTTTGTTTTTTTATTCATACCACTTGGGGATTGCTGTCTTGGTTTAAGGTTGCTGTTTTCCATAACCCCCAATCCTTTTTGCAGTCTGTATGGCTAAGTTCTACATTAAATTTTACTTAAAGACTAGGGGTTTGGACACTCTGGACTTCAGAACCTTGATTTATTACGTGAACTGCACTGCCACTTTTTCCAGGGATTGAATTGTAAAAACCTCCTGAAACCATGTATTATGTTTGAACAATTGTCCCCACCTATCTTTGTGTCATCAGCGAATTTGCTTATTTCACTAGTAATTCCCTCATCAAAGGCGATATATATTATAAACAACGGGCCTAAGACTGATCCCTGTGGAACACCACTTGTTACAGATCCCCACTTGGATTTAACCTCATTTATGCTTCTTGTCTGTGAGCCATGACTCGATCCATGAGAGCACTTTTCCCCCAATGCCATGAGCTGCCACTTTCTTTAACCTTTTCCGGGTCCACAGGCCCTCTCAGAGACTTTGTTCTCAGGGTCCCCCAAAATTTAAAAAAAAAAAAAAGATATTATTTTTTCTTATGAAAAGATAGAGAATCTTTTCCCAATCATAATGACACCAAAAGTATGAAATTTGATGGAAAACTTAGGGAATTATGCTCTCGCGAAGTTAACGGTCTTTACAATGTTTACAGCATCGGCGATTTTGCCCACTTTGAGCCCTATTTTCGGCCAATTCCAATGTACTAGTCAACAAAAATCATAACTATTTCGCTAGAACTCCATTTTTTCTATCGAATGAGTACAAGAAACCACCAGTTTACAGATTTCAACTATCCAATACAGTACAGTGGACCCCCGCATACCGTCGGCATCACATAACGTTCAATCCGCATACCGCTCGCTTTTATCGCAAAAATTTTGCCTCGCATACCGCTCAAAATCCCGCTCACCGCTCTTCGTCCGAGACGCGTCCAATGTGCGCCCTTAGCCAGCCTCGCATGTGCCGCCGGTGGCATTGTTTACCAGCCAGCCTCCGCGGTAACATCCAAGCATACAATCGGAACATTTCGTATTATTACATTGTTTTTGGTGATTTTATCTGCAAAATAAGTGACCATGGGCCCCAAGAAAGCTTCTATTGCCAACCCTACAGCAATAAGGGTGAGAATTACTATAGAGATGAAGAAAAAGATCATTGATAAGTATGAAAGTGGAGTGCGTGTCTCCGAGCTGGCCAGGTTGTATAATAAACCCCAATCAACCATCGCTACTATTGGTGGTACAGCTGCTGCTGCTGCTGTACCACCGTCAGCTGCTGCTGCTGCTGCTGCACTGTCAGCTGCTGCTGCTGCTGCTGTACCACCGTCAGCTGCTGCTGCTGCTGTACCACCGTCAGCTGCTGCTGTAGTACCGTCTTCTGCTGCTGTAGCATCGTCTGCTGCTGCTGTAGCACTGTCAGCTGCTGCTGCTGCTGTAGCACTGTCAGCTGCTGCTGCTGCTGTAGCACTGTCAGCTGCTGCTGCTGCTGCTGTAGCACCATTGTTGGTGTGGCTTATTGAGAATACCAAGAAACAATTAACCCCAGAGGATTTGCCACCCAGGATAACCCAAAAAAGTCAGTGTCATCGAAGACTGTCTAATTTATTTCCATTGGGGTCCTTAATCTTGTCTCCCAGGATGCAACCCACACCAGTCGACTAACACCCAGGTGAACAGGGAAAAATGCCTGGAACTAGTGCTCATATTGGTGAATTTAAAGCCAGCAAAAGTTGGTTTGAGAGATTTAAGAATCATAGTGGCATACACAGTGTGATAAGGCCTGTTCTGGAAGAAAAAGCCAAACAGGACCTACAGTACTCAGGAGGAAAGGCACTCCCAGGACACAGTGTCTCATCATCATTGCTAGCATCTTCAATAAAGGTAAGTGTCATTTATTCTTCATTTAGTAGAGTAGTACATGCACAATATATATTGTGCATGTACTACTCTACTATTGTGCATGTATCCTTCTCTTTGTGTGTAGGAAAATGTATATTTCATGTGGTAAAATTTTTTTTTTTTTCATACTTTTGGGTGTCTTGCACGGATTAATTTGATTTCCATTATTTCTTATGGGGAAAATTCATTCGCATACCGATCATTTCGCATAACAATGAGCCCTCTTGCACGGATTAAAGTCGCTATGCGGGGGTCCACTGTATTCAGAATTTAGCAATTTTGCCAATTTCACACAAATTTCAAAAGATGCCAATTTCCAAATAGGGTCCAGAATAAACAAAAAGACTTTCCCGGGCACAAAATAACTTTTCCTCTGTTCATTAGTCACGTCCCCAGGCCCCTCTTACATTTTTTTTTGCTTTCCTCTTTGAATTTTTCTCACAAAAAAAAAATAAGATTTACTGTTATGCAGACTACTGCATTAGGTAGAAAGGGGTAAAAATAATTTTGGTGCCTTTAAAGAATATAAATCACCAGTTATGTTATTGACGCTTACATGATTTTTTTTCTTTTGAAATTGGTAAAAATCGGGCATTTTTCACTTTGAGCTCAATTTTAAGGGACTTTTTATTGTAAAACCGTTCAAAATCACTCAGTTTTTTGTAAAATGTCTTCCTTCTATACAATGAGACCAGGAAAAAAAATACAAAAAAAAAACCCTAGAAAAATACATGGACCCCCGTTAACGATATTTTTTCATTTCCCAAAATATGTTTAGGGGCCAGTACGACCGAATTTGTTCCCCAAAAGGGAAATTGTGAAGTAAAAGTCCCCTTTCAGACCCCCAAACATACACGTACAAACGCATTACATAAATACACTTCATAATTTTGGGCTATTTGGGGGGGGATCGTTAGCGGGGGGCCACTGTAATGCAAAGTCCTGCTTTAATCCAAAAACACGGCAAAGTTTTTTTTTTTTTCATTACCACTGTGTCGGGATTTTTTTTTTATACGCGCACACTGACCACATAGACCCATTCTTTCATATGAGGCCTACCAGCTTTTTCCCCCTAGATTGAAGCGCTAGAATTTACACTATATCATGGACACTGGTGCATAACCCCCATAAATACTCTGATACCCTGAAAGGTTAAGATCTTTTGGGCCGGACCTATCAAAAGCCCTTTCTAAAATCTAAATAAACATATCAAATTCTTTATCAAATCAACCCCAAAACTTTACTAAAAAGTTTAAAAAATTAGACAGGAACACCCCTCTAATCCATGCTGATATCATTAATCAAATTAGTTATCAAGATGGTTCTTTTAAACAGTATAATTGATTTAGTAATTTTCCTTTAAATTTAGGGCAGGCTTATTGGGCGGTACTTTGATGGTAACAATTGTCCCGCTTTTAAAATAGGAATCACATTTCCGCCTTCCACTACAAACACAACACCTTTTTGAAGAGATAAATTAAAAATATTAGTTAATGGTTCACAGAGTTCCATTTTGCATTTCTTAAGAACTCTTGAAAAAAGCTCATCAGGACCCGGTGATTTATTTTGTTTCAGTCGGTCTACTTGTTTCATAGCCATTTTGCTAGTTTTGTTTCAGTTTACCTGAAGTTTACCTGGAGAGAGTTCCGGGGGTCAACGCCCCCGCGGCCCGGTCTGTGACCAGGCCTCCTGGAGGATCAGAGCCTGATCAACCAGGCTGTTACTGCTGGCTGAACGCAAACCAACGTACGAGCCACAGCCCGGCTGGTCAGGAACCGACTTTAGGCGCCTGTCCAGTGCCAGCTTGAAGACTGCCAGGGGTCTGTTGGTAATCCCCCTTATGTATGCTGGGAGGCAGTTGAACAGTCTTGGGCCCCTGACACTTATTGTATGGTCTCTTAACGTGCTAGTGACACCCCTGCTTTTCATTGGGGATGTTGCATCGTCTGCTAAGTCTTTTTCTTTCATAGTGAGGATTTTCGTGTGCAAGTTCAGTACTAGTCCCTCTAGGGTTTTCCAGGGGTAAAATAATCATGTATCTCTCCCCCTGCGTTCCAGGGAATACAGGTTCAGGAACCCAAAGCGCTCCCATAATTGAGGTGTTTTATCTCCGTTATGCGCGCCGTGAAGGTCTCTGTACATTTTCTAGGGCAGCAATTTCACCTGCCTTGAAAGGTGCTGATAGTGTGCAGCAATATTCCAGCCTAGATAGAACAAGTGACCTGAAGAGTGTCATCATGGGCTTGGCATCCCTAGTTTTGAAGGTTCTCATTATCCATCCTGTCATTTTTCTAGCAGATGCGATTGATACAATGTTATGGTCCTTGAAGGTGAGATCCTCCGACATGATCACTACCAGGTCTTTGATGTTGGTGCTTCACTCTATTTTGTGGCCAGAATTTGTTTTGTACTCTGATGAAGATTTAATTTCCTCGTGTTTACCACATCTGAGTAATTGAAATTTCTCATCGTTGAACTTCATATTGTTTTCTGCAGCCCACTGAAAGATTTTGTTGATGTCCGCCTGGAGCCTTGCAGTGTCTGCAATGGAAGACACTGTCATGCAGATTCGGGTGTCATCTGCAAAGGAAGACACGGTGCTGTGGCTGACATCCTTGTCTATGTCAGATATGAGGATGAGGAACAAGATGGGAGCGAGTACTGTGCCTTGTGGAACAGAGCTTTTCACCGTAGCTGCCTCGGACTTTACCCTGTTGATGACTACTCTCTGTGTTCTGTTAGTGAGGAAATTATAGATCCATCGACCGACTTTTCCTGTTATTCCTTTAGCACGCATTTTGTGCGCTATTATGCCATGGTCACACTTGTCGAAGGCTTTTGCAAAGTCTGTATATACTACATCTGCATTCTTTTTGTCTTCTAGTGATCCAATAGTTGAGACAGACAGGAGCGACCTGTTCTAAACCCATGTTGCCCTGGGTTGTGTAACTGATGGGTTTCTAGATGGGTGGTGATCTTGCTTCTTAGGACCCTTTCAAAGATTTTTATGATATGGGATGTTAGTGCTATCGGTCTGTAGTTCTTTGCTGTTGCTTTACTGCCCCCTTTGTGGAGTGGGGCTATGTCTGTTGTTTTTAGTAACTGTGGGACGACCCCCGTGTCCATGCTCCCTCTCCATAGGATGGTAAAGGCTCGTGATAGGGGCTTCTTGCAGTTCTTGATGAACACGGAGTTCCATGAGTCTGGCCCTGGGGCAGAGTGCATGGGCATGTCATTTATCGCCTATTCGAAGTCATTTGGCGTCAGGGTAACATCAGATAGGCTTGTGTTAACCAAATTCTGTGGCTCTCTTATAAAAAATTTATTTTGATCTTCAACTCTCAGTCTGGTTAGCTGCCGGTTTCCCTGAACCTCTTCATAAATGTTACTTTGCTCACACTCCAACAGCACGTCAAGTATTAAAAACCATTTGTCTCCATTCACTCCTATCAAACACGCTCACGCATGCCTGCTGGAAGTCCAAGCCCCTCGCACACAAAACCTCCTTTACCCCCTCCCTCCAACCTTTCCTAGGCCGACCCCTACCCTGCCTTCCTTCCACTAAAGACTGATACACTCTTGAAGTCACTGTTTCGCTCCATTCTCTCTACATGTCCGAACCACCTTAACAACCCTTCCTCAGCTCTCTGGACAACAGTTTTGGTAATCCTGCACCTCCTCCTAACTTCCAAAACTACGAATTCTCTGCATTATATTCACACCACACATTGCCCTCAGACATGACATCTCCACTACCTCCGGCCTTCTCGCTGCAACATTCATCACCCATGCTTCATACCCATATAAGAGCGTTGGTAAAACTATACTCTCATGCATTCCCCTCTTTGCCTCCGAGGACAAAGTTCTTTGTCTACATAGACTTCTAAGTGCACCACTCACCCTTTTCCCCTCATCAATTCTATGATTCACCTCATCTTTCATAGACCCATCCGCTGACACGTCCACTCCCAAATATCTGAATACATTCACCTCCTCCATACTCTCTCCCTCCAATCTGATATCCAGTCTTTCATCACCTAATCTTTTTGTTATCCTCATAACCTTACTCTTTCCTGTATTCACTTTTAATTTTCTTCTTTTACATGCCCTACCAAATTCATCCACCAATCTCTGCAACTTCTCTTCAGAATCTCACAAAAGCACAGTGTCATCAGCAAAGAGCAACTGTGACAACTCCCACTTTATGTGTGATTCTTTATCTTTTAATTCCACGCCTCTTGCCAAGACCCTCGCATTTACTTCTCTTACAACCCCATCTATAAATATATTAAACAACCACGGTGACATCACACATCCTTGGCTAAGGCCTACTTTTACTGGGAAATAATTTTCCTCTTTCCTACATACTCTAACTTGAGCTTCACTATCCTCATAAGAACTCTTCACTGCTTTCAGTAACCTACCTCCTATACCATACACCTGCAACATCTGCCACATTTTACATCTTCTCCTCCTTTTTCTTAGCGGAATAAGCCTTGTGCATACATCGAGTGCCACCAAGTTAATCTGTTCTTGGCATAAGTCGTTCTACTTGTTTTATAGCCATTTTGCTAGTGACTGTGATATTACATAATTTATCTTCTTCAGGCCCACTATAAAAATTAATTGCTAGGATATTGTTAGTGTCTTCCTGTGTGAAAACCGAGAGAAAATAATTACGTATTAAAAATCGAGCATATTACATTCTCCTTGTCAGTAAGATTCTCAGAGTTATTTTTGAAGGGACCTATCTAATCTCTAACCTTTGTTTTATAAACCTGGAAAAAACTTTTTGGGTTAATTTTCGAATCCCTAGTAACTCTAATATCGTAGTCCCGTTTAGCTTTTCTTATTCCCTTTGTAACATCCCTCTTAATGTCAGTACAGTGGACCCCCGGTTAACGATATTTTTTCACTCCAGAAGTATGTTCAGGTGCCAGTACTGACCGAATTTGTTCCCATAAGAAATATTGTGAAGTAGATTAGTCCATTTCAGACCCCCAAACATACACGTACAAATGCACTTACTTAAATACACTTACATAATTGGTCGCATTCGGAGGTAATCGTTATGCGGGGGTCCACTGTATATTGATTCATAAGATGACCCTCACATCTTTTGATGTTCCCATAAATTCCTTTCTTCTGCCCTAAAAGATATTTGAGCCTATTATTCATCCATTTTGGGTCATTTCTATTTGATCTAATTTCTTTAAATGGGATACACGTTCTTTGGGCAGCATGTATAGTGTTTAGAAAGCTGTCATACTGATAGCTCTCTTCGTTACCCCAGTCCAGAGTTGATAAGTGTTCTCTAAGCCCATTGTAATCTGCTAAGCAAAAATCTGGGACTGTTACTGAGTTGTTCCTACTATCATACTTCCATTCAATGCTAAAGGTAATTGATTTGTGGTCGCTTGCGCCAAGTTCCTCTGTAATTTCTAAATTATTACGAAGGGTTTCCATGTTTGCCAGAACCAAGTCAAGCAGGTTATTATTTCCCCTTGTAGGTTCTGTCACAAACTGCTTCAAAAAACAATCCAGAACTACTTCTAAAAATTTGTTAGATTCTAAATTCCCAGTCAAAAAATTCCAATCAATCTGACTAAAGTTAGTCCCCTAGAATTACTATGTTATTGTGCCTTGTGGCCTTAACAATTTCCTCTCAAAGTAGTCTCCCTTTGTCCCTATCTAAGTTTGGGAGACGGTATATCAAGCCTAAAATCAATTTTTCATACTCCTCTGAAAATTCTATCCATCAGACTCTGTATGTGTTATTTATGCAACAATTTAAATGATCTCGGACATGGAGTGCCACCCCACCCCCCTTGCCGATACTTCTGTCTACTTGAAACAATTTAAAACACTGAATGTTACATTCAGCAGGCATGTCCCAGTTTTTCATATTAAACCACGTCTCAGTTATGGCAAAAACATCAATGTTACCTGCGCTTGCAGCTAAGATGTTCAGTGAAGGATATCTTGGTTCAGATTCACAGACTGTGAATGAAGATTGAGACACTTATGCAACATATAGGAATCTTTATTGAAGAAATGTTTTGCCACGCAGTGGCTTCATCAGTCCAATACAAAGCAGAAAGGTGTAAGGAGAGGAGGAGTTTGAGCTAATCAGTCCCTCAGTCCAGTTGTTCGCAATTTTTTTCATTAGTATACTTAAATAACTTAGTTATTCTGTATGTATAATCATATGGTTCTGTTGGTACGTTTGACAAGATACTGTACTATTAATATGTAACGTCTGGTTTGTTGCTATGATGAGATGTACAAGTAAGTACAAAAGTAATGGTGTGTAAGTGTGTGTGTTTGTTTAAGTGTTTGGTATGTGCTCAGTAAGACTCAAACTTGACTTAGGCTTAGAATGTGATTGACAACAAGAAATCCCTAGTTAAGTTAAGTTCTGGATCATTGAGGTAGTCAAACAGCTTACTTAACCCTTTGTTTTGGTCGTATATAGTATACCTCTTACGAGCCAGTGTTTCAGACGTATGTATACTCAATAATTCTAACGGCTTCAAATCAAGCAGGAGAAAGCTGGTAGGCCCACATGTGAGAGGATGGGTCTGTGTGGTCAGTGTGCACCTTATAAAAAAAATCCTGCAGCATGCAGTGCATAATGAGAAAAAAAAACTCTGATCGTGTTTTTGGATTAAAATGCCGACTTTGAGGTATACTGTATTTTCATATAGTATTTATGGTTGTATTCTCGTTTTTTTGGTCTCATTTGATAGAATGGAAAACATATTGCAGAAATAGAGATGATTTTGATTAATTTCAAGAAGAAAACGACCTTGAGATTTAGCTCAAAGTAGCAGAAACGTTCGATTTTTATCAATGTTCAAGAGTAAGCAAATCACACCACACATCCAATACACATCAATTGGGGAATCTAATATTCTTTTATTAATGCAGTGATATTATTTATACGATTTTTACAATAATGCAGTAGTCTGCATAACAGTAAATCTTCTATTTTTTATGTGAATAAAAAATCAATATAGAAAGCAAGAGTAATATAAGAGGGGCCTGGAGGCATGACTAATGAACAGAGGATATGTTATTTTAGTGCCAAGAATGTCTACATTATTTATTCTGGACCCTATTTTGAAATTGGCATCTTTTTTTAATTTGCATGACCACTTTATTGGGTAGTTCAAATTGGTAAATGGGCAATTTCTTGTACTCAATTGATAGAAAAAATGTAGTTCTAAAGAAATAGCTATGAGTTTGGTCAACTGGAACAATGAAATTAGCCAAAAATAGGGCTCAAAGTCGGCGAAATTACCGATGCGTATATATTCGCTAACTTCGTGGGAGCATAATTCTGTGAGTTTTCGACCAAATTTCATACTTTTAGTGTCATTAGCATCAGGAAAAGATTCTCTGTCATTTCATAAGAAAAAATAATTTTTTTTCCAAAAATTTTTCGACATAGAATGACAGTTTCAGAAAGGGGCTTGTGACAGTCAAAGGGTTAAACAATATGACGGCCCATATGCCAGACAACAATAATGTTCAAAGCACAGCACAGTATCAGGCAAGGAATCAAGATCAAAAGTGACTCTAACTGTGGACTTTCAACAGATCCTACACAAAGGCAAAAAACTACCATATTACTGAAGCTTCAGCAATTCCACTCTCCTGATTATGATAGTGTGTAGATGCCAGAACAAATGTGGTCAATAGTTAAACTTTGGACCAGAGATACAGTTTGTCTCCATGACATATGACCTCTGAAAACATCAAATATCACTTAGTCTAAATAATGCTCTGTGAACTGAGTTGCACAGAGTTACGAGAGGTATGTCCAAGCTCACCATCGAAGACATACTCCACCAAAAACAGAGTCTAAATAACACGAGCTGAGAAGAACAGTGTTCCCCCAGACAGCAGAGATGGAGGTATTGTTACCACCACCAGGACCAGAGAGAGAGAGAAACGAGAAGAGCAAGGCCTGCAGATCCGAGGTTAGGTGACTCAGGTACTCGTACCCACTTGAGCCTGGCACGAACTGTGAAACAAGTGAGCAGGTAATCTCTAGAGTTGGCAGCCAGTCAAAACTTTCCTTCAACATACACAATGAGCGGTGTAGTTGTTACATCCTACCTACATACACAAGCTAATACAGTGGACCCCCGCATAGCGACCTTAATCCGTGCAAGAGGGCTGGCTGTTATGCGAAATGTTCGCTATGTGAATGAATTTTCCCCATAAGAAATAATGGAAATCAAATTAATCCGTGCAAGACACCCAAAAGTTTGAAAAAAAAAATTTTACCACATGAAATATACATTTTCCTACACACAAAGAGAAGGATACATGCACAATAGTAGAGTAGTACATGCACAATATATATTGTGCATGTACTACTCTACTAAATGAAGAATAAATGACACTTACCTTTATTGAAGATGCAGCAATGACTGATGAGACACTGTGTCCTGGGAGTGCCTTTTCCTCCTGAGTACTGTAGGTCCTGTTTGGTATTTTCTTCCAGAACAGGCCTTATCACACTGTGTATGTCACTACGATTCTTAAATCTCTCAAACCAACCTTTGCTGGCTCTAAATTCACCAATATGAGCACTAGTTCCAGGCATTTTCCCTGTTCACCTGGGTGTTAGTCGACTGGTGTGGGTTGCATCCTGGGAGACAAGATTAAGGACCCCAATGGAAATAAGTTAGACAGTCTTCGATGACACTGACTTTTTTGGGCTATCCTGGGTGGCAAATCCTCTGGGGTTAATTGTTTCTTGGTATTCTCAATAAGCCACACCAACAACGGTGCTACAGCAGCAGCAGCAGCAGCTGACGGTGGTACAGCAGCAACAGACGATGCTACAGCAGCAACAGACGATGCTACAGCAGCAGCAGACGATGCTACAGCAGCAACTGACGATGTTACAGCAGCAGCAGACGATGCTACAGCAGCAGCAGCAGCAGACAATGCTACAGCAGCAGCAGCAGCTGACGGTGGTACAGCAGCAACAGACGATGCTACAGCAGCAACAGACGATGCTACAGCAGCAGCAGACAATGCTACAGCAGCAGCAGATGATGCTACAGCAGCAGCAGACGGTACTACAGCAGCAGGAGCAGCTGACAGTGGTACAGCAGCAGCAGCTGACAGTGCAGCAGCAGCTGACAGTGCAGCAGCAGCTGACGGTGATACAGCAGCAGCAGCAGCTGTACCACCAATAGTAGCGATGGTTGATTGGGGTTTATTATACAACCTGGCCAGCTCGGAGACACGCACTCCACTTTCATACTTATCAATGATCTTTTTCTTCATCTCCATAGTAATTCTCACCCTTATTGCTGTAGGGTTGGCACTAGAAGCTTTCTTGGGGCCCATGGTCACTTATTTTCCAGAAAAAAATCACCAAAAACACTGTAATAATACAAAATGTTCCGATTGTATGCTTGGATGTTACCGCGGAGGCTGGCTGGTAAACAATGCCATCCGCGGAACATGTGAGCGTGGCTCAGGCCGCACATTGGACGCGTCTCGGACGAAGGCCGCTGAGCGGGTTTTTGGGCGCTATGCGGGGCAAAATTTTAGCGATCAAAGCGTCCGCTATGCGGATTGTCCGCTATGCAAGGCGTCCGTTATGCGGGGGTCCACTGTATATAAGTCAAATAATAATATAAAGCATGAAATTTTCATTTTTGCTATTACAGTGGAACCTCAAATTTCGAACGTATCGCTTATCAAACTTCGAAAATCGACCGGTTTTTTCGAACCAACTTTGTTCCTATTATCGAACTCGCCCCTATTTTCGAACTGCCGGGTACCGGACCTGTCTGCTAGCCCACTCTGTCCGCGTCCCCACGCAGGTGCCGTGAGCCAGTCTGGCTTTGTTGATGCTTGAGTGAACACTAACCTGGGCTCTCATTCAAACATTTTATGATTAATTCATTGTGTTTATTGCTTGTGGGACTGTGAAATAAGCTACCATGGGTCCAAAGATACTTGCTAGTGGTACCCCTGTGGTAAAGAAAGTGAGAAACACCATAGATGTGAAGAAGGAAATACAGTGGACCCCCAGTTAACGATGTTTTTTCATTCCAGAAGTATGTTCAGGTGCCAGTACTGACCAAATTTGTTCCCATAAGGAATATTGTGAAGTAGATTAGTCCATTTCAGACCCCCAAACATACATGTACAAACGCACTTACATAAATACACTTACATAATTGGTCGCATTGGGAGGTGATCATTAAGCGTGGGTCCACTGTAATGCAGAAGTATGAGAGTGGTGTGAAACTTGTTGAGCTTGCCAGGATGTATGGGAAAAACAAGTCGACCATCGCTTGTATCCTGGCAGAGAAAGAACAAATCAAAGAAACTGATTTCCCCATTTTAGGGAAATCTTAAAGAGGTGCCAGAAACAGAGAACTGTGGACAGTTATTTTGTGAGACAGGGGTCCAGTGACTCAAGCTGGTCCTTGTGGCATTAAAAGACAGAGAAGGGAAGTAACCCCAGAGAGGGCTCTGACACCTAAAGTCCTTATGGAGGGGGATTCCCATTCCAAACACTAACCCGAACTCCCTCTCTCCTCCTCCTCCTCCCTACCTTCCAGATGTCATCACCAATCTTCAATACAGGTAAGTAAAAATGTTATTTTATATGTTTATTTAAATTTATTAATACACACAACAAATATAGTGTACAATTATGTATGTAAAACTATAATTCATCTCCATAAATGTATTTTTGTGTGAATATTTTTGAGTTTCTGGAACGGATTAATTGTATTTCCATTATTTCTTATGGGAAATATTGCTTCGCTTTTCAAACTTTTCGAATTTGGAACTAGCTCCTGGAATGGATTAAGTTCGAAATTTGAGGGTCCACTGTATTGAAAAAATCAGCAATATAAAATTATGAAAAAGCAATATATACAATATATTTATGGCATCCTTTCTCTGAGGTTGCAATATGCTTCATTTCATCCTGCACCATAAAGACAGCTATGAGATAATTTCATTTTCAAATTTTGTGTAGCTGTGAATTGTTGGAAACTTGATATTATGGGTTAGTTGTGCATTGTTCCAACCATGGTATCATGGGTTTGTGAAATGTTCCAACTATAGTACTGTATTGTGACTTATACTTATTTTATATTTTGTCTTCAGAATATGGTGGCCTGGGTTTGGACTACAAGTATCAAGCAGCCTCGTCAGAGGCTCTTGGTGGTATTCGTGCTCCAGGTGTTGCCATGGGTATTGGTGCACACACAGATATAGCTACTCCTGCCTTGGCCAGGTTGGTGATCACTCATGCATCTTCCTAACCTTTATATTTTAGCAACACTAGCTTATCTGTGGTGATGCTAACTTCTGTAGATAATACAGCTCATCTCATGCATGTATAAACAAATGTCACTATAAAGTAGGGCCTCGCTTTATGGTGTTTCGCTTTACGGCGTTCCGCCAATACGGTCATTTCAAATTTTGACCAAAACTCGCTATACGGCTCCCCCACCTGACTTTCTAATACGGTCACCATGCCCCACCCGGTTTGTTTACATTCTCTGTGAGATCCGTAAGCACTAAGTCTCTCCATTATGTCTGGAAACTCCAAAATTTTAAGTGTTTTTAAAAGTTATTTTATATATACTCTGATAATTATACTTATGTATACCTGTACCTAAATAAACTTACATACTGTGCTGGCATGCAGGTACACATTAAAATCAGTAAATGTCTTATATCTCGAGACGTCATATTAGTAATGATAATAATAATCACCGAGTCTCATTTAAATGTCATATATTACATTAATATACACATTTTCATTAATCCATCTATGATATTTTTTCAAAATTATATAATAAACACCATGCATAACATATAAAGATGATAAATACACCCCACAGTAGAATAAATAAACATAAATATGAGATATGGTAGTCAGACGACTTGCACAAGTGATGCCATATTAGAAATAATTATATTTTTTTTTTATTATCACACTGGCCGATTCCCACCAAGGCAGGGTGGCCCGAAAAAGAAAAACTTTCACCATCATTCGCTCCATCACTGTCTTGCCAGAAGGGTGCTTTACACTACAGTTTTTAAACTGCAACATTAACACCCCTCCTTCAGAGTGCAGGCACTGTACTTCCCATCTCCAGGACTCAAGTCCGGCCTGCCGGTTTCCCTGAATCCCTTCATAAATGTTACTTTGCTCACACTCCAACAGCACGTCAAGTATTAAAAACCATTTGTCTCCATTCACTCCTATCAAACACGCTCACGCATGCCTGCTGGAAGTCCAAGCCCCTCGCACACAAAACCTCCTTTACCCCCTCCCTCCAACCCTTCCTAGGCCGACCCCTACCCCGCCTTCCTTCCACTACAGACTGATACACTCTTGAAGTCATTCTGTTTCGCTCCATTCTCTCTACATGTCCGAACCACCTCAACAACCCTTCCTCAGCCCTCTGGACAACAGTTTTGGTAATCCCACACCTCCTCCTAACTTCCAAACTACGAATTCTCTGCATTATATTCACACCACACATTGCCCTCAGACATGACATCTCCACTGCCTCCAGCCTTCTCTTCGCTGCAACATTCATCACCCACGCTTCACACCCATATAAGAGCGTTGGTAAAACTATACTCTCATACATTCCCCTCTTTGCCTCCAAGGACAAAGTTCTTTGTCTCCACAGACTCCTAAGTGCACCACTCACTCTTTTTTCCCTCATCAATTCTATGATTCACCTCATCTTTCATAGACCCATCCGCTGACACGTCCACTCCCAAATATCTGAATACGTTCACCTCCTCCATACTCTCTCCCTCCAATCTGATATTCAATCTTTCATCACCTAATCTTTTTGTTATCCTCATAACCTTACTCTTTCCTGTATTCACCTTTAATTTTCTTCTTTTGCACACCCTACCAAATTCATCCACCAATCTCTGCAGCTTCTCTTCAGAATCTCCCAAGAGCACAGTGTCATCAGCAAAGAGCAGCTGTGACAACTCCCACTTTGTGTGTGATTCTTTATCTTTTAACTCCACGCCTCTTGCCAAGACCCTCGCATTTACTTCTCTTACAACCCCATCTATAAATATATTAAACAACCACGGTGACATCACACATCCTTGTCTAAGGCCTACTTTTACTGGGAAAAAATTTCCCTCTTTCCTACATACTCTAACTTGAGCCTCACTATCCTCGTAAAAACTCTTCACTGCTTTCAGTAACCTACCTCCTACACCATACACTTGCAACATCTGCCACATTGCCCCCCTATCCACCCTGTCATAACGCCTTTTCCAAATCCATAAATGCCACAAAGACCTCTTTAGCCTTATCTAAATACTGTTCACTTATATGTTTCACTGTAAACACCTGGTCCACACACCCCCTACCTTTCCTAAAGCCTCCTTGTTCATCTGCTATCCTATTCTCCGTCTTACTCTTAATTCTTTCAATTATAACTCTACCATACACTTTACCAGGTACACTCAACAGACTTATCCCCCTATAATTTTTGCACTCTCTTTTATCCCCTTTGCCTTTATACAAAGGAACTATGCATGCTCTCTGCCAATCCCTAGGTACCTTACCCTCTTCCATACATTTATTAAATAATTGCACCATAATAATAATAATAATCATCACCGAGTCTCATTAAATGTCATATATTACGTTAATGTACACATTTTCATTAATCCATCCATGATATTTTTTTAAAAATTATATAATAAACACAATACATAACATAAAAAGTTGATAAATACACTCCACAATAGAATAAATAAACATAAATATGAGATGTTGTAGCCAGATAACTTGTACAAGTGACAGCAAGAATAACATTTTCTCTAATCTAACATAAGAGAAAATGTGTTACTGGGGTAACTGTAGAAAATTATTCCTTTTGTATGTATGTAAGTAAGTTTATTCAGGTATACACAAATACAGTTACATAGATTATTATACATAACAGCATATGTGTAGAGAACCTAGGATAACCCAAAAATGCCAGACAGAGTGACTTATTTCCATTGCCTTCACTCAGAGCGTCATTTCTTCTAAAAATGGTGTTACATGAGAATGGGAGTGTTCTTCTCTATTTATTCTACTGTATCAATGTAGAGACAACTTGTACACAGTGTAACTTGTACACAAACCAGACGTGTACACTTTGTTTCTTTAGAAAACTTAGGTTTACCTGGTTTGTTTACATAACTCTGCACCTGTCTTCCCTCATGTACTCATTCTCTCTCTCTCTCTCATTTATTCGTTTTATCTCGTTTACTCACCCCTGACCCTAGATTAAGACTACAAATATTTTAAGGTAAGTAATGAGTGAACTGTATATGCATTTTATTGCTCTAGGATGCTTAAATGTAATAGAATATTATGTGTAGGTGGGGTGGCCTGGTATGGTAGCCCGGCTGACTACCATACATACCACACTTGATTTCTTACAACAAATACTACTTGTCTCACCCTAGATTAAGACTACAAATATTTTAAGGTAAGTAATGAGTGCACTATGTGTGTATTGTACTTTTTTATTGTTTTTTGATGCCTAGTTCTGTTGCTAACTTAATATATGTTAGTGTAAACTTGTTATCTAGTATTTTTATGCATTTATAAGGGGAAAAAAAGGGTGTTCCACTTTATGGCGATTTCTGCTTTACGGTGGTAGCCTGGAACCTAACTTGCCGTATAAGTGGGGCCCTACTGTAATTGACCAAGTCTTCAGAGTTGATCTTTTATTAACTTTATATCCAAGATTCTAAACTCCTTAACTGATGGACTCTTTGTCATCTGATACAATCAGTTTAGACCCACCTGACTCACTGAGACATCGATGAACTTTCTGCACTATATTTGGACCAGCATTATTGCCCGACTGCTGTATGACCCTTGTCAGTTTAATGCTTTCTCTGTATATAATAATAATAATTATTGCCCAACTATTCTTCAAGGGGAGAGCCTTGATTACAAAGAACCCTTGCTCCATATAACTGGAGTTAGCAGCGTCTTCCTTGGATCAAATCTGATTAGTTTCTATTCCCTAAGTGCTGTTGGACTATTAACCCCTTGACTGTCGCAAGAACCTTTCTGAAATTGTCATTCTATGTTGCAAAAGTTTTGGAAAAAAAAATTATTCTTTCTTATGAAATGATAGAGAATCTTTTCCCGATGGTAATGACACCAAAAGTACAAAATTTGGTCGAAAACTCACGGAATTACGCTTCCGCGAAGTTAACGGTCTCTGCGACTTATGCGCATTGGCAATTTCGACGACTTTGAGCCCTGTGTTTGGCCAATTCCGTTGTTCCAGTTGACCAAACTCATAGCTATTTCTTTAGAATTCCATTTTTTCTATCAGTTGAATACAAGAAACCGCCCATTTACCGATTTGAACTACCCAATAAAGTGGCCAGAAATTGGCAATTTGGCCAATTTCTCGCAAATTAAAAAAGATGCCAGTTTCAAAATAGGGTCCAGAATAAACAATGTAGACATTCTTGGCACTAAAATAACATATCCTCTGTTCATTAGTCATGTCTCTAGGCCCCTCTTATATTACTATTGCTCTCTATTTTGATTTTTGATTCATACAAATTTACTGTTATGCAGACTACTGCATTATTGTAAAAAGGGTATAAATAATATCAGTGCACTAATGAAAGAATATTAGACTCCCCACTTGATGTGTATTGGACGTTTGGTGTAATTTGCTTACTCCTGAACATTGGTAAAAATTCAACAGTTCCGCTACTTTGAACTCAATTTTAAGGTCGTTTTCATTGTGAAAGTAATGAAAATCATCTCTCATTCTGTAATGTTTTCCATTTTATCACCTGAGACCATGAAAACGAGAATACAATGATAAATACTATACGAAAATACACCTCAAATTTTGTGTTTTAATCCCAAAAAACGGTCAGGTTTTTTCCTCATTATGCACTGCATGCTGCAGGATTTTTTTACGTGGTGCACACTGACCACACAGACCCATTCTCTCACATGTCGGCCTACCAGCTTTCTCCTGCTTGATTTGAAGCCGCTAGAATTTACGCATTTAAATCCATCAGAACAGTGGCATGTAAGACGTATACAGTGGACCCGCGAGTTTCGTGATTAATCCGTTCCAGAGAGCTTGCCGAAAGTCGAAATTGCCGAATGGCGAAACCATTTTCCCCATAAGAAATAAAATTAATCCGTTCCAGACACCCAAAAATATTAAAATAAAATATTTTTTCAAATTAAATGAAGGTTTACATACTGAAAAAATGAGAAATCAAGTACATGCATATAAAAAATAATAACATTACACTTACCTTTACTGAAGACTTCTGGCTGGATGGAAGATGGGAGGAGGGGATAGGAGGAAGGTGTACACTATTGTTTGGAAGGAGAATCTCCTTCCATTAGGATTTCAGGTATGAAGTCCTTATCTGGGGTTACTTCCCTTCTTTGTTTTTTAAAGACACTGGCACTGGGAACAACTTGAAAGTCACTGGAACCCTGTCGCACAAAATATTTGTCCAGAGAGCTCTGTTTCTGGCATTTCTTTAAGATTTGTCTGAAGTGGGACACAACACTGTAATTGTACATGTTGCCAATACGGCCTGTAACAGCTTTGTTAGGGTGAAGTTCATCCATAATTGTTTGCACTTCAGTCCACTTTGCACAAATGTCCTTAATCTATGAAGAAGGCACCTTCCTCATCTCTCTTCATCCTCCTCTGCAGCAGTTTCCTGAGCTGTGATCTCTTGCTGTTGCAGATGAAGCTCTTGCAGCTCTTCAGTGGTTAACTCTTCCCTGTGGTCCTCCACCAACTCTTCCACATCCTCACCACTCACCTACAACCCCAGGGACATCCCCAATGCCACAATAGATTCCACAACTGGCATAGGCTCCTTAGGGTCAGCCCCAGACCCTTCAAAATCCCTCTCTTCTACACATTCTGACCACAATTTTCTCCAAGTAGAGTTCAAAGTCCTGGGAGTCACTCCCTCCCAAGACTTACCTATAAGGTTTATGCAATGGAGGATATTAAAGTGATCTTTCCAGAACTCTCTTAGGGTCAATTCTGTGTCTGAGGTCACTTCAAAGCACTTTTGAAATGCTCCTTTTGCGTAGAGTTTTTTGAAGTTTGAAATGACCTGCTGGTCCATGGGCTGGAGGAGAGGAGTTGTATTAGCGGGCAAGAACTTCACTGTGATGAAACTAAACTCCTCCACTATTTGCTCTTCCAAGTCTGGAGGATGAGCAGGAGCATTGTCCATTACCAGTAGGCACTTGAGTGACAGTTTATTTTCCAGGCTGTATTTCTTCACACTGGGGCCAAACACTTCATTAAACCAGTCTAGGAAAATATCCCTTGTGACCCATGCCTTACTGCTAGCCTTCCACATCACACACAAATTACTCTTGGCAACACTGTTTTTCTTGAACACTCTGGGATTTTCAGAGTGATACACCAGTAAAGGCTTCACTTTAAATCCCCACTAGCATTACTACAAAACATGAGAGTAAGCCTATCCTTCATAGGCTTGTGTCCTGGGAGTGCCGTTTCCTCCTGCGTGATGTAGGTCCTCTTTGGCATTTTCTTCCAAAAGAGGCCTGTTTTGTCACAAACACTTGTTGGGGTTTGAATTCTCCAGTGTCTATGCACTCCTTAAACTCCTGTACAAACTTCTCAGCTGCATTTTTTTCAGAACTGGCAGCCTCACCTTGCCTTAACACACTGTGAATGCCACTACGCTTTTTAAATCTCTCAAACCAACCTTTGCTGGCTTTAAAATCACAAGCATCACCACTTATTGCAGGCATTTTCTTTACGAGATCATCATGCAACTGCCTTGCCTTTTCACATATTATCAACTGCGTAACACTATCTCCTGCTAACTGTTTTTCGGTAATTCACACCAACAATAACCTCTCCACTTCTTTGAGGGTTTGTGATCTCCTTTTTGTCAGCATATCTACCCCTTTTGCAACAACAGCACACTTTATTTCCTTTCCTTTCGCCACGATTGAAGTGATGGTTGAATGGGGTTTGCCATACATCCTGGCAAGCTCTGTAACACACACTCCACTCTCATATTTTTCAATGATTTCCTTCTTGAATTCGACCGTGTTCGTCACTTTCTTTACCAAAGGGCTTGCACTAGCTTTCCTTGGGCCCATGGTGACTTATTTAGCAGTTGCAATCACAAAAAACAATGGATTATTACGTATGAACCTGCGTGGTGATGGTCACGTGTTGGTAAAGAATGGCACACTGAGTGTGAATGGCGTGGTAGACTGGCTTTGTGTGCACGGTGATGGGCAGACAGATACTGGACAGTTGCCGAATCATGAGTCTAATCACGAACCGCAAGGCCAAATTTTGCCGAAAAAACTTGCTGAAAGTCGGATTTCACGAAAGTCGATGCTGCCGAAACTCGAGGGTCCACTGTATATACGATGTAAACAGTCAAAGGGTTAAATAAAAAATTATTAACAAAAACAGGTCCCTACCCTAACTTCTTCATATTCAAACATTACAAAAAATTGCAAAAATCCAAGAAAATGAAATTAAAGCTACAAAATTAAACTACACAGTGACCCTTGTTGTAACAAACTAGTAGAGGAGTGATTGTCTCAGTGTTCCTTAACCCTTTCTAGGTTGGTGCCATAGTTCTATGTTTGAAGCTATTGTCAGTGCTGTAGTTCTACACCATGAGCTCAGCTCACTCAGATAAACTGTGAGCAGTAAATTTGGGCCTAGATATGAGAAAATGGGTATGTGGTAAGTGTGTGCTATACAGTGGACCCCCGCATACCGATGGCATCACATAACGATTAATCCGCATACCTCTTGCTTTAATCGCAAAAATTTTGCCTCGCATACCGCTTAAAAACCCGCTCACCGATTTTTGTCCGAGATGCATCCAATGTGCGCCCTCAGCCAGCCTCACATTTGCCGCCGGTGGCATTGTTTACCAGCCAGCCTCCGCAGTAACATCCAAGCATACAATCGGAATATTTCATATTATTACAGTGTTTTCGGTGCTTTTTCTGGAAAATAAGTGACCATGGGCCCCAAGAAAGCTTCTAGTGCCAACCCTACAGCAATAAGGGTGAGAATTACAATAGAGATGAAGAAAAAGATCATTGATAAGTATGAAAGTGGAGTGCGTGTCTCCGAGCTGGCCAAGTTGTATAATAAACCCCAGTCAACCATCGCTACTATTGGTGGTACAGCTGCTGCTGCTGCTGCACTGTCAGCTGCTGCTGCTGCTGTAGCATCGTCTGCTGCTGCTGTAACATTGTCTGTTGCTGCTGTAGCATCGTCTGCTGCTGCTGTAGCATCGTCTGCTGCTGCTGTAACATCGTCTGTTGCTGCTGTAGCATCGTCTGCTGCTGCTGTAGCATCGTCTGTTGCTGCTGTACCACCGTCAGCTGCTGCTGCTGCTGTAGCACCGTTGTTGGTGTGGCTTATTGAGAATACCAAGAAACAATTAACCCCAGAGGATTTGCCACCCAGGATAACCCAAAAAGTCAGTGTCATCGAAGACTGTCTAACTTATTTCCATTGGGGTCCTTAATCTTGTCTCCCAGGATGCAACCCACACAAGTCGACTAACACCCAGGTGAACAGGGAAAAATGCCTGGAACTAGTGCTCGTATTGGTGAATTTTAAAGCCAGCAAAGGTTGGTTTGAGAGATTTAAGAATCGTAGTGGCATACACAGTGTGATAAGGCCTGTTCTGGAAGAAAATGCCAAACAGGACCTACAGTACTCAGGAGGAAAAGGCACTCCCAGGACACAGTGTCTCATCAGTCATTGCTGCATCTTCAATAAAGGTAAGTGTCATTTATTCTTCATTTAGTAGACTAGTACATGCACAATATATACTGTGCATGTATACTCTACTATTGTGCATGTATCCTTCTCTTTGTGTGTAGGAAAATGTATATTTCATGTGGTAAAATTTTTTTTTTCATACTTTTGGGTGTCTTGCACGGATTAATTTGATTTCCATTATTTCTTATGGGGAAAATTCATTCACATACCGATTATTTCGCATAACAATGACCCCTCTTGCACGGATTAAAATCGGTATGCGGGGGTCCACTGTATAAAAGAAATCCTGCAGCATACAGTGCATAATGAGAAAAAAATAATATGACTGTTTTTGGTCTAAAAACAGCGAATTTTCAGCGTATTTTTGCATGGTTTATATCGATATATTCACTGTTTGTTGCCGATATTCCAGAGTAAACAAATCACGTAAGTTGTCCAATAAGCGTCCACTGGTCAGTCTAATATGTATTCACGAATGCGCTGATGTTCTTCATACAGTTATTACAATAATGCATAATAGTAACTCTTCTATATGTACTGTCTGCCTGATATAGTGTTGTTCACATGGTTTACAGACATATTGCAATAAACAATGAAAATAATATAGTTAAAAGTACAGTCTGACTAGTGGATTTTATCCATTTTAAAAGTCTGTTATATTGAGGCAAATTATATTGAGGGACTACATAACTTACATGAAGCCAATAAAGACATTAACTGAGAAAGTTAGGTTCTTAACACTCAAAACATCAGTTTTCTTCATGGACAACACCCTCAATAAAGCCATAAGTCGAACACACATTGTGCATTACTAAAGGAACAAATCTCAACTAAATATTGAAAAAAAAATGATTATCAAAGGATATTCTTGTATATAGTTTTGGAGTGGTTGGTGCTGTTATTTAATAAATGTATGGAAGAGGGTAAGGTACCTTGGGATTGGCAGAGAGCATGCATAGTTCCTTTGTATAAAGGCAAAGGGGACAAAAGAGAGTGTAAAAATTGTAGGGGAATAAGTCTGCCGAGTATACCTGGTAAAGTGTATGGTAGAGTTATTATTGAAAGAATTAAGAGTAAGACGGAGAGTAGAATAGCAGATGAACAAGAAAGCTTTAGGTAAGGTAGGGGGTGTGTAGACCAAGTGTTTACAGTGAAACATATAGGTGAACAGTATTTAGATAAGGGTAGAGAGGTTTTTGTGGCTTTTATGGATTTGGAAAAGGCATGTGACAGGGTGAATAGAGGAGCAATATGGCAGATGCTGCAAATGTATGGAATAGGAGGTAGGTTACTGAAGGCAGTGAAGAGTTTTTATGAGGATAATGAGGCTCAGGTTAGAGTATGTAGGAGAGAGGGAGATTATTTCCCAGTAAAAGTAGGCCTTAGACAGGGATGTGTGATGTCACCATGGTTGTTAAATATATTTATAAATAAGGTTGTAAGAGAAGTGAATGCTTGGGTGTTCGCAAGAGGTGTGGGGTTAAAAGATAAAGAATCTAACATAAAGTGGGAGTTGTCACAGTTGCTCTTTGCTGATGACACTGTGCTTTTGGGAAATTCTGAAGAAAAGTTGCAGAGGTTGGTAGATGAGTTTGGTAGGGTATGTAAAAGAAGAAAATTAAAGTGAATATAGGAAAGAGTAAGGTGATGAGGATAACAAAAAAATTAGGTAACGAAAGATTGGATATCAGATTGGAGGGAGAGGGTATGGAGGAGGTGAATGTATTCAGATTTTTGGGAGTGGATGTGTCAGCAGATGGGTCTATGAAGGATGAGGTGAATCATAGAATTGATGAGGGGAAAAAGTTGAGTGGTGCACTTAGGAGTCTGTGGAGACAAAGAACTTTGTCCATAGAAGCAAAGAGGGGAATGTATGAGAGTATAGTTATACCAATGCTCTTATATAGGTGTGAAGCATGAGTGATGAATGTTGCAACAAGGAGAAGGCTGGAGGCAGTGGAGATGTCACATCTGAGGGCAATGTGTGGTGTGAATATAATGTAGAGAATTCGTAATTTGGAAATTAGGAGGAGGTGCGAGATTACCAAAACTACTATCCAAATGACTAAGGAGGGGTAGTTGAGGTTGTTCGGACATGTAGAGAGGATGGAAAAAAATAGAATGACTTTGAGAGTGTTTAAATCTGTAGTGTTGGGAAGGCGGGGTAGGGGTCGGCCTAAGGAATGTTGGAGGGAGGGGGTAAAGGAGGTTTTGTGTGTGAGGGGCTTGGACTTCCAGCAAGCATGCATGAGCATGTTAGATAGAAGCGAATGGAGACAAATGGTTTTTAGGACTTGACGTGCTGTTGGAGTTTGAGCAAGATAACATTTATGAAGGATTTCAGGGATACCGGCAGGCTTTACTTGGGTCCTGGAAATGGGAAGTATAGTGTCTACACTCTGAAGGAGGGGTGTGAATGTTGCAATTTTATAAATGTAGTATAAGCATGCCTCTAGCAAGACAGTGATGGAGTGAATGATGGGAGATGGCAGGTGTGTTAACAAAAATAATAAATAATTTTTTGTGTTAAAAAATGATGATAATATAAATTTAGATTAGTCCTAGTTGGAAATTAGGACTAATCTAAATAGCGGAAGGCTTTGGTCAGATGACCAAAAGTTCCAGCTGCTGGACATCATATGACTAAGACTCACATCAGAAAACACTTTTCCTGTTTCCTGACAAACATTACCTAACCTAACCTAAGTTGTATATAATTAGAAGAGGAAAACAATGTGACAGCAATTTTCAGGTTGTAAATGGTAACTATAAAAGACAACACATCAGAGGAGAAAGTGCCATTTATCTGTAGAAACAGAACACCATTATTCTGTTATTGAAAACTTTTTGAGAATTCATTTGTATCTTCATATGTAAGTACAATGGTAGGGTGGTAGATAACCATCTAGGGAAGTTCAGTGGTAGGGTTGTGAATGGTAACTGTTCAGGGCAGTACAGTGGTAGGGTGACTATTCAGGGAAGTACAGTGGTAGGGTGACTATTCAGGGAAGTACAGTGGTAGGGTGACTATTCAGAGAAGTACAGTGGTAGGGTGACTATTCAGGGAAGTACAGTGGTAGGGTGACTATTCAGGGAAGTACAGTGGTAGGGTGACTGTTCAGAGAAGTACAGTGGTAGGGTGACTATTCAGGGAAGTACAGTGGTAGGGTGACTATTCAGGGAAGTACAGTGGTAGGGTGACTGTTCAGAGAAGTACAGTGGTAGGGTGACTATTCAGGGAAGTACAGTGGTAGGGTGACTATTCAGGAAGTACAGTGGTAGGGTGACTGTTCAGAGAAGTACAGTGGTAGGGTGACTATTCAGGGAAGTACAGTGGTAGGGTGACTATTCAGGGAAGTACAGTGGTAGGGTGACTATTCAGAGAAGTACAGTGGTAGGGTGACTGTTCAGAGAAGTACAGTGGTAGGGTGACTGTTCAGAGAAGTACAGTGGTAGGGTGACTGTTCAGAGAAGTACAGTGGTAGGGTGACTATTCAGAGAAGTACAGTGGTAGGGTGACTATTCAGGGAAGTACAGTGGTAGGGTGACTATTCAGGGAAGTACAGTGGTAGGGTGACTATTCAGAGAAGTACAGTGGTAGGGTGACTATTCAGGGAAGTACAGTGGTAGGGTGACTATTCAGGGAAGTACAGTGGTAGGGTGACTATTCAGAGAAGTACAGTGGTAGGGTGACTATTCCGGGAAGTACAGTGGTAGGGTGACTATTCAGGGAAGTACAGTGGTAGGGTGACTATTCAGGGAAGTACAGTGGTAGGGTGACTATTCAGGGAAGTACAGTGGTAGGGTGACTATTCAGGGAAGTACAGTGGTAGGGTGACTGTTCAGGGAAGTACAGTGGTAGGGTGACTA
The DNA here is from genome assembly GCF_026875155.1 of Cherax quadricarinatus. Lineage (NCBI taxonomy): Eukaryota > Metazoa > Arthropoda > Malacostraca > Decapoda > Parastacidae > Cherax > Cherax quadricarinatus. Next base: position 1,808,191 of record NC_069433.1, read on the forward strand.
TTCAGGGAAGTACAGTGGTAGGGTGACTATTCAGGGAAGTACAGTGGTAGGGTGACTATTCAGGGAAGTACAGTGGTAGGGTGACTATTCAGGGAAGTACAGTGGTAGGGTGACTGTTCAGGGAAGTACAGTGGTAGGGTGACTGTTCAGGGAAGTACAGTGGTAGGGTGACTGTTCAGGGAAGTACAGTGGTAGGGTGACTGTTCAGGGAAGTACAGTGGTAGGGTGACTATTCAGGGAAGTACAGTGGTAGGGTGACTATTCAGGGAAGTACAGTGGTAGGGTGGTAAACAGTAACTATCCAGGAAGTACATTGCTTTCCTTCTCTCTTGAGGAGTGTGAAAAAATGGCCTGTTAAATTTTGTGTACTGGCAAGTTTTCTGGTATACTGTTGCTGTCACACTAACATGTAAGCTTGCAGGGGAATCTTACAAACTTCAGCTTTCATTCAGTATGCACTTTACTTTGACATGTGTTTCTTAATACTTCTTATTCCTGTAATACAGCCTATCCACACTTAACCCTTTCAGGGTCCACAGGCCCTCTCAGAGGCTTGTTCTCAGGGTCCCCCAGATTTCAAAAAAAAAAAAAAAAATTTCTTATGAAAAGATAGAGAATCTTTTCCCGATCATAATGACACCAAAAGTATGAAATTTGATGGAAAACTTACGGAATTATGCTCTCGCAAAGTTGGCGTTCTCGATGTTTACGCATTGGCGATTTTTCCCACTTTGAGCCCTATTTTCGGCCAATTCTAATGTACTAGTCGATAAAAATCATAACTATTTCGCTAGAACTCCATTTTTTCTATCGAATGAGTACAAGAAACCACCAATTTATCAATTTCAACTATCCAATACAGCGGTCAGAATTTAGCAATTTTGCCAGTTTCACACAAATTTCAAAAGATGCCAATTTCCAAATAGAGTCCAGAATAAACAAGAAAGACATTCCTGGCACTAAAATAACATTTCCTCTTTTCATTAGTCACATCCCCATGCCCCTCTTACATTCTTTTGCTTTCCACTTTGAATTTTTATTCTCACAAAAAATAAGAGATTTACTGTTATGCAGACTACTGCATTAGTATAGAAATGGTATAAATAATATCGGTGCACTTGTGAAAGAATATTAGACTCGCCAGTTGACGTGTATTGGATGCTTAGCATGATTTGTTTACTTTTGAACTTTGGTAAAAATCGAACATTTCTGCTCAATTTCAAGGTACTTTTCATTGTAAAACCAGCCAAAATCATTTCAATTTCTGTAATATATCTTCCATTCTATACAGTGAGACCAGGAAAGCTAGAATACAACAATAAATACCATACGAAAATATAGTGCAAAGTCGCTGTTTTAATCCAAAAACACGGTCAAAGTTTTTTTTTTCTCATTACGCACTGTGTGCTGCAGGATTTTTTTTTATACTGCGCACACTGACCACATAGACCCATTCTTTCATATGTAGGCCTACCAGCTTTCTCTCACTAGATTTGAAGGCGCTAGATTTTATGAGTACTAGTACATGTACATCATGGACCCTGGTGCGTAAGCTGTACTAGTATGGCTGAAACCCTGAAAGGGTTAACGACGGAGTTCTGAACCTAAGACCACGTTGTTAAATGAATTCGTCGTCAAGTGAGGAGCATACTGTAATGATAGTGAGTTTGCCAACCATCTTTGATATTATTTTAATGTCACCTTTACACCATTTATAACATTTATGTTGTATTTTTAACCTTTGAAGGGTCCAAACGTATATACTATAACTGTACATTCTTACGCGTAGCACCCGAAACGTATATATACCTTTTATTTTTCCTGCCTTCAAATTTGGCACAATTGGCCTGAGACCTCCGAGACCCCAGAAGAACCCACCAACGTGAACCCACCACCACCTGCCACCCCTAATACTACTGACCTATCAGAAACCCCGACTCGCCCAGCCCAACCCCCACCAGCAAAAGCTCAGACCCTCAAACACGACTTTGCCACGTTCTACACCACAAAACCATACAGTAAAGCTATGTCCTTCCCAGAACTCGGCCTACGACTCCAAGACAACACTGCTAAGTACACTGTACACGGAATTCCACCTCCAACCCTACAATCCATACTCGACATCCTCAACGATAAAAATCACATCAACTCTAAAATGAAGGTACTTCACCTCTCAAAAGCAAAATTCAACACAGTCAGAAATGGCTCCGACAGCTGCACAGTTTAATCATCACCGACCAGCAACCTAAGTTCCCCAGCACTTTGCTATTTAGCTAAAGCTGGGGTGTGGCTCCAAAAGACCCTGTTTTCCTGGGAACCACCAGCCATCTCCTGCCAGGCACCTGAGTACCGACCCTACTCTACCGACACTGCTGCCACCAGCACATCTCGCTCCAGTACAACCTCCTGCAGTACCTCTGCACATCAAGCTCCAGAGTGGATGGGCCACTCATCTCTGCTACCCCACCTCCTACACCACCCTCCCAACCTCTTCCACTTTTCCAGCCCTCCCCTCCCTCTTCCTTCCCATCCTCACCAACCCTCAGGTCAGAACCTCAAACCTCGGCCTGAGATGCCTTGTCAGCATAGAATGGGTCCTAACACTCAGTGTGCACAGTATTAAAAAAGTCTGGGACCACTTAGTACCTTGTGGGATCGCCATTTAAATTGAGTGCCAGCTAGAGCAAACAGTGCAGCAAACACCAAGGATTCACTGATGTAATGTCATATTAACACTCCTCTTTTAAGAGGAAAGTGATATTAACCCCAAGTTTAGGGTCTGTCTATCTCTGTATCTCTATCTCTATATCTCTGTCTTCTTCTGTCTATCTCTGTCTACCTCTGTCTATCTGTCTCTTTATCTGTCTTTGTCTCTGTATCTCTCTCAATCTGTCTCTCTCTTTCTGTCTGTCTATCTCTGTCTCACAGGTACACATATATACAAGTATACATAGTGTAAATTACCTAGGATAACCCAAAAAATCCAGACAAAGTGCTATACTTTGCTTGAAGATGTGAGTAGAGGTGGTGACACAGTCTTTTGGCTCTCTCTGAGACAGAGAGCTAGACGGATAGACAGATAGACAGGGAGCTTGACAGACAGACAAATAGACAGACAGACATGTTTGTGTACCAGTGAAAACAAAGTGAGGGCGATGCTCATCAAATATCACCTCTGATCTTTTCTTATCTGCTGCACCCTCCCCCACCCTCAAGTATGCTCATCAAACGTCAGCTCTTATCAGATGTTATTTCATCTTATCATGTCACTGTCAGGGGTGGACTTTGTTTTTCATGCTTCAAGGGAACTTATTATTACCTATTATTATTATTACATATTATTATTATGATTATTATTATTATTATTATTATTATTTTTTTTTTTATTTTATTATCACAGCGGCCGATTCCCACCAAGGCAGGGTGGCCCGAAAAAGAAAAACTTTCACCATCATTCACTCCATCACTGTCTTGCCAGAAGGGTGCTTTACACTACAGTTTTTAAACTGCAACATTAACACCCCTCCTTCAGAGTGCAGGCACTGTACTTCCCATCTCCAGGACTCAAGTCCGGCCTGCCGGTTTCCCTGAATCCCTTCATAAATGTTACTTTGCTCACACTCCAACAGCACGTCAAGTATCAAAAACCATTTGTCTCCATTCACTCCTATCAAACACGCTCACGCATGCCTGCTGGAAGTCCAAGCCCCCTCGCACAAAAAAACCTCCTTTACCCCCTCCCTCCAACCCTTCCTAGGCCGACCCCTACCACCCCGCCTTCCTTCCACACAGACGATACACTCTTGAAGTCATTCTGTTTCGCTCCATTCTCTCTACATTCCGAACCACCCCAACAACCCTTTCCCCAGCCCTCTGAACAACAGTTTTGGTAATCCACACCTCCTCCTAACTTCCAAACTACAAATTTTCTGCATTATATTCACACCACACATTGCCCTCAACATTACATCTCCACTGCCTCCAGCCTCCTCCTCGCTGCAACATTCATCACCCACGCTTCACACCCATATAAGAGCGTTGGTAAAACATACTCTCATACATTCCCCTCTTTGCCTCCAAGGACAAAGTTCTTTGTCTCCACAGACTCCTAATGCACCACTCACTCTTTTTCCCTCATCAATTCATGATTCACCTCATCTTTTATAGACCCATCCGCTGACACGTCCACTCCCAAATATCTGAATATGTTCACCTCCTCCATACTCTCTCCCTCCAATCTGATTTCAATCTTTTATCACCTAATCTTTTTTTTACCTCATAACCTTACTCTTTCCTGTATTCACCTTTAATTTTCTTCTTTTGCACACCCTACCAAAATTTCATCCACCAATCCTGCAACTTCTCTTCAAATCCCCAAGAGCCAGTGCATCAGCAAAAGCAGCTGTACAACTCCCACTTTGTGGGGGATTTTTTTTCTTTTAAAAACTCCAGCCCCCCTTCCCAAGACCCTCGCTTTTACTTCTCTTAAAACCCCCATCTATAAAATATTAAAAAACCCACGGTGCTCAACTCCTTGTCAAGGGCCTACTTTATGGAAAAAATTTTCCCTTTTTCCACATACTCAAATTTGAGCCTCACTTCCTCGTAAAAACTCTTCATGTTTCAGAACCTACCCCCTACCATACACTTGCAACATCGCCATTTTGCCCCCCTATCCACCCTTCATACCCTTTTCCAAATCCAAAAAGCCACAAAACCTCTTTAGCCTTATCTAAATACTGTTCACTTATATTTTCACTGTAAACACCCGGCCCACACCCCCTACCTTTCCTAAAGCCCCTTTTTTCTCTGCTATTTCCTATTTCCGTCTTCTTTAATTCTTTCAATTATAACCTACCTAACCTTTACCATACCTCAACAGATTATCCCCCTAAATTTTTGCACTTCTTTTTTCCCCTTTTCCTTATACAAAGGAAATCAGCCCTGCCCCAAACCCTATACCTTACCCCCTTTTCCCTACATTATTAAAAAATTGCCCAAACCCCCCAAAACTAATCCCCCCTGCTTTTAACATTTTTATCTTTATCCCCCTCAATCCCGGGTGCCTTCCCCCTTTCATTTTTCCTACTGCTCCGAACTTCCCCCCCACTCACAACGGCTCTTCCTCACTCCTACAAAATTTATTCCCCTTGCCCTAACACAAATCAAGCTTCCCTATCTTTATACATTTTTAAAAATTCCTCAAAATATTCCTTCCCTCTTCCCCCAAACCTCTAACTCCCCATTTAATAAACTCTCCTCTCCTATTTTTTTTAAATGAAAAACCATTTGTTTTCTAGGGTTTCTTAAATTGTTAATCCACTCCAAAAAATTTTTCTAATTTTCAACAAAAATTGTTGAAACATCTCACCCACTCTCTCATTTGCTCTTTTTTTACTTGCTTCACCACTCTCTTAAAATTTTCTCTCTTTTTCTCCATTCCCTTTTCCCCCTCCTTGCATCACTTCTACTTTGTAAAAATTTTCCCATATGTAATTTTTCCCCCTTACTACCCCCTTTTTACATCATCATTCCCCAACGCCCCTTTTTCCCTCCTGCACCCCTTTCCTGAACCAAAACTTCTGCTGAACACCTAACCAATTTTTTAAACCTACCCCATCCCTCTTCGACCCCATTGCCTATGCCTCATACCCTCTATCCTCCAATAGCTGTTTATATCTTACCCAAACGCCTTCCTCTTTTATTTTAAAAAACCTTCACCCTCTCTTTTCCCTTCTTTTATTCTTTGTATCCCATCTACCCTTTTACCTCAGTGTAGCTACAACTAAAAGTGATCTGATATATCGTGGCCCCCCCTATAAACATGAAACCTGAATCACTCAACATCTTTACTACCAAACTAACCAACAAAACGTCATTTCCCCTACTCATATCGTTATACTTTTTTCCCTTTTTTTTAAAATATGTTTTTCCTAACTAAACCCCTTTCTTTACAAAGTTCAATAAAAGGGGCCCCCCCCCTTTATCATTTACACCTGGCCCCCAAACTTACCTACCACACCCTCTCAAAATTTTCTCCTCTTTACTTCAACCCCCCACCACAAAACTCCCCACTGGTTAAAAGGCTCCATACATTCATTTAAACATCCCCCAAAATCTCTCTCTCTCCTCTGCTTCCTCTCTTCTCCAGGTGCATACACGCTTATTATGCCCCACTTCTCGCACCCAAACCTTTTACTTTAACCACATAATTCTTAAATTTTACACATTATATTCTCTTTTCCCCTTTCCCCATAATGATCATTTAACATTACTGCTACCCCCTTTTTTTTCTAACTCTCTCAGAACCCAGATTTTTTCCCATTTTTACCCCCCCACGAAACTCTCCTACCCCCTTCGCTTTTTTTCCTTGGGGGCCAGGCATCCAACTTCTTTTCTTTATAACACACAATCACTTTTTCTTTCCCCGCACTACATCCCCCGCACTTTATTTTTTTTATTTTTTAATTTTATTATTTTTTTATAGTATAGGTTGGTAGAAGCACCACCCGGGGAATACTACCGTCCTCCCAAGGGATGTGAAACAAAAACCTGTAACTGTTTGCATGATGGAGATTGCTGGTTTTTTTTTCTTCTCATAAACACGCAATAACGGGGATTTTTGCTACCCCTACTTCCCTTTTGTCACACTTACAGACACGCACATGCAAAATATACATACATCTGGGTTTTTCCCTTTTTCTAAATAGCTCTTGTTCTTCTTTTTTTCTTCTATTGTCCATGGGGGAATGGGAAAAAAATCTTTCCCCGTAAGCCATGCTGTCGTATAGGGGCTAAAAGCCGGGAGCAAGGGGTAGAAAACCCCCTTTTCCCGTAGACTTTTCTAAAAAAGAAAGAAAAAAACTTTATAAAACTGGGATGCTTAAAGTGGTGGAGTAGGCGATGACAAAAACAATGATTGCTATGTTATAATGAAAAAAAGTTGGGTGTCCTGGCCCTAACGAAAAAGCTAAAGGGGGGTAGGAGAGTTTCAGGGGGGGGAAATAAAGGGGTTTAAAATCTGGAGTATCTAAAGGATTAAGAAAAGGGAAAAGGGTAGCAGTAATGTTAAATATCAGTTTAAGGAGAAAAAGAAATATGAATTGAAAATTCAAGAATTTGGGGTTAAAAAAAAGGTTTGGGATGCGAAAAGGGGGTCAAAAAAGCGTGTATCACCGGGAGAAGAGGGGAATGCAGGGGAGAGAGAGAGATTTTGGGAGATTTAATAAGTAAGGAGCCTTTGAACCAAGTGAGAGAGTAATTGTGGTGGGGGACCTAAATGCTAAATGGGAGAAACTTTAGGGGGGTGGGTGGGTAAGTTTGGGGTGCCAGGTGTAAATAAAGGGGAGCCCTTTGATTGAACTTTGTATAGAAAGGGGTTTAGTTATGGGTAAAATATTTTAAAAAAAAGAGGATAATAAGTATACAAGATAGATGGGGGCAAAATGACAGAAGTTTTTTTGGATTTTTTTGGGTAGAAAAAACTGTTGAGTAGACTCAGGTTTGTCCCATTTAAAAGGGGGCCCCAGATATATAACCCTTTTCTGTTGTAGCTACACTGAATAAAAGGTAATGGGTAAAGGGAAAAAAAAGAAGCATCGGGGGGAAAGAGAAGGGGTGAAGGGTTTATAAACTAAAAGGGGAGGCATTAGGTAAGAATAAACAGCTATTGGGGATAGGGGGCTAATGAGAGAAGAAATGGGGCAAGAGGATGGGGTGGGTTTTAAAAATTTTATTTAGAGTGTTCAGCGAATTTGTTTTTACGGAAAAGGGGTGGGGAAAGGAAGAGGAGCAATTGGGGAAGTGAGTAAAAAGTAGTAAGGGAGAAAAAATTTTGCATATGAGAAGTTTTTACAAAAATAGAGGATGGGGAAGGGGGGAAAGTATTGGAAAAAAAGAGAGGGGTTAAGAGAGTGGGAAGCAATGTAAAAAGAGGCAAATAAAGAGGGGGGTGAATTTATCAAAAAATTTTTGTTAAAAATAAGAAAAATTTTGGAGGAGTTTTAACAAGTTAAGAAAGCCGAGAACAAAGGATTTGTCAGTTAAAAATAGGAGAGGAATTTTTAAAATGAGAGTTAGGGGGTATTGGGAAATGGGGGAAAATATTTTGAGGAATTGTTAATGTTGAGAAGAAGGAAGCTGGATTTGTGTATGGGAAAGGGGGGGGTTGGGGGGACCAGGTGTTTACAGGAAACATATATAAACAGATTTAGATAAGGCAAAGAGGTCTTTGGGGCTTTTATTTTTGGAAAAGGCGTAGACGGGGTGGATAGGGGGCAAGGGGCAGAGTTCGGGTTATGTGTAGGGGAGGTTACTGAAAGCTGAAGAGTTTTTACGGGGATATGGGGGCCAATTTAGAGTATGTTAGAAAAGGGGGAAATTTTTTCCCAGTAAAAAAGGCCTTAACAAGGATGGGGATGTCACTGTGGTTGTTTAATTTTTTTTTTAAAGATGGGGTTTAAGAAAGTAAAGCGGGGGTCCTGCAAAGGCGTGGGTTAAAAGAAAAGACCCACACAAAAAGGGAAGTTTCACAGCTGCTCTTTGCTGAGGAACTGTGCCTTGGAGTTCTAAAAGGAATTCAGAGATTGGGGGATGAATTTGGTAGGGGTGCAAAAAAAGAAAATTAAAAGGGGAAATACAGGGAAAGAGTAAGGTTATGAGGATAACAAAAAGATTAGGTGATGAAAGATTGAAATCAATTGGAGGGGGAGAGTATGGGGAGGGGAACGTATTTAGATATTGGGATGGATGTGTCAGCGGTGGGTCTATGAAAGATGAGGGAATCTAGAAATTATGAGGGAAAAGAGTGAGTGGGGGCACTTAGGATCGTGGGGAAAAAAGAACTTTTTTCCTTGGAGGCAAAGAGGGAATGTATGGAGATAGTTTTACCAACGCTCTTATTGGGGGGGAAGGGGGTGATGAAAGTTTCAGCGAGGGGAAGGCTGGGGCAGTGGAATGTCATGTTGAGGGCAAAGTGTGGTGTAAATAAAAGCAGAGAATTCGAGTTTGGAAGTTGGAGGGGGGCGGATTTAAAAAATTTGTCCCCAGGCTGAGGAAGGTTTTGAGGTGGTTCAGCAAGTAGAAGAAGGAGCGAAACAGAATGACTTCAAGAGGTACAGTCTGTAGTGGAAAAAGGCGGGGTAGGGGCGGCCAGGGAAAAGGGTTGGGAGAGGGGTAAAGGAGTTTTGTGCGAGGGGGTGACTTCCACAGGCATCTGAGCCGTGTTGATCGGAGTGAATGGAGACAAATGGTTTTTTTAATACTTGACGTGCTGTTGGAGTGTGAGCAAAGTACATTTAAGAAGGGATTCAGGGAAACCGGCAGGCCGGAACTTGAGTCCTGAGATGGGAAGTACAGTCCTGCACTCTGAAGGAGGGGTGTTAATGTTGCAGTTTTTTAACCCTTTGACTGTTTCGACGTATAATACGTCTTACGAGCCAATGTTTCTGACTAATTGTTTAACGCATAAATTCTAGGGCAGCTTGCAAATCCAGCAGAGAAAGCTGCTAGCCACATGTGAAGAATGGGTCTCCATGTCAGTGTGCACCATATAAAAAAAATCAGGAGCCAGTGGTGCAATTGGTGGGAATGCATTCAGTTTGCATTTTTTCAGCATACTAGTGGTAAGAAATATTGATTCCCCAGCAATCTGGGACTCTTCTCTCCCAAGTGATGCTCTACACAGATGGAAGAGTCCAGAGAAGATCATTTCATGATTATGAGAGTTTGAGACCCAAAAGCAATGGAGGAGAGGAGGGAGGGAGGGGAGGAAGAGGAGAAGAGGAAGAGGAGGGAAGAAGAGGAGGAGGAGAGGAGGAAGAGGAGGAGAAGAGATAGGAGGGATGAAGAAGAAGATGTAATAATATGTTCCCTTGAAGCAAAGAAAAAAAAGTCCACCCCCTGACATGACAAAATATAGGGAGATAACATCTTATTAAGAGCTGACTTGATGAGCGTAAGGAGGGTAATATTACATGACCATCGCGCTCCCTTTGTTTGTTGCTGTACAACAAACATTTCTGTCTGTCGATTGTCTGTCTGTCAAGCTCCCTGTCGGTCCATCTAGCTCTCTGTCTCAGAGAGGAGCCACAAGACTGTGTCCATCACATTTACTCACATCTTCAAGCAGAGTAAGCACTTTGTCCTGGATTTCCTGGGGTTATCCTAGTAATTACACTTGTATACTTGGTATTTATAATGTGTACCTTGAGACAGAATAGGCAGAAAGAAAGAAGACAGATTGAAAGATAAAGAATGAGGGAGAAAGAGAAATTAGAATAAATGGAGAGGGGAAGCAGCATCCGACCCATTGTTTTGACAGTGGAAGGGGTAGTGACTAATGAATAATATCACTTAGACAGCTGCTGACTCCTGAACTCAAACCATTAAAAGCCACACACATCGCACACAGAGGAGAGGAAAGAGGAAAAAGAGGAAAGGAGGAGGAGGAGGAGGAGGAAGGAGGAGAAGAAGGAGGAGAAGAAGGAGATAAGAAGGGAGAAGAAGATGGAGAAAGGAGGAAGAAAAGGAGGAGAAGAAGAAAAAAGGAGGAGAAGGAGGAGAAGAGAGGAGAAGGAGGAGGAGAAAAGGTGAAGAAAGAGAGAAAGGAGGAGGAGACGAAGGAGGAGAAAGAATGAGAAAGGAGGAAAGGAGGAGAAGAAGGAGGAGAAGAAGGAGGAGAAGAAGGAGAAGAAGGAGAGAAGGAGGAAGAAGAGGAGGAGAAGAAGGAAAAAAGGAGGAGAAGATGAGAAGAAAGGAGGAGAAAGAGAGGAGAAGGAGGAGGAGAAGAAGGAGAAGAAGAAGGAGAAGAAAGGAGAAGAAGAGGAAAGAAGAGAAGAAGGAAGAAGGAGAGAAGAAGAGGTGATGAAGAGAAAAAGAGAGAAGGAGGAGAAAGAAGAGGAGAAGAGGAGGAGAAGGAGGAGGAGAAGATGAAAAAGAAGAAAGAAGATGAGAGAAAAGAAAGAAAGGAGGAGAAAAGAGAAAAAGAGAAAAGGCGGAAAAAGAGAGAAGGAGGATGATGAGGAAGAAGGGGGAGAGAAGAGGAGAAAGAAGGAGGAAAGAGGAAAGAAGAGGAGCAAAAAGAAAAAAAGAGGAGAAGAGAGAAGAAGGAGGAAAGGAGAGAAATAAGAGGAGTAAAAGAGAAAATGGAGAAAGGAGAAAGAAGGAGGAGAAGGAGGAGGAGAAGAAGGAAAGAAAAGGAGAAGAAGAGGAAAGAAGAAAAAAGGAGGAGAAGGCGGAGAAGAAGAGAAAGGAGAGGATATGAGGAGAAAAAAGAGAAAGAAGAAGGAGAAGAAGAGAGGAGAGAAGGAGGAGAAGAAGAGAAAAAGAGGAGAAAGAGAAGAGAAGGAGAGAAGAGGAGAGACAGGAGGAGAGAAGAAGAGAAGAAGAAGGGAAGAAGAGGAGAAGAAGAAGGAAAGAAGGAGGAGAAGAAGGATAAAGAAAAGGAGAAGAGGAAAGAGGAGGAAAGAGGAGAAAATGAGGAGAAAAAGGAAAGAAGAAAAAGGAGAAGAAGAAAAGAAAGAAGAAGAAGGGGAGAAGAAAAAGAAGGAGAAGAAGAAGAGAAGAAGAAGGAGAAAAGAAGAGAAAAGAAGGAGAAGAAGAAGGAGAAAAGAAGGAGAAGAAGAAGAAGAAGAAGAAGAAGAAGAAGAAAGAGAAGAAGAAGAGAAGAAAAGGTGAAGAAGAAAGAGAAAAGAAGAAGAGAAGAAGAAGAAGAGAAGAAGAAGAAGAGAAGAAGAAGAAGGAGAAGAAGAAGGAATTTAGAGAAGAAGAATGGAAAGAAAAAAGGAAAGAAGAAGAAGAAGAAGAGAAAAAGATGATGAAGAAGAAAAGAAAGAAGAAGAAGACGAAGGAAGAAGAATAGAAGAAGAGAAAAGAAGAAAATAGATAAGAAGAAATTTTTGTTTGTGTAATACAAGTTTTGTTAAACCATATATTGATAAGATGTTTTGAGTGCCTTATGTGTTGTATATAACGAGAGTATTATATATACCTTGCAGCGCTTCTTTTGGTCTCATAGGCCACATAAGTTATGGAAAAAATAAATAGTTGAAAAAAACAACAATCCTTCACAAATTACAAGTAACTAAAGTTTACCGGGTGAGCCGGCAGTCGCCGCTGTTTGCCATACCGCTCATTTTCCGGCAAACTTCACGCTCTATATCTCGTAAGTACCATTGGCAAAAATTTTTTTTTTTGGACTAAAAAACACATCAGAAAAATTAATCGTAACATTTACATAAGAAAAAATAATTTTTTTTTTTTTTGAATATTAGCGACATGAATGAAACAGTTTCAGAGAGGCCTGAAAACAGTCAAAGGATAAAAACTGTAGGAAAAAGCTAACCCTTCTGCAAGACAGTGATGAGTGAATGATGGTGAAATTTTTCTTTTCCAGCCCCCTGCCTTGGTGGAACGGCCAGTGATAATAAAATAAAATAAGATTAATATATTATATGCCTCCTCCTCCTCCCCCCCTCCTCCTCCCTCACCTCCTCCTCCCCTCCTCCTCCTCCTCCTCCTCCTCCTCCTCCTCCTCCTTCCCCAACCCTCCTCCTCCTCCCCCTCCTCGTCTCCACCTCCACTCCTCCTCCTCCCCCCCACCTCCTCCACCTCCTCCTCCCCTGCCTCCTCCCCCTCCCCCCTCCTCCCCCTCCCCTCCTGCCCCTCCTCCTCCTCACTCCTCCCTACCTCCCTCTCCCCTCCTGCCCACTCCTCCTCCTCCTTCCTTCCCTCTCCGCCCCTCCCCCCTCCACCTCCTCCCCTCCTCCTCCCCCCCTCCTCCTCCCCCTCCCCCGTCCTCCTCCCCTCCCCCTCCCCTCCTCCCCTCCCCCTCCTCCTCCCCCCCTCCCCTCCCCCTCCCCCTCCTCTTCTTCCTCCCCCTCCCCCCCCCTCCACCTCCACTTCCACATATCCAAAACATTTCTGGGACATATCAATACTTTGTTTATATTCCAAGATAGTAGTAAATGGCTAAGGCAGGCATAAATGTCCACCTGTCAGTGTGTTTGTGACAATCTGAGTACCTAATACTAGTGTCAGAACAAAGACTGGTTAAAAAATGACAAGAACTACACAAATTGTAATTATCAGAACATAAAAATTACATAAAACAATATGAAAAATAGAAAAAGAGGTATATCGCAACACTTCTGCAAGTGGCAGACTCGATGTATGCAGCACATGAGCATCCATGCCAACTTCTCGGCCTCGATATCTCGGTAAGTACTGAACCCTAATTTTTTTTATTCTAAAACCCGCAAAAAATGTTCTTTTTTTATATAAATTTTTTTTTTTTATTTTTTATTCAAAATTCAGGGCACTGCGCAAGTGAACGTATGTATACGTTTGAACCATTTAAGAGTTAAATGTTTATACAGTAGTGTACCGTATATTGAAATAAACAGCATTGAGGAAATCAGCTATAAAATATCATTACTGTATTTAGGTAATGAAAACTGGACAGAGAGTCACCTTTCATAAGTCCGAGGCATTGGTAAATGAGTACGTCGCTAAGTTGGGCACATTAAATGTCTAATTTTACTTCAATATAGACATTTTCATTAACCCATTTATGATATTTTCTTCAAAATTATATAAGAAACACATTACATAGCATATAAACATTTTGTTTATATACTATGGAGGTGTGGTAGCCGGTCGGAGGGAAAACGTTATGTCACTCCCCTTAATACATAATGCTTTTGTTTATAATTCTCGGCATGAATTATTCATTTGTTTATGTTGGCATCTAAAGGTAGTTGTTAGAAACGATTAAACTCAGTGAACATGGTATGTCAGTGGTAATAATATGGCTCTGGCCCACATTAAATATCAGAGTTAAGACACATGGGTATCTTTATTGTAGACGTTTTGCCATCCAGTGGCTTTATCAATAGATTCTAGGACATAATAGAAGACAGTAGAACTATATACAAAAGATGAGGTAATCAGTCCCTCAGCCTTGGAGTTAGTTCACGATGCTGTGAACACTAACTCCAAGGCTGAGGGACTGATTACCTCATCTTTTGTATATAGTTCTACTGTCTTCTATTATGTCCTAGAATCTGTATTGATAAAGCCACTGGATAGCGAAACGTCTACAATAAAGATATCCAGATGTTGCACACGTGTCTTAACTTTCATATTGTCGGTATTTAATACCTTTCTTGCACCACATTAAATATCGTGTAGCTATGTAGGTAGGTAAAGGTATGTAGCCCAGGCGGACTTCACGCCTACATAATTATTATGACTGATAATTATACGTATGTGTACCTGTACCTAAGTACGTATACCATCACTCAGGGCATCATTTCTTCTAAAATTGGTGTTACATGAGAATTGGAGTGTTTCTCTTTATTTATTCTAATGTATCAACGTGGAGACAACTTGTACACGATGTAAAGTGACGAAAACCAGACGCGTTCGCCTGGTTTGTTTACATTATGTGTGGGTGGGGTGGAGAGGGCTTCCCTGGTTGGATTCCATACATCCCAAACCTGACTTCCTACAAATTTAACTCACTTCTCACCCTACATTAAGACTACAAATATTTTAAGGTAAGTAATGGGTGTACTGTGTATGTATTTTACTTTTTAATGTTTTTAATGCCTAGTTCTATTGCTAACGTAATATATGTTAGTGTAAACTTGTTATCTGGCATTTATATGCATTTATAAGTGGAAAAAATGGCGTTCTGCTTTCCGGCGATGTCTGCTTTCCGGAAGTAGCCTGGAACCTAACCTGCCATATAAGTGGGCCCTACTGTATCTTTTTTTTCCCCTATATTCATTTTGTAGACTTTAGTGAAAAATAATATAGAGGTACATACTGGTAGTAGGTCTAAGGACTGAGCCTGAATACTTGCTTGGTAAGCAAGTTATTATACATTGGAATTGAACTATGTACAATTTATTAACCCTCTCAGGGTTTCAGACGTACTAGTACGGCTTATGCACCAGGGTTTTTGACGTACTAGTATGCCTAAATTCTAGCGCCCTCAAATCTGGTGAGAGAAAGCTGGTAGGCCTACATATGAAAGAATGGGTCTATGTGGTCAGTGTGCGCAGTATAAAAAAATCCTGCAGCACACAGTGCGTAATGAGAAAAAAAAACTTTGACAGTGTTTTTGGATTAAAACAGCGACTTTGCACTGTATTTTTGTATGGTATTTATTGTTGTATTCTAGTTTTCCTGGTCTCATTTTATAGAATGGAAGGCATATTACAGAAATTAAGATGATTTTGACTGGTTTTACAATGAAAAGTACCTTGAAATTGAGCTCAAAGTAGCAGAAATGTTCGATTTTTACAAAAGTTCAGAAGTAAACAAATCATGCTAAGCGTCCAATACACATCAACTGGTGAATCTAATATTCTTTCACAAGTGCACTGATATTATTTATACCATTTCTACACTAATGCAGTAGTCTGCATAACAGTAAATCTTCTATTTTTTGTGAGAATAAAAATTCAAAGTGGAAAGCAAAAGAATGTAAGAGGGCTTGGGACGTGACTAATGAACAGATGAAATGTTATTTTAGTGCCAGGAATGTCTTTCTTGTTTATTCTGGACCCTATTTGGAAATTGGCATCTTTTGAAATTTGTGTGAAATTCTCAAAATTGCTAAATTCTGACGACTGTATTGGATAGTTGACATCGGTAAATGGGTGGTTTCTTGTACTCATTCGATAGAAAAAATGGAGTTCTAGCAAAATAGTTATGATTTTGTCGACTAGTTAACTGGAATTGGCCGAAAATAGGGCTCAAAGTGGGCGAAATCGCCGATGCATAAACATCGTCGAGACCGCTAACTTTGCGAGAGCATAATTCCATAAGTTTTCCATCAAATTTCATACTTTTGGTGTCATTATGATCGGGAAAAGATTCTCTACCTTTCATAAGAATTTTTTTTTTTTTTTTAAATTTGGGTGACCCTGAGAACAAGTCTGGGAGAGGGCCTGGGGACCCTGAAGGGTTAAACATTAATAATAGTAATGAGCATTACACAATTCTGTTTGAGTAGACAAGTGACAGTGGTTATGAGTTGTTTACATTACCCAGTTTAACTTCTGAGCATTTTAAAAACTGAGTTTGACATACCTAGCATATCAACAACTGCAGTGTCCCAACTTGCTATACTTACTACTAACCACCGCCACAGAAATTGACTTTAGGCTACATACTAAAAATAAAGTAATTAATCTGGGTAAAATAGAATCTATGATATATAGTAAGTCCTCAACTTACAAACATATTGGGACCTCGAGAATTGTGTAAAATATTCATTAATAGAGGAAGTCTTCAACATATGAACACATTGGGACCTTCTGTATTGTGTATAATAATGATATTATACACAGTACAGAAGATTCTCAACATGTTGATACTGTGCTGTACTGTGTGCTTTCTCTCAGTAGTTTTAACAAATCACCCATTTCCCACTGAGGCAGGGTGACCCAAAAAGAAAGAAAGAAACCTAAAAAGAAAGAAAAAACTCATCATCATTCAGCACTTTCACCATCACTCATACATAATCAGAGGTGCTCAGATATGACAGTTTAGATGTCCCTCCAAACTGCCAGTGTCTCAAATCCCTCCTTTAACCCTTTCAGGGTCCAGAGGTCAAATTTCAAAGTGTGCACCAGTGTCCAAGAATTTTCAGAAATTAATTTTGTTATTTTTCTTATGAAATAGTAGAGAATCTTTTTCTGAAGGTAATAAAACAAAAAGTACAAAATTTGATGAAAAATTGACGAAATTATGCTCTCGTGAATTTTGATGTGTCAGCGATATTTACGCATTGGCGATTTTGCAGACTGACTCCCATTTTAGGCCAATTGCATTATTCCAGTCAACCAAATTCTTAGCTATTTCACTAGTATTACTTCTATCGATTGAGCACAAGAATTTGCCAAGTCAACTGTTTCAACTACAAAATAAAGTGACTGGAAATTGGTAATTTGGCCAATTTAATGCAAAGGTCAAAATACTCCAATTTCAAATTAGGGTCCAGAATAAACAATGCAGGCATTCCTGGCATTAAACTAACATTTCCTCTGTTCATTAGTTATGTTTTCAGGCTTTACTAATGAATTCCGTTTTCATTTTTTATTCACGTAATGAATTTTTATTCAAACCAAAAAATAGAAGATTTACTGTTACGCAATATTGTAATAATTGTATAAATAATATCACCACATTTGTGAATGTCTATTAGACCCACCAGCAGGCATGTATTAGACGTGTGAGGTCATTTGTTTACTCTTGAACATCGGCAAAAATTTAACATTTCTGCTACTTTGTGCTAGTTTCAAGCCATTTCCATTACTAAAACCAATCAAAATCATCTCTATTTCTGAAATATATCTTCCATTCTATCAAATGAGACCAAGAAATCGCAAATACAACTATAAAAAACATACAAAAAACACTGCAAAGTTGCTGTTTTAATCGAAAGTTACGGTCTCAGTTTTTTCCTCTCATTATGCACTATGTGCTGCAGGATTTGTTTTGTGTGGTGCACACATACCACATAGATGTATTCTCTCATATCTAGGCCAAAATTTACCGCTCACAGCTTATCAGAGTGAGCTGAGCTCATGACGTAAATCTACAGTTTTGACCCTCAATGTAAAGCCATAGATCTATGGCATGGACCCTCAAAGGGTTAAAGTGCAGGTATTGTACTTCCCCTTTCCAGGTCTCAAGTCTGGCTAACCAGTTTCCCTGAATTCCTTCACAAAATATTACCCTGCTCACACTCCAACAGCTCATCAGGTCCCAAAACCATTCGTCTCCATTCACTCCTATCTAACATGCTCACACATGCTTGCTGGAAGTCCAAGCCCCTTGCCCACAAAACCTCCTTTACCCCCTCTCTCTAACCTTTTTGAGGATGACCCCTACTCCATCTTCGTTCCCCTACAGATTTATACACTCTCCAATTCATTCTACTTTGTTCCATTCTCTCTAAATGACCAAACCACCTCAACAACCCCTCTTCAGCCCTCTGGCTAATACTTTTAGTAACCCCACACCTCTTCCTAATTTCTACACGACAAATTCTCTGCATAATATTTTCACCACACATTGCCCTTAGACAGGACATCTCCACTGCCTCCAGCCTCCTCCTCACTGCAGCATTTACAAATCATGCCTCACACCCATATAAGAGTGTTGGTACCACTATACTCTCGTACATTCCCTTCTTTGCCTCCTTAGATAACCATTCACCTTTTTTCCTTCATCATTTCTATGGTTAACCTCATCCTTCATAAACCCATCCACTGACACGTCAACTCCCTAATACCTGAAAACATTCACTTCTTCCATACTCCCTCACTCCGATGTGATATCCAATTTTTCTTTTCCTAAATCGTTTGATATCCTCATAACCTTACTCTTATCTATGTTCACTTTCAACTTTATGTTAAATTTACTGTCATGATCACCAGAGTATAATGGTGATTAATTCAAGAAAAATAGGGATGCCTTGATGCTGGGGAATGGTCATCAATTCAAGGATTCAAACCTGATTTCCTTCCATTCCTAAGTACTGTATGATCCTTATGGGTTTAGCTCTTCCCCATAATTGTAATAATAATCCATAAATGAGACAGTAGTGCACCTAAACAATATTCAGGATTTTTGTAGTAATTAAGGAAATTGGTAATAATGTTGATGTATGCATTATGCATCGCCCTGGAAGTTGCACTGACTGTTCTTGCCAGTTGCAAAATATCAAGGCTATTCAAATAATCACCAATGCAGTGTTATTTAAATACTTACATATGTAGTCAACAGTAGCTTTTCCTAATTTGGCCATCTTCAACTGAGGTTGGGTGATCTGAAAGAGGAAACACACTCACTATTATTCATTAAGTCACTGTTTTGCTATTAATGTGCTGACATCACAGTTCAGATGAAGTCATTCTGTATGACTGCTTCAGAGTTCTAAGAAATGTATCCTGTACTTCTGGGTGACCATCACCACCTGCAAGAGGACCTCTGCCTGCCAAGTCTTTATATTACAAGGAAACCCTTACTCACACCCCATATGATAAAGGAACACCTGCAGTTTGCCAGAATATATGCGCACTGTAATGTTGATGACTGGAAAAGTGTCGTGGCTGAATGAATTCACATTTCAGTGAATTCAAGGTTGTCAAAGCAAGGTGAGGTGCCCTTCCTCCATCAGCAGGTACAATCCTGTATACACAGTGAGCACTTTAAATCACCCACAATCTGTCATAATTTGGGGTTGCTTTAGTGGTTTACTTGGTCATGGAGGTTTGTACTTTCTTCCCCAAAACAGTACAGTGAATGCTGACCACTAGATCACCACTCTCAAGGACCACCTCTTGATTATTTTCAAAATTCACAGCTGTACCACCTTTATGCATGATGGCATCCCCTGTCACTAGGCCAAAAAAAGTAATCATCAAATGGCTTGCTGAGAAAAATATTGAGGTTTCATAGTGGCCTGGAATATCATGAAAAAGATGGAATCCTGCCACATTTCATCCATGTCATGCCTGCAGCAGTAGATCAAGGACATTTTGGGTCTGCCAGTTATCCATTGATTACTTCAGGAATCTGAGTAAAAGCTTATCCAAATGGCTTCAAATTGTCGTCATGATTTTCATAATAATAAAAGGGAGGCCTTGATTATTTTGGTGGGCACTTTAATTTGTTAGCTGTTAGAGAGATCACTGTATTACTGATCCTTTCAAGGGAAATGCCATGATGCCAGAGAAGGGCTCTTGATACATAAGATTGGAGATATCCTCTCCTTCCTTGGATCAACTTTGATTATCTCTCATTTAATGCTCCAGTTGCTATATGACCCCTTTTAGGTTCAGTGCTCCCCCTTGAATGTAAAAATAAATATTACTAATTGCTGTATGTCACTGGTTCATTGTCTTGTTTCATATCACAGCTTTACTGGTTACACAGCCACTTTATTGCTCTTCCACCTATGGCTCAGTGACTGCTTTATGCTTTTATTCCAGTGTTGCTTCACTAATGTGTTCCATACTGATACTCCATTGCTCACAATTAACCACTGCCTCTCACTGATCACCAACTGTCTAGCTCTATGTATGCCTCTCACTCTTCTATATTCTTTTATTCATCTTTACCTCATTTTCTTTGCAAGTCTGGTCCATATAGCTGCTACTTTGTTGAATTAATGTGTTAAGTTATTTGAACTTTTTACAAACAAACTGGCTGCACCACAGTTTATGGGAAGTGTCAGAACTTTCACATACATTACAGCTACCACAACAAGCCTCAGACATTACAGTTGGTCACATTGTTTGTTGCTAAATAACCTCCATAATAGTATTAATTGATGATACAGTTACACAATGTCTTTGTAGATTTGGAAGTGACTATGTAAAACGTGAGTTCTTAGCACCGAGCATCTCTGGGGATGTTGTGGCATGCCTAGGTGTGAGTGAACCTGGCGCTGGATCAGATGTAGCCAGTGTACAGACAACAGCACGGCGTCAAGGTGATGATTTAATTATCAACGGTCAGAAGCTGTGGATTACAAATGCTTGGGAGGCAGACTGGATGTGTCTGCTGGTGAACACTTCTACTGGACCACCTCACCTCAACAAGTCACTTGTTTGTGTGCCCATGAAGACTCCAGGTACATTAAACTATATAACAAAACTAATGTACAACTCTGTTATTCATTTCATAAAAGTGTTGATATTCATTTTGCTTATAGATATAATAGATTCATGATAAAATGTGGAGGCTACAAAATATGGTTCTAAATTCAAATACAGTAATTGCTGTATTTTAAAATTTGCTATTGAAAGATGCATAAAATATTTTTTATAGATTTGGATGCATCAATTTATATACTGTTTCTTTCACTACATTTCTAATCATCAATTCAATATTCTCAATAATTCATTTAAGGTTATTATACATCTGGATTCACTTAGGTGTCTGTGTTTTGTTCACCATTCATCTGTTAGTGATAGAGGACCTTATTACCCATTTATATCTACACGAGCTGAATTATGTTCCATCAGTAGAATTTAATCTGTCATGCAAATTTTTAAATTTCCAGTGGTTGTAGCACAGGCTGGGCATTGTGTATACTGCTCCATTGTTCTTCCACTCTGTGTGAAGAACTTTGTAGTATCTGTTTGCCATTTCTTAGTTTACAACTGTAGTTTGTTGTTCTCCCTGTTGATGGTATTAAGAAACCTTTCATGTCTATTCTCTTGCATCTTTTATAATCTTCATGTCTTCTCTATTCGTATCAGTCAGAGATGGCACGTCTAGCATTTTGACCCTTCTTTGTAACATACAGTGGAACCTTGGTACTCGAAGTTAATTCATTCCGGAAGGCTGTTTGATGGCCATCTGTTCGAGTACCAAACAAATTTTTCCCAGCCAACATTCTTTTTGATTGGTTGTTATCACTAATCTTCGTAGGCCCCATGGTGACTTATTTATACAAATAATATAAAAAAAGCACCAAAAAATTTGAAGAAACATGAAATAGTTTACAGCAAAGTTCTGGCAGGTCATGTTTGGTCAAATGCTGAGTAAATGGTCGACTAGTGAGTGATTTTTTTTTACCAAACAAAGTGTTTGAATACCAAATTGTTTGAGTAGGGAGCTGTTCGAGTATCAAGGTTTCACTGTATTTTCCTAGTTCTCACAGCCATTTCATAACTTCTCTTTTTTCTAGTTTGTACAAATTTTTTGTTTAAGTACAGACATTAAACCACTAATATCACTGCATATTACAATGTTGTAGCTGCAGACACTACACTACGATCACTGTATATTACAATGTTGTAGGTGCAGACACTACACCATCACTTTATATTAGTGTTGTAGGTGCAGATACTAGACCACCACCATTGCATATTACAGTGTTGGTGTAATTTATGTTTTAAATTGATTTTTTTTAACATTTCTGCATGAATATACAGTGGTACCTTGACTTATGAGTTTAATCCGTTCTGTGACCTAGCTTGTAACTCACTTTGCTCGTATATCAAATAAATTTTCCTCATTGCAATTAATTGAAATGCTTTAATCCATTCCAACAGAATTCCTGCTCTCGGGAGGCAGGAGAAAATAAATGTATGTACTTCAATATAACGCTAATATCAACTCCACAGCTTATTTATCTATCACAATTGATCTAATATGACATAATAAACAATACATGTATAAATAACAGAAACATGATAAATACTCTAGAATGGATAAAATATGTCATTATGTGATGAGTGGTGACGGCCACTCCTGCTCCCACTCTGACCATATCTTCGCATTCTTCCCCTTCTCAAAATGGAGTGTTTGTGAGGCTAACTGCACTAGATCACTAGTTTCATCAGGAAAACATTGAAACAATGTATTTATAAATAAGAAATATTGTATAAAAACATAATAAAAAATACATAATAGAGAATATAAGATAGAATATATAATAGAGAATATAAAGATATAAGCGACTATTGGCAGAAAGGTGGGCTAGTGCAAAGATGAGTATGGGGAGGTTGAAGAGGGTTGGAATAGTTTTAAAAATGCAGTATTAGAATGTGGGGCAGAAGTTTGTGGTTATAGGAGGGTGGGGGCAGGAGGAAAGAGGAGTGATTGGTGGAATAATGAAGTAAAGGGTGTGATAAAAGAGAAAAAAGGTAGCTTACAAGAGGTTTTTACAAAGCAGAAGTGTTATAAGAAGAGCAGAGTATATGGAGAGTAAAAGAAAGGTGAAGAGAGTGGTGAGAGAGTGCAAAAGGAGAGCAGATGAAAGAGTGGGAGAGGCACTGTCAAGAAATTTTAATGAAAATAAGAAAAAATTTTGGAGGGAGTTAAACAAGTTAAGAAAGCCTAGGGAAAGTATGGATTTGTCAGTTAAAAACAGAGTAGGGGAGTTAGTAGATGGGGAGAGGGAGGTATTAGGTAGATGGCGAGAATATTTTGAGGAACTTTTAAATGTTAAGGAAGAAAGGGAGGCGGTAATTTCAAGCACTGGCCAGGGAGGATAACCATTTTTAGGAGTGAAGAAGACAGAATGTAAGTGTGGTGGAGGTACGTGAGGCATTACGTAGAATGAAAGGGGTAAAGCAGCTGGAACTGATGGGATCATGACAGAAATGTTAAAGCAGGGGGGGATATAGTTTTGGGAGTGGTTGGTACTTTTGTTTAATAAATGTATGAAAGAGGGGAAGGTACCTGGGGATTGGCAGAGAGCATTTTATAGTCCCTTTATAAAAAGGGGAAAAAGGGGAAAAAAGAGATTGTAAAAATTATAGAGGAATAAGTTTACTGAGTATACCAGGAAAAGAAAACGGTAGGGTTATAATTGAAAGAATTAGAGGTAAGACAAATGTAGAATTGCGGACGAGCAAGGAGGTTTCAGAGTGGGTAGGGGATGTGTAGATCAAGTGTTTACATTGAAGCATAAAATGTGAACAGTATTCAGATAAAGGTGGGGAAGTTTTTATTGCATTTATGGATTTAGAAAAGGCATATGATAGAGTGGATAGAGGAGCAATGTGGCAGTTTGTTGCAAGTAAAATGGAAAGGTGGTAAGTTATAAAATGCTGTAAAGAGCTTTTATGGGGATAGTGAGGCTCATTTAGGGTGTGTAGAGAGAGGGAGAATACTTCCCCCGGTAAAAGAAGGTCTTAGACGGGATTGTAATGTCACCATGGTTGTTTAATATATTTATAGATGGGGTTGTAAAAGAAGTAAATGCTAGGGTGTTCGGGAGAGGGGGGGGATAAATTATGGGGAATCAAATTTAAAATGGGAATTGACACAGTTACTTTTGCTGATGATACTGTGCTTTTGGGAGATTCTAAAGAAAAATTGCAAAGGTTAGTGGATGAGTTTGAGAATGTGTGTAAAGGTAGAAAGTTGAAAGTGAACATAGAAAAGAGTAAGGTGATGAGGGTATCAAATGATTTAGATAAAAGAAAAATTGGATATCAAATTGGGGAGGAGGAGTATGGGAAAAAGTGAATGTTTTCAGATACTACTTGGGAGTTGACGTGTCGGCGGATGGATTTATGAAGGATGAGGTTTAATCAAGAATTGATGAGGGAAAAAAGGTGAGTGGTGCGTTGAGGTATATGTGGAGTCAAAAAACGTTAAACTATGGAGGCAAAGAAGGGAATGTATGAAAGTATAGTAGTACGAACACTCTTAAATGGATGTGAAGCTTGGGTGGTAATGCAGCAGCGAGGAGACGGTTGGAGGCATGGAGATGTCCTGTCTAAGGGCAATGTTTTGGTGTAAAAATTATGCAGAAAATTCGGAGTGTGGAAAATTAGGAGAAGGTTGTGGAGTTAATAAAAGCATTAGTCAGAGGGCAGAAGAGGGGTTGTTGAGGTGGTTTGGTCATTTGAGAGATTGGATCAAAGTAGAATGACATGGAAAGCATATAAATCTATAGGGAAGGAAAGAGGGGTAGGGGTCGTCCTCGAAAGGTTGGAGAGAGGGGGTAAAGGAGGTTTCGTGGGTTAGGGGCTTGGACTTCCAGCAAGCGTGCATGAGCGTGTTAGATAGGAGTGAATGGAGACGAATGATACTTGGGACCTGACGATCTGTTGAGTGTGAGCAGGGTAATATTTAGTGAAGGGATTCAGGGAAACCGGTTATTTTCATATAGTCGGACTTGAGTCCTGGAAATGGGAAGTACAATGCCTGCACTTTAAAGGAGGGGTTTGGGATATTGGCAGTTTGGAGGGATATGTTGTGTATCTCTATACGTATATGCTTCTAAACTGTTATATTCTGAGCACCTCTGCAAAAGCAGTGATAATGTGTGAGTGTGGTGAAAGTGTTGAATGATGATGAAAGTATTTTCTTTTTGGGGATTTTCTTTCTTTTTTTTTGGGTCACCCTGCCTCGGTGGGAGACGACCGACTTGTTGAAAAAAAAAAAAAAAAAAAAAAAATAGAGAATGTAAAGAAATAAACTGGTTTATAAAGTGTACGTATTTACCTTGGAGAACAGATGCTGGCGGAGGTGGAGGGTGGAAAAGATAGGCTACTTTCTACACTCTTTATGCTGCACTTTACTGCTGAACTTAATTACTACTCTTTTAATGCTACACTTTATCACTGAACTTAATTGCTACACTCTTAACCCTTTCAGGGTCGAGAGACCCTCTCCTAAACTTGCTCTCAGGGTCGAAATTTTTTTGGAAAAAAAAAAATTATTTTTTCTTATGAAATGATAGAGAATCTTTTCCCAGTCATAATGACTCCAAAAGTATGAAATTTGATGGAAAACTTACGGAATTATGCTCTCGCGAAGTTAGTGGTCTCGACGATGTTTATGCATCGGCGATTTCGCCCACTTTGAGCCCTATTTTCAGCCAATTCCTGTGTACTAGTCAACAAAAATCATATCTATTTTGCTAGAATGAGTACAAGAAACCACCCATTTACTGATTTCAATTATCCAATAGAGTGGTCAGAAATTGGCAATTTTGCCAATTTCACACAAATTTCAAAAGATGCCAATTTCCAAATAGGGTCCAGAATAAGCAAGACAGACATACCTGGTGTTAAAATAATATTTTCTCTGTTCATTAGTCACATCCCCAGGCCCCTCTTATGTCTCTTTTGCTTTCCACTTTGAATTTTTATTCTCACAAAAAATAGAAGATTTACTGTTATGCAGGCTACTGCATTGGTGTAGAAATGGTATAAATAATATCAGTGCACTTTTGAAAGAATATTAGACTCACCAGTTGACGTGTATTGGATGCTTGGCATAATTTGTTTACTTTTGAAATCTGGTAAAAATTGAACATTTCTGCTACTTTGAGCTCAATTTCAAGGTACTTTTCATTATGAAACCAATCAAAATCATCTCAATTTCTGTAATATGTCTCCCATTCTATAAAATGAGACCAGGAAAACTAGAATATAACCATAAATACTATACGAAAATACAGTGCAAAGTCGCTGTTTTAAACCAAAAACATGGTCAGAGTTTTTTTCTCTCATTATGCACTGTGTGCTGCAGGATTTTTTTTTATACTGTGCACGCTGACCACATAAACCCATTCTTTCATATGTAGGCCTACCAGCTTTCTCTCACAAGATTTGAAGGCGCTAGAATTTAGGCGTTCTAGTACATCAATAACCCTGGTGCATAAGCTGTACTAGTATGTTAGAAACCCTGAAAGGGTTAATGGTACACTTTATTGCTGAACTTAATTGCTACACTTTATTTCTGAATTTAAATTACTGTAATGCCCTTGGCTGGTGCTATAGCCTTTTTTTTTTTTTTTCTTTTTTTTTTTTTACACAGGGTTTGGCAAGGTTAGATTAAGGATCCCTAACTTTATTGACAAGCTATTTACAGGTTAAGGATTCCTAACTTTATTGACAAGCTAAGAGCTGTTACCTACATCAGCTCATTTGAAAGCATTTTTATTGTTATGAGACATACAAGTAGAGAACAGGATGAAGTTTATCAACTCCTGCTTTAGTATTGTACATATCGTAGAAGTACTATGCTGGTACTGCCTGGCCAAGTCCACAACCCACACACCTCGCTTGTGTTTATCTATGATTTTATTCTTTAATTCAATGGACATTATCCTGTTTTTCTTCTCAGCACTCTCCTTTGCACTTACTTTCTTAGGACCCATGGTTAGAAAAAAGAAATTTGGCAAAATAACTGCACAAAACACAAGCACAAGAGAAATGCTTCCATGGTGAGGTAAACACATGCACTGCTGAGCGGATGTTGTGGTGTTTGCTGTGTGAACTAGTGGCGGTGTTCTAAAGCTTGCTCGTAACTCGGATTTTGGCTCGTAACTCAGAGCAAAAAATCGACCAAGCTATGACTCGTAACTCGAAAACTCGTATGTTGAGTCACTTGTAAGTCGAGGTTCCACTGTATTTAAAAGCTGTTATAATGCTGGCTAGTGTACCTTATGAGTTCCTCATAGTTTCATTATTACGATCTTCCAATTGCAGCCCTTTGTTTATAATGACCCCTTAGTCTTTCTGAAGATTCCAGAATTTTGTAAAAAAAAAAAAAGAAAAATTGTGGCCTATTTTTGCTTTCTCACATTTCCATTACTCTGCAGTTATCCATATTTAATTACATCATTCATCTATCACTCCACTTCCTTAATTTATATGTCTTACAGGGATTTAAGATAATTTTATTTGTTACATAGGATCCCTGCATCATCTGTAAACATGTTCATCTTGTTTTTATTCCCACACGCAGTTTATATAAATTTCAGACACTATCGCAGCAAGCACTGATCCTGCTGGTGAAATTTTTCCGTGAGGACATTTTTTTTCTTTTTTCACTGTTTTTATTTCATTTTCAAACAGAACCTCTCTACCCATCCACTCTGTCGCAGTAATATATTTTATATTTTTCTTGTACCTAGTACTTTCCATATCAGTTTTTCATGTGGAATTCGTACGCAAACTTCCTTGATTTTTTGATGTACGTACAGGTACCCCTCACTTAACGACCAAGTTAGGTTCTTAAAGTATGTCGGTAAGTGAATTGGTCATTAAATGAGGAGTCGCTCCTTACTGACATTCCAAGCATACTATACTGGTAGTGGGTTTGTGTCAGCCCTCTTTAGATTTTGTTTTAATGTCACTTATGCACTATTTATACCATTTTTAGTATGTTAAAAATAGAACTAAGCATTAAAAAAATGAAAAAGTAAAATACACATACAGTACTCTCATTACTTACCTTGAAATATGTGTAGGGTGAGTAGCACTTATTGTAATGATACAGTGCATGTACTGTACAGTACACTTAAAATATTTGTAATCCTGATGTAGAGTGAGAGGTGAGTATTTATTGTAGAAAGAGGAAGAAGAGGAAAGAATGTAAGAAATACAAAAAAAGCTCACTGTAATGGAGTTAGCTGGTGTGTTCATCTGTTTACAGCCTCGGGATATCTCAGCATCTCTCGTGGCATCTGAGGATAGGTGTTAGAAATGATTAAACTCAGTGAACAAGGTATGTTGATGGTAATAATAATAATAATAATAATAATAATAATTAATAAAAATAGCTCTGGAGCACTTTAAATGTCATATATTTCATGTAGGTTTGGTAGCTGACCCAGCTACCAAACCTACACGAAATATATGACATTTAAAGCACTCCAGAGCGATTGCTATTATTATTAATTATTATTATTATGATTATTATTAGGTATAAAGTTGAAAGTGAACATAGATAAGAGTAAAGTGATGAGGGTATCAAATAAGTTAAGTAATGAAATATTGGATATCAGATTGGAGGGAGTATGGAAGAAGTGAATGTGTTAAGATATTTGGGAGTGGATGTGTTGGTGGATGAGTATATGAATGACGAGGTAAACCATAGAATAGATGAAGGGAAAAAAGTAGATGGTGCATTGAGGTATCTGTGGAGACAAAGAATGTTATCCATTTTGGCAAAGAGAGGAGTGTATAATGGTACAAACATTCATATGGTGTGAAGCATGGGTTGTGAATGTTGCAGCGAGAAGAAGGATGGAGGCAGTGGAGATGTCGTCTCTAAGTCAGTGTGTGGTGTAAATATTATATAGAGAATTCGTAGTTTGAAGATTAGGAGGAGGAGGTGCGGAGGGGCTGAGGAGGGGTTATTGAGGTGGTTTGGTTATTTAAAGAAGATGAAGCAAAATTGGATGACTTAGAGGGTGTATAAATCTGTAATGGACGGAAGATGGGGTAGGGATCCTCCTAGGAAAGGATGGAGGGAGAGGGTAAAGGAGGTTTTGTGTGCAAGGGGCTTGGGCATATAGCAGGCATGTGTGAACATATTAGATAGGAATGAGTAGAGACAAATGGTGAGCAGGGTAATATTTTGTGAAGGGATTCAGGGAAACTGGTTAGTTGGACTTGAGTCCTGGAGGTGGGAAGTGCAATGCCTGCACTCTAATGTATGGGTTTGGGATATCTGCTGTTTGGAGGGACATCTAAAGTGTCGTATCTATGTGCCTCTTGCAAGATGGTGAATGATGGTGAATGATGGTGAAAATGTTTCTTTTGTGGGTTACCCTCCCTTGTTGGGGATACAGCCTGTGTGTTAAAAAATAAAAGCAACAATCACTGAAGTGAATGTGAGGCTCATCACAATTCTATTTCATGACCCACATTGGTGACTACTTCACTAGGTTTAAATGCTGCCCTCCTGACAAGTACCCTCATCTGCCATTCACTGCTGAATGACACTTGCGAATTTTGCACTTTATATGCAGTAGACTGTCATTTAGCATGGTAGTTACATTCCTGAAAATGCTGTTTTAGTTAAAATTGTGTTAGACAAACTGAAGAACTTATGGGAAAAATAGGGTTATGTTCCTAAGAGCCCCAAGAAAGCCAAACAACTTTTTTTAGACCTCCAGATCTTACAAAAATAAAAGTGAATATATAATTGTAGTTCATTGTCGTGATGTTTTATGTTGTTTTTACTTCTTAAGATTACAAATGCAACAGAAATAATAGTATTTCTTACCTTAAATTGTGCTTGCTAGTGTTCGTGGATGATTGTGGAGAGTGGAGAGTTATGCTGTGGACCTACTGGGCTGAGGTGGATGGTAGAGGTACTGGTACTGAAGTCGATGGTTGTACTGGAGTGTGCATAAATTCTGTAGTGGATTTATTTTACCCCGCAGTACATTATACAACTGACAGTAAGGCATCAGCTGCTCTAGACACTGTTTCAGGGTGCTCTTCAGTGAGAAAGTCTACCTTCAAGTCAGTCAGTAAATCATTCAAGTCAGTAAGTCAGTAAATCAATCAGTCAGTCAGTCAAGTCAGTCAGTAATACAGTCAGTCAGTAAATCAGTCAGTAAGTCAGTCAAGTCAGTAAGTCATCATACAAACTCATATTCATCTCATTCTTTTTATGTGCAAAGAGACGCTTCATTACGGCCACGGGCTATCTCTTGTCTAATATCTCTATTTTCTTCGTTAATTATGAGACTTAAATGCTTAAACCTTTTCTTGCCACTTTCAGCAACACTTGTATGCCTACTGGGTGCTGTGATTGCTTGGTAGATTTAAGATATGGCAAGAAAAAGATATAAACTCCTAGCAGAGGATGTTACGTATCCTGCGGGCAAAGCGCTCAAAATTTTTTCCCCTCCTGCAAATTGTGTTAAGTTAATTTTATGAAGTGTTATACAAAAATATGCTGCAATTCTTCAGTCATGCTATAACCAAAACGTACCTGACAAAACCACGTTAAATGATGATCTACTGTAATAGTATTACTCATTTGACGTGTTCAGCCAAATTTTTATTTTTGTGTGTGTGTTTGTGTGTTGCAGGAATTCACCTCACAAAGTTGATTGACAAACTTGGAATGCGAAGCTCTGACACAGGTGAAATATTCTTCGAAGAAGTCAGAGTTCCAGCAAAGAATATTGTGGGAGAAGAAGGGAAGGGATTCACTTACCAGATGATACAGGTAATGACTGTGTGAGGTTGTTGGTGTAATGAACAGGAGGAAATGTTAATATAATGATCGTGTGAGATTGTTAATTCAATAAAGGTGAGATTATTGTTATAATAACAGTGTAAGATTGTTAATGTAATGTTAAGAAACAGTGTCTGTTATATGTAATGTTAAGAAACAGTGTCTGATATATGAAGAAGTTGGGAAAATTCAGTTTTGCTCTTTAGTTTAGCGTAGATTTAAACGAAAGTGTATAGGGAAAAACCCATGATGAAAACCCTTAAAAACATTGTGTATATGAATTTTTAAAGAGTTTTGGGGGTTGATTTTAATGTTTGGGGTTGGTGTTGATTTTCACTCTGTTGTTTCGTGGGTTTGAAAAGGGCATATAAAACTAGAGTTTCAAGCATTTGTTGGTTGGCTTTGGTGCTTTTTTGTAATTGTAAAGGGAATTGAGAAAATTTGGGGGACTTTTTGGCTTGGTAATAGCCCGCCCACAGATGAAGTTGAACTGTTAGGTGTTTGATGATGAAATAATAAAAAATTGTAAAATTTTTAAAACTTCTGCATGATACAATGTTTGTACAGAGATGGGTGATACTTAAATTTTGTGTAAAAAAAACCCCCTTTTTTTAAAGCAGAGCATTTTGGGGAAAGTTTAAACCCAAATTTTTAAGCTACAAGGGCAATAACAATTTAAATTTAAATTCCCCTTTATATATGGGGAACATTATGAGTTTACAGTAAGGCCCCTTTTTACAGCGTTTAAACCTTAGGGGCTTTTCTCCCAAAAATAGGGCCCGATGAAAAAATTATGATCGGGAATTTTGCTTCCCACCAAGGGGGTTTTTTTTCAAATACGGTACCCCCCCCGGTTTTTTTTTCCCTTCTCCGTGACCAAAATCTATTATGTCAGGAAATTTTCCCAAAATTTAAATTAAACCAATTTATTTTTGTTACCCTCAAAAACCCTTACAATCCCGGAAAGGAGTAAAGGGTTTTATGAGGATAACAAAAAATTTTTAGGTTGATAAAAAGTTTGGGTTATCAGTTTGGGAAAAGGGAGAAAAGAGGGAAAGGGGGGTGAATGTATTCAGATATTTGGGAGTGGACGTGCAGCGGAGGGGTTCTATGAAGGATGAGTGAAAACCTTTGAATTGATGAGGGGAAAAGGGTGAGTGGGCACTTAGAGTCCCGTGGAAACCAAGAACTTGGTTCCCCTTTGGAAAGGGAAAGGGGGAAAAAGTATGAGAGGATAGTTTTAAACCCAAAACCCCTTATATGGGGGGTGAAGCATGGGGGATGAATGGTTTTTTTTAGCGAGGAGAAGGGGGAGGCAAATGGGGATGTCATGTTGAGGGCAATGTGTGGTGTAAAATTAATGCAGAGAAAAAATTTGTTGTTTGGAAGTTAGGGGGGGGGTGGGGGGATTACCAAAACTGTTGTTAGGGGGGCTGAGGAAGGGTTGGGTTTAGGTGGTTCGGACATGGAGAGAGATTTGGGGCGAAACAGAATGACTTAAGAGTTTTATCAGTCTGTAGTGGAAGGAAGGCCCGGGGGAAAGGGGGCCCGGCCCCCCAGGAAAAGGGTTTGGGGGGGGGGGTAAAAAGGGGGTTTTGTGTGAAGGGGCTTTGGGCTTTCCCGGCCCGGCGGGGTGGGTGTTTTTATAGGAAAAAGGGGAATGGAAAATGAATTTGGGTTTTTTAAACCCTTTTAGGGGCGACAGGGGGCCCCCTCCGAAAACTCGTTTCTCAGGGTCGGCCCCAAAAAACAAAAAAAAAAAAAAATTTTTTTTGCTTATGGAAAAAAAAAGAGGGGGTTTTTTTTCCCAAAAAAGGTAGAAAGGGTTTGGGAGACAGAAACCCCCCAGGGAAGGGACTACCCTCCTGGGCCCAAAAAAGACTGTGAAACAAAAAAACCCGTAAAAATTTGCATGATGGTAGGTTTTCGGGGTTTTTTTTTTTCTGTTTTCATAAAAACCTAAGATAACCCGGGGTAAACTTGTACTCCTACTTACACTTTGGTTTTTCCCCTTCACAGACACGCACATGATATATATATAATACTTTCATTAGGTTTTTCCCCCCTTTTTTTTTAATGCCTTTTTCTTTTTTATTTCTTTTATTGCCAGGGGGGAAATGGGAAAAAAAATCTTTTTCCCCCGTAAGCCATGCGGTCGGATGAGGCGACAAAATCCCCGGGGGCCCAAAGGGGTGTAACCCCCCTTTTTCCTGTATACATTTAAATAAAAAAAAGAAAGAAAAAAACTTTATAAAACTGGGATGCTTAAAAAGTGCGTGGATGTAGGGGGGGGAAGGGCAAGGGAAAAAGATTGATTGCTGATTTATGAAAGAAAAGAAGTTGGAAAGTCCTGGCTCTAAGCGAAACAAAGCTGAAGGGGGGTAGGAGAGTTTCAGTGGGGGGAAATAAATGGGATTAAATTGGAGTATCTGAGAGAGTTAGAGGCAAAGGAAGGGGTAGCAGTAATGTTAAAAATGATCAGTTATGGAAGGAGAAAGAGAATATGAATGTGTAAATTCAAGAATTATGTGGATTAAAGTAAAGGTTGGATGCGAGAAGTGGGTCATAATAAGCGTGTATGCACCTGGAGAAGAGAGGAATGCAGAGGAGAGAGAGAGATTTTGGGAGATGTTAAGTGAATGTATAGGAGCCTTTGAACCAAGTGAGAGAGTAATTGTGGTAGGGGACCTGAATGCTAAAGTAGGAGAAACTTTTAGAGAGGGCGTGGTAGGTAAGTTTGGGGTGCCAGGTGTAAATGATAATGGGAGCCCTTTGATTGAACTTTGTATAGAAAGGGGTTTTAGTTATAGGTAATACATATTTTAAGAAAAAGAGGATAAATAAGTATACACGATATGATGTAGGGCGAAATGACAGTAGTTTGTTGGATTATGTATTGGTAGATAAAAGACTGTTGAGTAGACTTCAGGATGTACATGTTTATAGAGGGGCCACAGATATATCAGATCACTTTCTAGTTGTAGCTACACTGAGAGTAAAAGGTAGATGGGATCCCAAGGAGAATAGAAGCTCAGGGAAGAGAGAGGTGAAGTTTATAAACTAAAAGAGGGGGCAGTTAGGGTAAGATATAAACAGCTATTGGAGGATAGATGGGCTAATGAGAGCATTAGGCAATGGGGTCGAAGAGGAAATGGGGTGGGTTTAAAAATGAAAGTGTTAGAGTGTTTCCCAGCAGAATTTTTGGGGTTACAGGAAAGTGGGTGCAGGAGGGAAGAGGAGCGATTGGTGGAATGATGATGTAAAGAGAGTAGTAAGGGAGAAAAAGTTAGCATATGAAAAGTTTTTACAAAGTAGAAGTGATGCAAGGAGGGAAGAGTATATGGAAAAAAGAGAGAGGTTAAGAGAGTGGTAAAGCAATGAAAAAAGAGAGCAAATAAAGAGAGTGGGTGAGATGTTATCAACAAATTTTGTTGAAAATAAGAAAAAGTTTTGGAGTGAGGATTAACAAGTTGAAAGCCTAGAGAACAAATGGATTTTGTCAGTTAAAAAATAGGAGAGGAGAGTTATTAAATGGAGAGTTAGGAGGTATTGGGAAGATGGAGGGAATATTTTTTAGGAATTGTTAAATGTTGTTGAAGATAGGGAAGCTGTGATTTCGTGTATAGGGCAAGGGAATAAAAATCTTGTAGGAGTGAGGAAGAGCCAGTTGTGGTGTGGGGGAAGTTCGTGAGGCAGTAGGTAAAATGAAAGGGGGTAAGGCAGCCGGGGTTGATGGGATAAAGACGAAATGTTAAAAAACAGGTGGGGATATAGTTTTGGAGTGGTTGGGCAATTATTTAATAAAAAGTATGGAAGAGGGTAAAGGGACCCAGGATTGCAGAGAGCATGCCCTAGTTCCTTTGTTTTAAAGGCAAAGGGGATAAAAGAGAGTGCAAAAATTATAGGGGGATAAGTCTGTTGAGTGTACCTGGTAAAGTGTATGGTAGAGTTATAATTGAAAGAATTAAGAGTAAGACGGAGAATATGATAGCCCAAAAGAACAAAAGGGGGCTTTAGGAAAGGTAGGGGGGTGTGTGGACCAGGTGTTTACAGTGAAAAATATAAGTGAACAGTATTGAGATAAGGCTAAAAAGGTCTTTGTGGCATTTATGGGTTTGGAAAAGGCGTATGACAGGGTGGGGTAGGGGGGGAATGTGGCAGATGTTGCAAGTGTATGGTGTAGGAGGTAGGTTACTGAAAGCAGTGAAGAGTTTTTACGAGGATAGTGAGGCTCAAGTTTGAGTATGTAGGAAAGAGGGAATTTTTTTCCCAGTAAAAGTAGGCCCTTAGACAAGGATGTGTGATGTCACCGTGGTTGTTTAATATATTTTAGATGGGGTTGTAAGAGAAGTAAATGCGAGGGTCTTGGCAAGAGGTGTGGAGTTAAAGATAAAGAATCACACACAAAGTGGGAGTTGTCACAGCTGCTCTTTGCTGATGACACTGTGCTCTTGGGAGATTCTGAAGAGAAGTTGCAGAGATTGGTGGATGAATTTGGTAGGGTGTGCAAAAGAAGAAAATTAAAGGTGAATACGGGAAAAGAGTAAGGTTATGAGGATAAAAAGATTGGGTGATGGAAAGATTGAATATCAGATTGGAGGGAGAGAGTATGGAGGAGGTGAACGTATTCAGATATTTGGGAGTGGACGTGTCAGCGGATGGGTCTATGAAGGATGAGGTAAATCATAGAATTGATGAGGGAAAAAGAGTGAGTGGTCCCACTTAGGAGTCTGTGGAGACAAAGAACTTTGCCTTGGAGGCAAAGAGGGGAATGTATGAGAGTAATAGTTTTAACCAACGCTCTTATATGGGTGTGAAGCGTGGGTGATGAATGTTGCAGGAGGAGAAGGCTGGGGGCAGGGGAGATGTCATGTCTGAGGGCAATGTGTGGTGTGAATATAATGCAGAGAATTCGTAGTTTGGAAGTTGGGAGGAGGTGCGGGATTACCAAAACTGTTGTCCAGAGGGCTGAGGAAGGGTTGTTGAGGTGGTTCGGACATGTAGAGAGAATGGACCCGAAACAGAATGACTTCAAGAGTGTATCAGTCTGTAGTGGAAGGAAGGCGGGGTAGGGGGTCGCAAAGGAAAGGGGTGGAGGGAGGGGGTAAAGGAGGTTTTGTGTGCGAGGGGCTTGGACTTCCAGCAGGCATGCGTGAGCGTTTTTGATAGGAGTGAATGGAGACAAAGGGTTTTTTAAATACCTGACGTGTTTGTTGGAGTGTGAGCAAGTAACATTTATGAAGGGATTCAGGAAACCGGCAGGCCGGACTTGAGTTCTGGAGATGGAAGTACAGTGCCTTCACTCTGAAGGAGGGGTGTTAATGTTGCAGTTTAAAAAACTGTAGGGTAAAGCAACCCTTCTGGCAAGACAGTGATGGAGTGAATGATGGTGAAAGTTTTTCTTTTTCGGGCACCCTGCCTTGGTGGGAATCGGCCAGTGGGGATAATAAAAAAAAAAAATAATAATATTAGGATAAACAAAAAAAATTTACCATAAATTTACTTACGGAGATATGGTTTGCATGAAGTTTGTAGAAAATGAGCCGCGTATGGCAACAGCGGCGACTGCCGACTCACCCGGTAAACTTTGATTTACTTGTATTTGAGGTTTTTTTGTTTTTTTCACTATTTTTTTTTTTTCACATAACTTATGTGGCCTATGAGACCAAAGTAAGGTGCAATGTACATATATACACTCTTTTGTATACAACACAATTAAGCACACAAACATAATTATCAATATATTGTTTACAAAACTTGTTTACAAAACAAACAATACAAACATTGTTTATTATTATTGTTCTATAATATATATACAATATACAGTCACTGAACATATTCCTATTAGTTCTGCAGCTTGTGGAACTCTGAAACATGGTGTCATACACAATGGTGTTTTATCTTTCTCCCTCATTCTATCTCTTTCAATCTGTCTCTCTCTTTCTATCTGTCTGTCTATCTCTGTCTCACAGGTACACATAATACAAGTATAACATAGAAATAAAATTACCTAGGATACCCAAGAAATCCAGACAAAGTGCTATACCTGCTTGAAGATGTGAGTAAAAGTGATGACACAGTCTTGTGGCTCTCTGAGACAGAGAGCTAGAGGGGTAGACAGATAGACAGGGAGTTTGACAGACAGACAAATAGAGACAGAAATGTTAGTGTACCAGTACAGTGTAACTAGTGTTCCACCCCCTCCTCCTTTTTCTTCCTTTTCCTCCTTTTCCCCCCTACTCTTCCTCTCTTCCCCTACTTTCCTCATACTTTCCTCTTCCCCCTCTTCCTCTTCCTCCTACTCTCCCTTTTCCCTCCTCCTCCTCTTCCTCCTCCTCCTCTTTTTCCCTCTTCCCCCTACTCTTCCTCCTCCTCCTCTTCTTCCTTTTCCCTCCTACTCTTCCTCCTCCTCCTCTTCTTCCTCTTCCTCCTCTTCCCCCAAATTTTCCCTCCTACTTTTCCCTCTTCCTCCTCCTCTTCCTCTTATTCCTCTTCCTCCTACTCTTCCTCTTCCTCCTCCTCCTCTTCCTCCTCCTCCTCTTCTTCCTCTTCCCCCTACTCTTCTTCCTCCTTCTCCCTTCTCCTCCTCGTCCATAGTGTAAATTACAAGGAGTCGGCAGCTGTCAAAGTGACATATTGGCTCATACTCTTTCCCCTCCGGCCTGTCAAAAAAAATGGGGGTTTGGGTGCTGCCTCCCCTCCTCCATTCTATCTTTAAATTTTCTTTCTCCCTCATTCTTTCTGTCTGTCTATCTCTTTTCTCACAGGTACACATAAATACAAGTATACATATATAAATTTTCCTAGGATAACCAAGAAACCGACAAAGTGCTATACTCTGCTTGAAGATGTGAGTAAAAGTGATGACGCAGTCTTTTGGCTCCTGAGACAGAGAGCTAGATGGATAGACAGGGAGCTTGACAGACAGGCAAATAGACAGCAGAAATGTTAGTATACCACAAAAACAAAGGGAGGGCGATGTTCATCTCATCTTTTGGCATCAGCTCTACCCTCATTTACCCTCATCAAACGTCAGCACTTTTCAGATGTTATCTCCCCTTATCTTTTTACTGTCATGGGTGAACATTTTTTATTACATATTATTTTTTATTACCTATTATTATTATTATGTATTATTATTATATGTATTATTATTATTATTATTATTATTATTATTATGTATTATTATTATGTTTTTATTGTTATCATTACGTATTCTTCTTCTTCCTCCTCCTCCTCCCCCTCCTCCTCCTCTTCTTCCTCCCTCCTCCTCCCTCCTCTTTCTTCTTCCTCCTCCTCCTCCTCTTCCTCCTCCTCCTCCTCTGCCCCCCCTCCTCCTTGCCTCCTCCTCCTCTTGCCTCCCCCTTTCCCCTTGCCCCCTCCTCTCTTTTTCCTCCTCCTCCTCTGCCCCCTCCTCCTCCTCCATTCTTGGAACAAGTTTGAAGAGCTTGTAGTTCATAATCACTATCATTATCATCACCATAGCCACATCTGAGTCTGGGATTTTGGAAAATAGGAGTTTCCTCTTTTATTCTGGTACAACTGAACGACGGCCCAGCACCAGAGGTGGAAGGCTGTGGGTTGTGTGGGTTTTCCTCACTATTACCATATTATGGTCATTAGTTTCGGTCAAAACCTCACCAGAACCTTGAAACTCATCTTCACTGTCACTTCCATCTGTATTAGAACTGTCACTGGGGAAAAAAAGTGTCCCAATTCGCTGAGGAGTGAGGAACTTCTTACCGCAGGGCACGGTGTGGAAATTGTGTACTATGATGGCATTCCCACAATGCACCACTGGGTCCCAGATTTTTTTCCTACTTGCGCACACCCCACCACACAGACCCATTCTCTCACATCTAGGCTTATCAGCCTTTTCCCTGCGAGATTTGAGGCCGCTAGAATTTATGCGTACTAGTACGTCAAAAACCCCTACGCGTAAGACATACTAGTACGACCCAAAAACCCCCAAGGGTTAATACTTGACGTGCTGTTGGAGTGTGAGCAAAGTAACATTTATGAAGGGGTTCAGGGAAACCGGCAGGCCGGACTTGAGTCCTGGAGATGGGAAGTACAGTGCCTGCACTCTGAAGGAGGGGTGTTAATGTTGCAGTTTAAAAACTGTAGTGTAAAGCACCCTTCTGGCAAGACAGTGATGGAGTGAATGATGGTGAAAGTTTTTCTTTTTCGGGCCACCCTGCCTTGGTGGGAGTCGGCCAGTGTGATAATAATAATTAAAAATAATAATATTTTATATGTACTCTGATAATTATACTTATGTGTACCTGTACCTAAATATACTTACACACTGTGCTGGTGTGCAGGTGCACATTAAAATCGCCTAAGTCTCTCCTACTCAGACGCCAATACTAACGTAATAATAATCACTCTTGGGCACACTAAATGTCTTATTTTACATCAATATAGGTATTTTCATTAATCCATCTATGATATTTTCCACAAAATTATATATGAAACCCATTACATAGCATATAAACATGATAAATACACTCACAGAATAAAAATTGATGTAAATATGAGATTTGTTTACAAAGCAGCTGTGTAGGTAGTGTCAGAAGAATTATGTTTTGTCTAGTCAAGCTGGGGGATAACTGTAGGAAAATACTCTTTTCATGTGCCTTTATATATAGCAATTCACAACCCTTGTGGGTTTAGTGCTTTTTATTATGTTAATAATAATAATATTATTATTAACCCCTTCAGCGTCCAAGGCCAAAATCTGAAGTGGTGCTCCAGTGTCCAAGAAATTTTGAAAAAAAAAAATTATTTTTTCTTACAGAATTAAAGAGTATATTTTTGTGAAGGTAATAAGACAAAAAACATTTTTTTCTGATCAGTACTTACCGAAATACAGCGGGGGAAGTTGACCCAAAAAGATCGGGGGGCGGGAACATAAATGACTTCCCGAATCCCATTTTTTTTTTTTTTACGTTTTTTTTAAATTTTTTTTTTTTCTGATTT
>NC_069433.1:1848152-1935506 GCF_026875155.1 Cherax quadricarinatus
TAGCTACACTGAGAGTTAAGGTGATGGGTACAAGGAGAATAGTGCTCAGGGAAGAGAGAGGTGCAGCTTATCAAACTAAAGAGGAGGCAAGTTAGGGTAAGATTAAACAGTTTTTGGAGGATAGATGGGCTAATGAGAGCATTTGGCAATGGGGTCGAAGAAGTATGGGGTACGTTTAAAATGTAGTGTTAGAGTGTTCTGCAGAAGTTTGTGGTTACAGGAAAGTGGTGTGGGAGGGTAAAGAGGATTCGATGGGGGAATGATGTTGTAAGAGAGTAGTAAGGAGAAAATTTTGCATATGAGAAGTTTTTACAAAGTAGAAGTGATGCTAGGAGGAAGAGTAGTACATATATGGAGAAAAGAGAGAGGTTAAGGAGTGGTGAAGCCAATGTATAAAAGAGAGCAAATGAGACAGTGGTGAGATGTTATCAACAAATTTTGTTGAAAATAGAAAAGTTTTGGAGTGGAGATAACAAGTTGAGGAAGCCTAGAGGAACAAATGGGTTTGTCAGTTTAAATCACGGAGAGGATGAAGTTATTAAATGGATGATGTTAGAGGTATTGGGTATGTGGAGGGTTAATATTTTGTTGAGGAATAATTGTTAAATGTTGAAGACGATAGGGAAAGCTGTGATTTTATGTATAGGCAGGGAGGAATGACATCTTGTTAGGGCGTGAGGAAGAGTCAGTTGTGAGTGTGGGGCGAAGTTCGTTGAGGCAGTAGGTTAAAATGAAGGGTGTAAGGCAGCTGGGATTGATGGGATAAAATAGAAATGTTAAAAGCAGTTGAGGATATTGTTTTGAGTGGTTGGTGCTATTATTTATAATGTATGGAAGAGGGTAAGGTACATAGGGATTGTCTCTACGAGTATGCAGAGATCCTTTGTATAAAGGCAAAGGAGACAAAAATGAGAGTGCAAAAATAGTATTAAGGGGGGGGATAAGTCTGTTGGAGTTGGAGCAGGGTATATTTAGTGAAGGGTTCAGGGAAAAACCCGTAGCGTGTTCACTGTCTAAGTATAGCCGGATCTTGCGTCCTGGAAAATGGGAAGTACTGGGCCTGCACTCTAAAGGAGGGGTTCGGGATATTAGTGGTTTGAGGGATATGTTGTGTATCTTTTTACGTATAGGTTCTAAACTGTCTGTGTTCTGTAGCATCTCTGCCAAAAACAGTGATTATGTGTGAGTGAGGTTGAAAAGTGTTGAATGAGATGAAATGTATTTCTTTTTGGGGTCACCTGCTCGGTGGGGAGACGGCCGACTTGTTGAAAAAATAAAAAATGTTCTGTTGAGTATTCCTGGTAAAGGTGTATGATAGAGTATTATTGAAAGAATTAAGAGTAAGATGGTGAATAGGAGATAGCAGATGAACCAAGGAAGGCTTTAGGAAAGGAGGGGGTGTGTGGACCAGGTTGTTTAAGTGAAACATATGAGTGAAACAAGTATTTAGAGGTTTTTGTGGCATTTTTTGGATTTGGAAAAGGCATATGCACCAGGTGGGATAGGGGGGCAGATGTGGCAGATGGTTGAGGTGTTTATGGAATAGAGGTAGGTTACTGAAAGCAGTGAAGGAGTTTTTACCAGGATAGTGAGGCTCAAGTATGTAGGAAAGAGGGAGATTATTCCCGTAAAAGTAGGCCTTAGGACAGGGATGTGTGATGTCATCGTGGTTGTTTGATATATATATAGATTGGGGGTAGTTTAGTAGAGAAGTAAATGCGAGGGTCCTTGGCAAAGGTGGGAGTTAAAGATAAAGCATCACACATAAGTGGGTTGTCACAGTTGCTCTTTGTGATGACACTGATGCTACTTGGGCAGGATTATGAAGAGAAGTTGCAGAGGTTGGGGGATGAATTTGGTTGGGTATGTAAAGAAAGAAATTAAAGGGAATACAGGAAAGAGTAAGGTTATGTGGATAGATATCAAAAAGATTAGGTGATGTAGATTGGATATCAGATTGGAGGGAGAGAGTATGGGAGGAGGTGAATTGTATTCAGTTATTTGGGAGTGGACATGTCAGCGGATGGGTCTATGAAAGTTGAGGGGAATCATAGATTGATGAGGAGAAAAGGGTGAGCGGTGCACTTAGGAGTCTGTGGAGACAAAAACTTTGTCCTTGGAGGCAAAGGGGGAATGTATGAGAGTATAGTTTTACCAACGCTCTGTTTATGGGGTGAAGCATGGGGTGATGATTGTTGCAGCGAGGAGTGGGTGGAGGCCAGTGGAGAGGTCATGTACTGAGGGCAATGTGATGGTGTGATATAATGCAAGAGAATTATAGTTTGAAGTTAGGAGGAGGTGGCGGGATTACCAAAACTGTTGTCCAGAGGGCTGAGGGATGGGTTGTTGAGGTGGTTTCAGACATGTAGAGAGAATGGAGCGAAACAGAATGACTCAAAGAGTGTATCAAGTCTGTAGTGGAAGGAAGGTGGGGTGGTAGGGGCTGGCTAGGAAAAGGTTGGAGGGAGGGGGTAAGGAGTTTTGTGTGCGAGGGGGGGGCTTGGACTTCCAGCGGGCATGCGTGAGCGTGTGTGATAGGAGTGAATGGAGGACAAATGGGTTTTAA
The DNA here is from genome assembly GCF_026875155.1 of Cherax quadricarinatus. Classification (NCBI taxonomy): domain Eukaryota; kingdom Metazoa; phylum Arthropoda; class Malacostraca; order Decapoda; family Parastacidae; genus Cherax; species Cherax quadricarinatus. The sequence continues at coordinate 1,850,719 of NC_069433.1, forward strand.
ACTTGGAGTGCTGTTAGGAGTGTGAGCAAAAGTAACATTATGAAGGGAATCAGGAGGAAAACCGGCAGGCTGGACTTGCGTCTGGAGATGGGAAGTTACAGTTGCCTGCACTCTGAAGGAGGGGTTGTGTTAATGTTGCAGTTTAAAAAAACTGCAGTGTCTGTAAAGCTTCCCTTCTGGCATGACAGTGATGGAGTGAATGATGAGTGGAAGTTTTTCTTTTTCAGGCACCCTGCCTTGGTGGGAATTGGGCAGTGTTGCCTAATAAAATAAAATAGATACTAGAGAGAGAGAGATATTGATTGATATTTTAAGAGACGCTCTGCAAGCATCTGGAGTCCAATATGCTTCTAAAAAATGTCAGAAATATTGCCTGAACAATTGTTGGTAACCTTCAAGAGCAAACTGGATCCTCTGCCCAAGGACCAGATCAGGTTGTGGTGGGATATGTTGGCCGTGGGACAGACAGCAAAATCTTTGGTTGATACAGGCAATCAACAGAAGAGCTAGCTAGGCCTCGCGGACTGGTTGTGGGTATAGAACAACTCTCAAAAACTGGTTGGCACTATACCACAATAAGTGAATTGACCTTTCTCTTAGCAAAGAGAGGGAGAAGCATCCTCTTTGAACAGTGTGTGTGGGTAAGGGGTACCGCCTAGGTGGAGGGTGTTGGCCTTTTGCTTTTTTATTATAATTATAAAGCCTTTAAAATACAGTGGAACCTCTTACTTGCAGTTTATCCGTCATGACTTGCTCGCAACTGGATTTGCTGTTTTGCAGAGTAAATTTTCCTCATTTTAATATTAATTGAAATGCAATTAATCATTCCAATGGAATGCTGTACTTCAATAATTCGCCTATTTTCAACTCTACGGCTTATTATCATCTACTTCATCTTAATATATGACGTAATAAACAATTATAAATTAACATAGTAGATAAGCTGATACATCTCTAAAATGGAGTAACTTAGTCATTCATGTAAGTGGTATGGGCGAGTGTCGGAGGTGGACGAGAGTTTGTCTGGAGACTGGGGCAAAATACTTCATGAATAATTTTGCTTGTTATCAATCTCATACTGCTTATTTATCTATCACAGTTCAATCTATTATGACATAACAGGTGTAAATAACGTAGAACCTGATATATGCTCTAGAATGAATTAAAAATACGTATCATTCATGTAGTGGTATGAGGCGCGGTTTGTCGGCGGCGACAGGGAGTTGTCTGGAGACAGGACAATCTATACTAGAAATATTTTCTATGATCAACTTCTACAGCTTTTTTATCTAATCACAGTTCTTTAATATGAAATATAAACAATATATATCGCATAGAAAACCTGATGTCGTACTCTAGAATGAAGAAAATCTGTTCTTATGTAAACAGGTGGAGGGGCTCCCAACCCTCCCTCTTTGTTGTGGTAAAACATGTATCTTGTGGCGGCCTTTGAGGCCATCTATTATTATAATTATTATATGTTAGTACATTATTATTATATATGTATTTTATTATACATATTTATTATTTTATATGTATTATTTTTATACAATAGTATTATTATTTATTGTAGTATTTTTATTATACTTATTTTTATTTTTATTAGTATTATTATTATCTATTTATTATTATTTTACATATTTATTATTTATTAAATTATATAAATAATTTGTAATTTTTATTTCACACAAAGAAATATAAGATTTTCTGTTATTACGTATTGCAATAATTGTATAAATAATGTAAACCCATTCATGACTGAATATTGAGAGTGGGACAGTGACATAATTTGTTTACTCTTAAACATAGCCACGCAATGGACCATTTCTTCTACGTTGAGCTCAATTTCAAGTACTTTTCGTCATTGTGAAAGCAATCCAAAATCACATCTATTTCTGTTATATATCTTCCATTTATCAAATGAGACCCAAAAAATACGAGAAATACAACCATAAAAACCATATGAATATACGCTTAGGGTGGGGCTAATTGCTAAGAGTGCACTCCATTATTTATGCTTAGATTTCTTTCATTTTTGGTGTTTGACATAACCCCTTTTGAGGTTTCCGGGCGTATAGTAGGCTTAGACCCAGGGTTTTTGAGTACTTGTACTCCTAAATTCTAGCGCCCTCAAATCTAGTGGGAGAAAAGCTGGTAGGCTCAATATGAAAAATGGGTCTATGGGTCAGTTGTGCACGGTATAAAAAAAAATCCTGCAGCACTCAGTGCATAATGAGATAAAATAAAAAAAAATTGGACGTTGTTTTGGAATAAAATCAGCGGATTTGCACTGTAGTTTCGTATGGTATTTATTGTTGTTTTCTAGTTTTCTTGGTCTCATTTTATAGAATGGAAGGCATATCCTAGTATTGAGTTGAACTTGACTGGTTTTACAATGAAAGTACCTTGAAATGGGCTCAATGTAGCGAGAAAGAAAGAGAAGAATTAAAAGAGAAAAAAAAAAAAAAAAAAAAAAAAAAAAAAAAAAAAAAATGTTGATATTTACCAAAGTTCAAAAGTAAACAAATCATGCCAAGCGTTCCAATACACGTAACTGGTGTGTGAGTTCTAATATTCTTTTGCAAAGTGGCCCAATATGATTCATACCATTTTTTACACTTAATGCGTAGTATGCATAACAGTAACTTCTATTTTTGTGAGAATAAAAATTCAAAGTGGAAAGCAAAAGAATGTAAGAGGGGCCTCTTGAGACGTGACTATGAACAGAGGAAATGTCATTTTAGTGCCAGAGGAATGTATTTCTTGTTTGTTCTGGACCGTATTCGGAAATTGGCTTCTTTTGAAAATTTGTGTGAAATTGGCTAAATTGTAAATTCTGACCACTGAACTGGATAGTTGAAATGGTATAAATGGGTGGTTTATGGCATTCATTCATAGAAAATCTGGAGTTCTAGCGAAATAATTCATGTTTTTTGGTCGACTAGTACAGTGGAGCTGGCTGTGAAAATTGGGCTCAAAAGTGCGGTCAAAATCGCCGGTATCGTAAACATTGTCAAGACCGCTAATCTCGCGAGAGCATAATTCCATAGTTTTCCATCCAATTTTCATATTTTTGGTGTCATTATGATTGGGAAAAGATTCTCTATCTTTTTCTTAAGAAAAAAAATTATTTTTTTTTTTTTTTAAATTTGGCCGACCCTGAAGAACGAGTCTACGGAGAGGGCTGTGACCCTCAAAAGGGTTAAGAAAGCATCTTTCCCATCATACATTGCCCAAAGTTTCAATAAGATAGTCAACAAACAAATGAGATACAATTCTCGAGATTAAAGAGCAAGAGCCCATCACCAGTGTCAAGGAACCTGTCTGAGGTTCTGCTCGCTGTGGGAAATTTTGCTCGCGTTATTGAGAAGCAAAAAATTGACCCATCAACTGCTCGTAATTTTATAAAAACTCGCACATGGACACGCTCGCAAGTAGAGGTTTCCAATGTACTTACAGCTTAGTCAAATTTTAAAAATCAAAATTAAAGTACGGGATAACACCCCTATAGTATACCCCCTTCTGTGTCTGCAAAGGGAGGCAGTCTTTGAGAAGCTTGTGGATGATGGCTTTGCACATACAGAACCTGTATTCGTGGGAGAAATAAGGGTCATTGAACCTTTGTTGACAAGATCTTATTAGTAGAAAATGTGCAGTTCTTGTTTTAGTGTAAATTATAAAAGGGATATATATAGACATTAACATGGTCATGGTATTGAATATGATATTGTGTATATGGATTCAGTAGGGCTTTTGATAAGTGTCAACAGAGGCTATTGAGGAAACTTAGGGCAACGCAATAGGAGGAGAAATTTTTTCCTGGGTAGAAGCATGGCTGACAAATAGACAGCAGAGAGTTTGCATAAATGGGGAGAAATCAGAATTGGGGCAGTCACAAGCGGTGTTCCTCAGGGGTCAGTTGTTGGGCCCGTTGTTGTTCCAATTTACATAATCGGGACATGTTGAGGGAAATAATAGCGACCATAGCAAATTTGCTGATGACCACCCAAAATAGGCCAATCCAATTCTTTCTAATGAGGGACTTAGAGCAATCCAGGATGATTTGAATAGACTGACGCAAATTGGTCGGGAAGTGCAGGATGCAGTTTAATATTGACAAATGCAAAGTTCTAAATTGTTGGGACTGTTAAATATCCATTGCCACTATAAACTAAATAATGTAAAATCTTAATACTACGATTGACGAAAAGGATTTAGAGTTCTGGTTAGCAGTAACCCTAAAACCAGACAACAGTGCATTTGTTGTCGCAGTTATAGCTTACAGAATTCTTGGCTTCATATCTAGAAGTATAAATTTAGAAGTCCTCAGGTTGTTCTTAACTCTAAATATCCTTGGTTAGGCCTCATTTAGACTATGCTGCCTCAGTTTGGGTCACCGTATTACAGAATGGGATATAAATGCTTCTGGAAAAACGTACAGAGAGTAGGATGACAAAGATGATCCATGTATCAGGAAATCTTCCCTATGAGGATAAGACTGAGGGCCCTGAATCTGCACTCTCTCTCGAAAGGCTAGATTAAGGGGGATATGATCGAGGTGTATAAATGGAAAACAGGAATAAATAAAGGGGATGTAATTGGTGCTGAAAAATTTCCAGCCAAGGAAGGACTCGCAGCAATGTTTCAAGTTGGAAAAAATAATTCAGATTCAGGATGGATATAGAAAGCACTGGTTTGGTAATAGAGTTGTGGATGAGTGGAACAAGATCCCGAGTACAGTTATTGAGGCGTAAAATGTTGTGTAGTTTTTAAAAAATAGGTTAGATAATAAATTTACTGGTTGGGTGGGTGGGTGTGAGTTGGACCTGACTAGCTTGTGCTGCTGGGTATGGTAGAGTGCTCATCCTGAGTGGGGTTGACCAGACTGGGTGGGTTCATTGGGATAATCTGGGGGTGGGTACATTGGTCTAATCCAGGAGGGGGGGGAACATGGACCTGCTCGCATGGTGTCAGTAGGCTGTTGCAGTGTTTCCTTTCTTTTTATGTTCTTTATACATGTTGTATGTGTGTTCCTGATATGGCATATGTTTAAGTTCATGGTTTTGCGAATTTCATTGAGTGGTAATGCATCGATACCTTATCCAAGGTGTTCTAGGTCCTGAAACTTGCCTGTGTATTAATGGTCATTTTTGATAGAGTGATCTTGGCCTGCTGGTTAAGTGTGCGAATGATGTGAACAGAGGTACAGTATAGAATTCATGTGTAGCATTGAAATTTGCCCTTCCACTTTTAATAAAAAGGCATTGGTTTTATTACAGCATAAAATAATTATGTTTTAGTGTATAATTAAAAATATAATATGATAATTTAAGATGAAATAAAAATATGATTTTTACCTCTAATAATAATATTTTCAGAGGACCGGATTCTAATGGTTAACTTGTACTATGACTGCATGGACGTCTTGCATGTCGGTTATTCCTTTGGGGGAATGGACCAAGACATGAGAAATTAAATGAAGGCAGATTGACAGGAATATACCAACAAGGTCAAAGAGTAAGTTATTCTTTCTGTTATATTGTTGTATATATTTTGAGGATATTGAAATTTTGGTGTGTTATAGATGTATGTTCCTAATATAGTCTGAATGGTGGGACCTTTTAAAAAAAATACCTGTTCTAGACCATACTTGTCATTTCACTAAGAACTAAATTAATATACGTATAATATTACACTTTGTAAAGTGATTAATGACATTTAATAGTGGAAAGAGCACTGAGCACGTATGGAGACGTATCGAGTAGATATAGAACTCAAGAAAAGCATATTAAAAGAGAGCTAGGGACATGTAACAAGAAGCCTTCAAGATACATGTCAGTTCAACAAGATCTTCATAGGAGGAATGAATAACAATAAATGATTATATAGAAACTGCCACAAGATAAAGTGATTCAAGATTTGAAACTGAAAGGAGTATTTTTTTCAGGAGTACATGTGGACCACCTGTCCAATTATTTATTAAGGCATGAATAGCAGATAAGGATAAAATTATCAGTTAAGATTCAAGAGGAACTAAGAGGGGAGAATCTAATTTTTTTTTTTTTTTTTTTTTTTTTTTTTTTTTTTTTTTTTTTTTAGAAAAATTTTTGTGCACTTACCATGCCTGTTTCTTGTTAAATTGGACTTACGGCTGGGTGTGTAATCCCTAAGAAACAAGGTACGCATTGCTTTCCTTGCTTCTTTTAGAAAGGAAGTGGTTTTTATGGTGAAACGTGCTGCAGAAGTGGGAAGCAGGGTAACATTTATGAAGGGATTTTGGTGGAAATAGGTTATTGGGACTTGAGCCTTGGAGGTGAGAAATACTGATTGAAGGTTAGGGATGGTACAGCCCCCCCCCACCCACTTTGGAAAGGTTCTTTGAATGGCAATGTCTGTTTATGTCTTGACCAAGAATCACAGTTGAGTGAATAGATTCCCTTTTTGAGACCAGCTGGTGTGTGTTAAAAACATAGTAAATCCTTTGTAAGATGAATGGTTCAGAGGACCGACAGTTGATAAATTTAGACACATGATATATGCACCTCTTGGGTATCTTTATTGAGGAAACGTTTTTGCACACAGTTGGCTTCATCAGTCCATTGGCATAGGAGAAACTTGAGAAAGGATTGATGGACTGACACATCGACTCAAGGTTGAGGGGAATGATTACCTCATTTCTCCTCCTGTTTTCAGTTTCTCCTTGTGGAATGTGAAGCCAACTGTGTGGCGAAAGTTGCCTCAATAAGATACCCAAGAGTTGAATGTGTCTAAATTATCATAGTTAATCCTTATTTAGCAAATAATAAGAGGGAGAATGGGTGGCTGGTAATGATAATTGTGGTGGACAAAGATAAGATTGTTTTGCCAGGGCATAACAATAACTGCCAATTCTGTAACCACAGATTTTGTCTCTCATTGGTGCTAAATCAGTTGGGCCAGCAGATTTTGTCCCTTATATCCAAAGTCAATTTAGAGCAAGGTCTGTTAACCAGTAAACTGTGGAATGCATTCTTATGGCTCCACTGGGTGCCTATGCTCACTTTATAGTGGCCTTCAACGTGGCACTCTTGAGGGGACCAGGGTTCGATCCTTGGACGAGCAAAAACATTGGTCATGTTCCTTACACTTTTTACCCAGTTCACTAGTATGTAGGGTACTGTATGTGTAGGTGGACTAGTGCGAGTTGCATCCTGGGGGAGAGAATTGAAAGGACCCATTTGGACAATAATTAGACGTCTGATGACACCTGAATTTTATTGGAGGATTTATCCTGGGGTTACTAATCCTCTGGGTTTAATTTCAGGACAAAATTCATCGTCATTCTTTGCTTGTGCTTTTGTTCGTTTCTGTTCTTTTTTTTTTTTTTGACATTTCTAACATATGTCCACTAAGTACAGTGACTATAGATGCTATTAAATTTCACGCAGTGTGTGGAAACAAGAATAAGGCACAGGTGGTGTCTCGCAAGATTTGAAAAAATCTTGTATCTTTGCAGTGTGGAGGTCTTTCTATGCTGTAAGCATACATGCTCTGAGCTTTATCTTCTCTCCTGAGGAGGAAATAGTGATAGGGTATGATTGTGATTACCAGGCCACGGAAAAGTTGTAAATTTTGAAGAATTAAGACACTTATGCAACATATGTGATTTCTTTATTGAGAAAACGTTTCGCCACACAGTGGCTTCATCACTGACTACAGATATATAGCCACTGCTGACGGTCATGTGGCTGTACTGTATACAAGATATGGACAGAAACATCAACTCCAGGTGAGGAATGATTACCTGAATCTCCTCCTCTCCTTATACCTTCTTTGCTTTTGTATAAAACTGATGAAGCCACTGCTTGTACGAAACGTTTCTTCAATAAAGATTCCCGTATGTTTCATAAGTGTCTTTCTTAATTCTTCTATTTGTTGGTTTTCAAACCAATCATCAATCTGTCAGACACTGCTCATCATGGGATCTTGATACAATGAAATTCTTCCAAGATTGTCCAATCTTTGGACGAAGACCTACTTAGAGATAGTGGATGTGGTTCCACTTTGACTCCGCCTCCTCCTGCTTCGGTCCTACTGACTTCAGTTATACGGATAAGCCACTGCTTCGGCCCATGTGCTGTACTTTCTTACAAGATTGATGAGCTGAACACCGACTCCAGGCTGAGAAGACTGAACACCGACTCCAGGGGCTGAGGACACATTACCTCAAACTCCTCTTCTCTTATACACTTCTTGCTTTGTATAAGACTGATGAAGCCACTGTGTGACGAAAACGTATTTTTTTTCAATTTAAGATTCCCGTATGTTAGTAAGTGTCTTAATTCTTCAATTTGTTGGTTTCAAAAGCCATTATCACATCTGTCAGGACACTGCATCATAGGGATCTTGATACAAAGAATCTTCATAGATTGTACAATCTTTGGACGAAGACCTATTAGACTAGTGGATGGTTCCAATATGACTCGCTTCCTCCTGCTTCGTCCTACCTGACTACAGTATACGTATAAGCCACTGCTTCGGCCCTGTGCTGTACTTGTACCAAGATTGATGGGGACTGAACACCGATTCCAGCTGAGGGACGGATTACTCAAACTCCTCTTCTCCTTACACCTTCCTGTTTGTAGAAGACTGATGAAGCCACTGTGTGCAAAACGTTTCATTCAGTAAGATTCCCATATGTTTGCAATAAGTATTTAATTCTTTAAACTTTCGGCTTTCAGAACCTTTCGTCACAAAGATGAAATTTGTTTATCACTGCAGTGGTTATGGTGCTGCAGTTGTGGGTTGTGAGTTTGACTGAGGAGTTTGTTGTGGTATTATGGTCTTATCTTTGCTCATATTCTCAAACCCATGGTTACTTCTGATGGGAGTGAAGGTGTTCATGTCATAAAGCTATGGCTACAAAAGACTGAGAGGGAAGTTGTTCCCATCATGCCCTGTGTGATGTGTGGGGGGGGGGCAGGAATTTTTTATATACATTGCACATCTGTCTAAAATTTCAGCCCAGCAAATTTGAGGTGTGTGTTATTATGCACATTACTAGTAACATCATTGATGTAGAACCATGGATGTTTACTAGTATCATCACAGGATAGCTTAGTGGTTAAGGTTAAATAGTTACAATATTTGGTGTAGGGCGAAATGACAGTAGTTTGTTGGATTATGTTTTGGTAGATATAAAAGACTATTGAGTAGACTTCAGGATGTACGTGGTTTATAGAGGGGCCCCACAGATATATCAGAATCACTTCTTTAGTTGTAGCTACACTGAGAGTAAAAGGTTAGATGGGATCAAGGAAAATAGAAGCATCAGGGGAGAGAGAGGTGAAGGTTTATAAACTAAAAGAGGAGGCAGTTAGTGTAAGTATAAACAGTATTGGAGGATAGATGGGCTTAATGAGGCAATAGCAATGGGTCGAAAGAGGTATGGGGTAGGTTTAATATGTAGTGTTAAAGTGTTCAGCAGAAGTTTGTGGTTACAGGAAAGTGGGTGCAGGAGGGAAGAGGAGCGATTGTGGAATGATGATAGAGTTTTCCAGGTTTTTTTCATTACCTTTTTGATGTTATGTAAATCTATTTCAATAATACAATTTTTTAGATTTCTTATCAGGCTGGTTAAGTGCTGAACGAAGTAACGTTTTACTGTTCTCTAGTTTTTGGCCCATTCTATATTGTTTTAATATTTGTACTTTGTGGTTAATGGAATTTGGAGGATGCTTGGTGTTAGCCAGGAGTTATTCAGTCTCTTTGCTGTGATCTGTTTAGTTTTTTTGGGCAATGTTTGTTATAGAGGCTTTGGCTCTTATTTTTAGAAATTATTTTTACATTCTTTCATATCTGTATGGTGTTTCGATCTCATTTTTCCAATCGATGTTTCATAGCTGCCTATAAAGTTGTTAACTGCTGTCTCTTTATGTAGTCTGAAGGTTACTTTATGATGTCTTGTGGCAGTTTGCCCATATTAGTTATGAGAAAGGTTGGGAGTGGTCTGTAGTGTTGTCTGTGATTATGTCTGATTTTAAGGGGGATATGTGTTTGTCCAAGATGTGTCTATTTTAAGGAGATGCTTGTCTCATGATTCCTTGTGGTTAGATATTGCTGGTAGCAACAGGCAGTTACTCATTGTGTTTGTGTAATTCGGTTATTGTGGGTCTGGAGTTAGTATGTTTAGTTGAAGTTGTTAGTAGTAGGTGGTTCTTTATTCATGTGTGCATCAGTATCCATGTTTCCTAGTTTTTTCACTAAAGTGATAAATGTTTGACTGTTGGTACTCTGTAGATGTTTATAAACTCCCACCGTGGAGGGGTTTTTGCAGGTCTTTTTGATTTTAAAATTTGGCTAGATATATTCTCCATGTTCATCCCTTGTGGCAAGATTTTTGATGCATTTGAGTGATTTGTGTTAGTATATGCTGTTCCTCCCTTGCTCGGTCTGTTCTACAGTTGTGTCTGGCCATGTAGCCAGAATAGTATAGACATCTGGTAATATCAGGCTTAAGCCAGGGTTTCTGTGTGTGTAATGATTGATTAATTTAGATTGAAGGGAATTGGTAATGTGTGAGGTCATCATAATGTTTGTCTCTAAGGATCTGATATTGTAGGTAAAGATGGTTATGTTATTGTTTGACTGAGGTAATGTCTTTGCTTGTTGCATGTGTAGTGATTAGTTTACTGTAGTGCTTGTGTATTTCATGTTAGTTAAATAGTTTTACATCAGGATCTATGTCTGTAATCATAGGATGGAGTAATTTACAAACTAGAGATTTTCTGAGTAAATATATAAGAGTATATTTAATCTACAACGAGACTTATGATTAAAGACTCTGTAATTTTCAATTCTTGTACCAAAATTAAAGAAAAAAGGGATTATTACAGTACAAATAATTCAGTTAAATAATTTACAGCATCTTAATAGCACCTTAATTATTTTAACAAACGTGAGTTTGTGAAACTATGGTAAGAATATATTTACAGCTAGAACAAAGGAACTAGTGGTAGAATAATAAAATGAATGTATTTAAAAACAAAATCAGTAGCACCTGAGGTATTCAATATAGCACCTGGACTAATGAATAAGACTCTGTTAATTATTTCTGAACCTTGTAAAAATTTGAAAGACAATAGGGACTATTACAGATAATTCAGTTTATACTCATTAAGCATCTAATAGCACTTAATTTTTCAACAATATGAGTTTATGAACTACGGTAGATATTAACAGACTAGATTAAAGGGGCTAGTGAATATAATATAAAAGAATGTATTAAAAACAAGAATGTTTTAAAAACAAAATCAGTAGCACCTGAGGTCGTCTGTAGCACTGAGGGGTAGTAGTAGCACCTGGAGTATTTAATAAATGTGGATATATGGACAAGAGGGAAAAAAATATTAAATCTCCTGAGAGTTGCTCTTTTAATTATTGAGTAGAAATACAAAAACCTAGGAGTATAGCAATTACAGAATAAAAGTGCAGTACAGTGTTTGCTTTATAGAGATTTTTTCAGGAGAAATGTAAAAAGGGACTAAATTTAGTAGTGAGTGAAGAATAACAACATTTAAATAGATTGACACTATGATATGAAATTAATCTGAGAGTAGGATTTGCCTGATAAAAACAAACTTTGAGCAATTAATATCGCCTAAAGAAATATTATTTGAGGTAGTGATATAGCTAGTGGAAAATTGTACAGGAATTGCACTCTGTACATGTAGTAGAAGCATTACCTAGTTTGTTTATTTGTAGTTTTAAGGAGCAGAGGGAAAATTAGGCTAAGATTGTTGAAGATAACTATACAGGCTTAAAGTAGGAATAAATGGTAATACAGAAATTATTAAAAGAGTAAGCATTCCTATTAACAAGTAATAAATTGTGAAAAAGGAAATTGGAAGATAACACAAATTGGGTGATGTATGTGACTGTATTGTGTGTATACCTGAATAAACTTACTTACGAAGGGAATAAATTTTCTTACAGTTACCCCAGTCAGTAAACACATTTTCTCTTTTGTTATTCTTGCCATCACTCATTAACAGGTTGTCTGGCTACCACATCTCTTATTTATGTTTATTATTCTGCTGTGGGGTGTATTTATCATCTTTATATGTTATGTATCGTGTTTCTTATAAAATTTTGAAAAAAATACATAGAAGGATTACTGAAAATGTGTATATTAACGTAATTATATGACATTTATTGAGACTCGGTGATTATTTTTATCATCATCATATCATTACTGAATATGGCATAAACTCGTACAAGTCGTCTGCTACTACACATCTCCTATTTTTTTATTATTCTTACTGTGGGGTATTTTTATCATCTTTATGTATTATGTATCGTGTTTATTATATAATTTGAAAAAATATCATTGATGGATAATGAAAATGTGTATATTAACTTAATATACGACATTTATTGAGACCGGTGATTATTATTATTAATTATTATTATTATTATTATATTATTATGATTATTAATATGTTGTATCGTTGACATAAGACAATCTTACTGATTTTAATAGTGTACCGGCAATGCCAGCACACTGTGTAAGTTTTATTTAGGTACAGGTTTATTCATAAGTATAATTATCAAGAGTATATATAAAATATGAAATAACTAGAAAACACTGAAATTTTGGAGTTTCTAGAATAATGGTGTGACTTAGTGCTTTGGATCTCACGTAAGATAAAACAAACCGGGTGGGGCACAGTGACCGTATTTGAAAGTAGGTGGGGGAGCCGTTTTTATAGAGAGGGACGTTTTGGTTCATAATTTGAAAGGATCGGATTAGAGAATGCCGTTTAAAGTGAAAACACCGTTTACAAGCGGGGCACCTACTGTACTATGATTAATTTTATTATGTGTTCCTGTACCTAAGTAGGGACACACTGTGCTAGCATTTCAGGTACCATTAAAAAAAATCACTAAGAGTTGGGTACAATAAGTGGACAGAAGTACCTTTGATGGTTTCAAGAGTTTTTATACTCCTGGAGTCCAGCTTTAAGCCAGGCTCATATGGTGCCTTGCCTGATTCAACATAGCTGTTGCTGCTGGTGGCCCATCTGGTCCACATATCCATCACAGCCTAGTTGATCTGCAGTTGATGATCATATGGGTGGTGCACTCATGAAATACAATTTGGGGAGGGATTATACTATAGTGTGTATGACAGTGTTTAAGGTCAATTTTCTTCCCAGGGCTTTTACCACCACCAAAAAGTCGGTGAGATGGACACTGATGTAAACTGCCAGAGGAAATGGCACATAGTTTTTTAGCGTCTCCAACCAATAAGCACCGAAAGAGGAAGATGTGACCAACTAGACGACATAAGCTACAGAGGAAAGGATGATTATGATGACACTGAAGGTGTCATTGAGAGGACTCATGGCAAGAGAACAGTGAAAGAATGCGAAGCATTAGTTGGAGCACGATCAAGCCAAACTGCTTGGTATTAAAAATCTAACTAGACCCCATTTTTCGGATAAGTAAAGACCCCCCCAGTGGCAACTTCAGCGGTGTTCACCTTAGAGTAGTAGCTTTCCTGGGTAATAATCATGGAGATAATTTAGAGGCAGGGGCAGAAGAGGAGGGAATTTCAGGGGAAGGAGTGGAAGAGGTGGGAACTTCAGGGGAAGAGGCAAAAGGCAGAGGAACTTCAGGGGAAGAGGCAAAAGAGGAGGAACTTCAGGAGCCCAGAGCAAGGTGGCTTTTATGACGATGATAGAGACATCAAGTCGTCCGAATATTGGGGCACACATTAACAAGAAAATTAAATTCATGAAGCTCACAGATAACTTGGTTATGTTTGGTGTGGTGGATTAGCTACACTGAGAGTTAAGGTGATGGGTACAAGGAGAATAGTGCTCAGGGAAGAGAGAGGTGCAGCTTATCAAACTAAAGAGGAGGCAAGTTAGGGTAAGATTAAACAGTTTTTGGAGGATAGATGGGCTAATGAGAGCATTTGGCAATGGGGTCGAAGAAGTATGGGGTACGTTTAAAATGTAGTGTTAGAGTGTTCTGCAGAAGTTTGTGGTTACAGGAAAGTGGTGTGGGAGGGTAAAGAGGATTCGATGGGGGAATGATGTTGTAAGAGAGTAGTAAGGAGAAAATTTTGCATATGAGAAGTTTTTACAAAGTAGAAGTGATGCTAGGAGGAAGAGTAGTACATATATGGAGAAAAGAGAGAGGTTAAGGAGTGGTGAAGCCAATGTATAAAAGAGAGCAAATGAGACAGTGGTGAGATGTTATCAACAAATTTTGTTGAAAATAGAAAAGTTTTGGAGTGGAGATAACAAGTTGAGGAAGCCTAGAGGAACAAATGGGTTTGTCAGTTTAAATCACGGAGAGGATGAAGTTATTAAATGGATGATGTTAGAGGTATTGGGTATGTGGAGGGTTAATATTTTGTTGAGGAATAATTGTTAAATGTTGAAGACGATAGGGAAAGCTGTGATTTTATGTATAGGCAGGGAGGAATGACATCTTGTTAGGGCGTGAGGAAGAGTCAGTTGTGAGTGTGGGGCGAAGTTCGTTGAGGCAGTAGGTTAAAATGAAGGGTGTAAGGCAGCTGGGATTGATGGGATAAAATAGAAATGTTAAAAGCAGTTGAGGATATTGTTTTGAGTGGTTGGTGCTATTATTTATAATGTATGGAAGAGGGTAAGGTACATAGGGATTGTCTCTACGAGTATGCAGAGATCCTTTGTATAAAGGCAAAGGAGACAAAAATGAGAGTGCAAAAATAGTATTAAGGGGGGGGATAAGTCTGTTGGAGTTGGAGCAGGGTATATTTAGTGAAGGGTTCAGGGAAAAACCCGTAGCGTGTTCACTGTCTAAGTATAGCCGGATCTTGCGTCCTGGAAAATGGGAAGTACTGGGCCTGCACTCTAAAGGAGGGGTTCGGGATATTAGTGGTTTGAGGGATATGTTGTGTATCTTTTTACGTATAGGTTCTAAACTGTCTGTGTTCTGTAGCATCTCTGCCAAAAACAGTGATTATGTGTGAGTGAGGTTGAAAAGTGTTGAATGAGATGAAATGTATTTCTTTTTGGGGTCACCTGCTCGGTGGGGAGACGGCCGACTTGTTGAAAAAATAAAAAATGTTCTGTTGAGTATTCCTGGTAAAGGTGTATGATAGAGTATTATTGAAAGAATTAAGAGTAAGATGGTGAATAGGAGATAGCAGATGAACCAAGGAAGGCTTTAGGAAAGGAGGGGGTGTGTGGACCAGGTTGTTTAAGTGAAACATATGAGTGAAACAAGTATTTAGAGGTTTTTGTGGCATTTTTTGGATTTGGAAAAGGCATATGCACCAGGTGGGATAGGGGGGCAGATGTGGCAGATGGTTGAGGTGTTTATGGAATAGAGGTAGGTTACTGAAAGCAGTGAAGGAGTTTTTACCAGGATAGTGAGGCTCAAGTATGTAGGAAAGAGGGAGATTATTCCCGTAAAAGTAGGCCTTAGGACAGGGATGTGTGATGTCATCGTGGTTGTTTGATATATATATAGATTGGGGGTAGTTTAGTAGAGAAGTAAATGCGAGGGTCCTTGGCAAAGGTGGGAGTTAAAGATAAAGCATCACACATAAGTGGGTTGTCACAGTTGCTCTTTGTGATGACACTGATGCTACTTGGGCAGGATTATGAAGAGAAGTTGCAGAGGTTGGGGGATGAATTTGGTTGGGTATGTAAAGAAAGAAATTAAAGGGAATACAGGAAAGAGTAAGGTTATGTGGATAGATATCAAAAAGATTAGGTGATGTAGATTGGATATCAGATTGGAGGGAGAGAGTATGGGAGGAGGTGAATTGTATTCAGTTATTTGGGAGTGGACATGTCAGCGGATGGGTCTATGAAAGTTGAGGGGAATCATAGATTGATGAGGAGAAAAGGGTGAGCGGTGCACTTAGGAGTCTGTGGAGACAAAAACTTTGTCCTTGGAGGCAAAGGGGGAATGTATGAGAGTATAGTTTTACCAACGCTCTGTTTATGGGGTGAAGCATGGGGTGATGATTGTTGCAGCGAGGAGTGGGTGGAGGCCAGTGGAGAGGTCATGTACTGAGGGCAATGTGATGGTGTGATATAATGCAAGAGAATTATAGTTTGAAGTTAGGAGGAGGTGGCGGGATTACCAAAACTGTTGTCCAGAGGGCTGAGGGATGGGTTGTTGAGGTGGTTTCAGACATGTAGAGAGAATGGAGCGAAACAGAATGACTCAAAGAGTGTATCAAGTCTGTAGTGGAAGGAAGGTGGGGTGGTAGGGGCTGGCTAGGAAAAGGTTGGAGGGAGGGGGTAAGGAGTTTTGTGTGCGAGGGGGGGGCTTGGACTTCCAGCGGGCATGCGTGAGCGTGTGTGATAGGAGTGAATGGAGGACAAATGGGTTTTAAACTTGGAGTGCTGTTAGGAGTGTGAGCAAAAGTAACATTATGAAGGGAATCAGGAGGAAAACCGGCAGGCTGGACTTGCGTCTGGAGATGGGAAGTTACAGTTGCCTGCACTCTGAAGGAGGGGTTGTGTTAATGTTGCAGTTTAAAAAAACTGCAGTGTCTGTAAAGCTTCCCTTCTGGCATGACAGTGATGGAGTGAATGATGAGTGGAAGTTTTTCTTTTTCAGGCACCCTGCCTTGGTGGGAATTGGGCAGTGTTGCCTAATAAAATAAAATAGATACTAGAGAGAGAGAGATATTGATTGATATTTTAAGAGACGCTCTGCAAGCATCTGGAGTCCAATATGCTTCTAAAAAATGTCAGAAATATTGCCTGAACAATTGTTGGTAACCTTCAAGAGCAAACTGGATCCTCTGCCCAAGGACCAGATCAGGTTGTGGTGGGATATGTTGGCCGTGGGACAGACAGCAAAATCTTTGGTTGATACAGGCAATCAACAGAAGAGCTAGCTAGGCCTCGCGGACTGGTTGTGGGTATAGAACAACTCTCAAAAACTGGTTGGCACTATACCACAATAAGTGAATTGACCTTTCTCTTAGCAAAGAGAGGGAGAAGCATCCTCTTTGAACAGTGTGTGTGGGTAAGGGGTACCGCCTAGGTGGAGGGTGTTGGCCTTTTGCTTTTTTATTATAATTATAAAGCCTTTAAAATACAGTGGAACCTCTTACTTGCAGTTTATCCGTCATGACTTGCTCGCAACTGGATTTGCTGTTTTGCAGAGTAAATTTTCCTCATTTTAATATTAATTGAAATGCAATTAATCATTCCAATGGAATGCTGTACTTCAATAATTCGCCTATTTTCAACTCTACGGCTTATTATCATCTACTTCATCTTAATATATGACGTAATAAACAATTATAAATTAACATAGTAGATAAGCTGATACATCTCTAAAATGGAGTAACTTAGTCATTCATGTAAGTGGTATGGGCGAGTGTCGGAGGTGGACGAGAGTTTGTCTGGAGACTGGGGCAAAATACTTCATGAATAATTTTGCTTGTTATCAATCTCATACTGCTTATTTATCTATCACAGTTCAATCTATTATGACATAACAGGTGTAAATAACGTAGAACCTGATATATGCTCTAGAATGAATTAAAAATACGTATCATTCATGTAGTGGTATGAGGCGCGGTTTGTCGGCGGCGACAGGGAGTTGTCTGGAGACAGGACAATCTATACTAGAAATATTTTCTATGATCAACTTCTACAGCTTTTTTATCTAATCACAGTTCTTTAATATGAAATATAAACAATATATATCGCATAGAAAACCTGATGTCGTACTCTAGAATGAAGAAAATCTGTTCTTATGTAAACAGGTGGAGGGGCTCCCAACCCTCCCTCTTTGTTGTGGTAAAACATGTATCTTGTGGCGGCCTTTGAGGCCATCTATTATTATAATTATTATATGTTAGTACATTATTATTATATATGTATTTTATTATACATATTTATTATTTTATATGTATTATTTTTATACAATAGTATTATTATTTATTGTAGTATTTTTATTATACTTATTTTTATTTTTATTAGTATTATTATTATCTATTTATTATTATTTTACATATTTATTATTTATTAAATTATATAAATAATTTGTAATTTTTATTTCACACAAAGAAATATAAGATTTTCTGTTATTACGTATTGCAATAATTGTATAAATAATGTAAACCCATTCATGACTGAATATTGAGAGTGGGACAGTGACATAATTTGTTTACTCTTAAACATAGCCACGCAATGGACCATTTCTTCTACGTTGAGCTCAATTTCAAGTACTTTTCGTCATTGTGAAAGCAATCCAAAATCACATCTATTTCTGTTATATATCTTCCATTTATCAAATGAGACCCAAAAAATACGAGAAATACAACCATAAAAACCATATGAATATACGCTTAGGGTGGGGCTAATTGCTAAGAGTGCACTCCATTATTTATGCTTAGATTTCTTTCATTTTTGGTGTTTGACATAACCCCTTTTGAGGTTTCCGGGCGTATAGTAGGCTTAGACCCAGGGTTTTTGAGTACTTGTACTCCTAAATTCTAGCGCCCTCAAATCTAGTGGGAGAAAAGCTGGTAGGCTCAATATGAAAAATGGGTCTATGGGTCAGTTGTGCACGGTATAAAAAAAAATCCTGCAGCACTCAGTGCATAATGAGATAAAATAAAAAAAAATTGGACGTTGTTTTGGAATAAAATCAGCGGATTTGCACTGTAGTTTCGTATGGTATTTATTGTTGTTTTCTAGTTTTCTTGGTCTCATTTTATAGAATGGAAGGCATATCCTAGTATTGAGTTGAACTTGACTGGTTTTACAATGAAAGTACCTTGAAATGGGCTCAATGTAGCGAGAAAGAAAGAGAAGAATTAAAAGAGAAAAAAAAAAAAAAAAAAAAAAAAAAAAAAAAAAAAAAATGTTGATATTTACCAAAGTTCAAAAGTAAACAAATCATGCCAAGCGTTCCAATACACGTAACTGGTGTGTGAGTTCTAATATTCTTTTGCAAAGTGGCCCAATATGATTCATACCATTTTTTACACTTAATGCGTAGTATGCATAACAGTAACTTCTATTTTTGTGAGAATAAAAATTCAAAGTGGAAAGCAAAAGAATGTAAGAGGGGCCTCTTGAGACGTGACTATGAACAGAGGAAATGTCATTTTAGTGCCAGAGGAATGTATTTCTTGTTTGTTCTGGACCGTATTCGGAAATTGGCTTCTTTTGAAAATTTGTGTGAAATTGGCTAAATTGTAAATTCTGACCACTGAACTGGATAGTTGAAATGGTATAAATGGGTGGTTTATGGCATTCATTCATAGAAAATCTGGAGTTCTAGCGAAATAATTCATGTTTTTTGGTCGACTAGTACAGTGGAGCTGGCTGTGAAAATTGGGCTCAAAAGTGCGGTCAAAATCGCCGGTATCGTAAACATTGTCAAGACCGCTAATCTCGCGAGAGCATAATTCCATAGTTTTCCATCCAATTTTCATATTTTTGGTGTCATTATGATTGGGAAAAGATTCTCTATCTTTTTCTTAAGAAAAAAAATTATTTTTTTTTTTTTTTAAATTTGGCCGACCCTGAAGAACGAGTCTACGGAGAGGGCTGTGACCCTCAAAAGGGTTAAGAAAGCATCTTTCCCATCATACATTGCCCAAAGTTTCAATAAGATAGTCAACAAACAAATGAGATACAATTCTCGAGATTAAAGAGCAAGAGCCCATCACCAGTGTCAAGGAACCTGTCTGAGGTTCTGCTCGCTGTGGGAAATTTTGCTCGCGTTATTGAGAAGCAAAAAATTGACCCATCAACTGCTCGTAATTTTATAAAAACTCGCACATGGACACGCTCGCAAGTAGAGGTTTCCAATGTACTTACAGCTTAGTCAAATTTTAAAAATCAAAATTAAAGTACGGGATAACACCCCTATAGTATACCCCCTTCTGTGTCTGCAAAGGGAGGCAGTCTTTGAGAAGCTTGTGGATGATGGCTTTGCACATACAGAACCTGTATTCGTGGGAGAAATAAGGGTCATTGAACCTTTGTTGACAAGATCTTATTAGTAGAAAATGTGCAGTTCTTGTTTTAGTGTAAATTATAAAAGGGATATATATAGACATTAACATGGTCATGGTATTGAATATGATATTGTGTATATGGATTCAGTAGGGCTTTTGATAAGTGTCAACAGAGGCTATTGAGGAAACTTAGGGCAACGCAATAGGAGGAGAAATTTTTTCCTGGGTAGAAGCATGGCTGACAAATAGACAGCAGAGAGTTTGCATAAATGGGGAGAAATCAGAATTGGGGCAGTCACAAGCGGTGTTCCTCAGGGGTCAGTTGTTGGGCCCGTTGTTGTTCCAATTTACATAATCGGGACATGTTGAGGGAAATAATAGCGACCATAGCAAATTTGCTGATGACCACCCAAAATAGGCCAATCCAATTCTTTCTAATGAGGGACTTAGAGCAATCCAGGATGATTTGAATAGACTGACGCAAATTGGTCGGGAAGTGCAGGATGCAGTTTAATATTGACAAATGCAAAGTTCTAAATTGTTGGGACTGTTAAATATCCATTGCCACTATAAACTAAATAATGTAAAATCTTAATACTACGATTGACGAAAAGGATTTAGAGTTCTGGTTAGCAGTAACCCTAAAACCAGACAACAGTGCATTTGTTGTCGCAGTTATAGCTTACAGAATTCTTGGCTTCATATCTAGAAGTATAAATTTAGAAGTCCTCAGGTTGTTCTTAACTCTAAATATCCTTGGTTAGGCCTCATTTAGACTATGCTGCCTCAGTTTGGGTCACCGTATTACAGAATGGGATATAAATGCTTCTGGAAAAACGTACAGAGAGTAGGATGACAAAGATGATCCATGTATCAGGAAATCTTCCCTATGAGGATAAGACTGAGGGCCCTGAATCTGCACTCTCTCTCGAAAGGCTAGATTAAGGGGGATATGATCGAGGTGTATAAATGGAAAACAGGAATAAATAAAGGGGATGTAATTGGTGCTGAAAAATTTCCAGCCAAGGAAGGACTCGCAGCAATGTTTCAAGTTGGAAAAAATAATTCAGATTCAGGATGGATATAGAAAGCACTGGTTTGGTAATAGAGTTGTGGATGAGTGGAACAAGATCCCGAGTACAGTTATTGAGGCGTAAAATGTTGTGTAGTTTTTAAAAAATAGGTTAGATAATAAATTTACTGGTTGGGTGGGTGGGTGTGAGTTGGACCTGACTAGCTTGTGCTGCTGGGTATGGTAGAGTGCTCATCCTGAGTGGGGTTGACCAGACTGGGTGGGTTCATTGGGATAATCTGGGGGTGGGTACATTGGTCTAATCCAGGAGGGGGGGGAACATGGACCTGCTCGCATGGTGTCAGTAGGCTGTTGCAGTGTTTCCTTTCTTTTTATGTTCTTTATACATGTTGTATGTGTGTTCCTGATATGGCATATGTTTAAGTTCATGGTTTTGCGAATTTCATTGAGTGGTAATGCATCGATACCTTATCCAAGGTGTTCTAGGTCCTGAAACTTGCCTGTGTATTAATGGTCATTTTTGATAGAGTGATCTTGGCCTGCTGGTTAAGTGTGCGAATGATGTGAACAGAGGTACAGTATAGAATTCATGTGTAGCATTGAAATTTGCCCTTCCACTTTTAATAAAAAGGCATTGGTTTTATTACAGCATAAAATAATTATGTTTTAGTGTATAATTAAAAATATAATATGATAATTTAAGATGAAATAAAAATATGATTTTTACCTCTAATAATAATATTTTCAGAGGACCGGATTCTAATGGTTAACTTGTACTATGACTGCATGGACGTCTTGCATGTCGGTTATTCCTTTGGGGGAATGGACCAAGACATGAGAAATTAAATGAAGGCAGATTGACAGGAATATACCAACAAGGTCAAAGAGTAAGTTATTCTTTCTGTTATATTGTTGTATATATTTTGAGGATATTGAAATTTTGGTGTGTTATAGATGTATGTTCCTAATATAGTCTGAATGGTGGGACCTTTTAAAAAAAATACCTGTTCTAGACCATACTTGTCATTTCACTAAGAACTAAATTAATATACGTATAATATTACACTTTGTAAAGTGATTAATGACATTTAATAGTGGAAAGAGCACTGAGCACGTATGGAGACGTATCGAGTAGATATAGAACTCAAGAAAAGCATATTAAAAGAGAGCTAGGGACATGTAACAAGAAGCCTTCAAGATACATGTCAGTTCAACAAGATCTTCATAGGAGGAATGAATAACAATAAATGATTATATAGAAACTGCCACAAGATAAAGTGATTCAAGATTTGAAACTGAAAGGAGTATTTTTTTCAGGAGTACATGTGGACCACCTGTCCAATTATTTATTAAGGCATGAATAGCAGATAAGGATAAAATTATCAGTTAAGATTCAAGAGGAACTAAGAGGGGAGAATCTAATTTTTTTTTTTTTTTTTTTTTTTTTTTTTTTTTTTTTTTTTTTTTAGAAAAATTTTTGTGCACTTACCATGCCTGTTTCTTGTTAAATTGGACTTACGGCTGGGTGTGTAATCCCTAAGAAACAAGGTACGCATTGCTTTCCTTGCTTCTTTTAGAAAGGAAGTGGTTTTTATGGTGAAACGTGCTGCAGAAGTGGGAAGCAGGGTAACATTTATGAAGGGATTTTGGTGGAAATAGGTTATTGGGACTTGAGCCTTGGAGGTGAGAAATACTGATTGAAGGTTAGGGATGGTACAGCCCCCCCCCACCCACTTTGGAAAGGTTCTTTGAATGGCAATGTCTGTTTATGTCTTGACCAAGAATCACAGTTGAGTGAATAGATTCCCTTTTTGAGACCAGCTGGTGTGTGTTAAAAACATAGTAAATCCTTTGTAAGATGAATGGTTCAGAGGACCGACAGTTGATAAATTTAGACACATGATATATGCACCTCTTGGGTATCTTTATTGAGGAAACGTTTTTGCACACAGTTGGCTTCATCAGTCCATTGGCATAGGAGAAACTTGAGAAAGGATTGATGGACTGACACATCGACTCAAGGTTGAGGGGAATGATTACCTCATTTCTCCTCCTGTTTTCAGTTTCTCCTTGTGGAATGTGAAGCCAACTGTGTGGCGAAAGTTGCCTCAATAAGATACCCAAGAGTTGAATGTGTCTAAATTATCATAGTTAATCCTTATTTAGCAAATAATAAGAGGGAGAATGGGTGGCTGGTAATGATAATTGTGGTGGACAAAGATAAGATTGTTTTGCCAGGGCATAACAATAACTGCCAATTCTGTAACCACAGATTTTGTCTCTCATTGGTGCTAAATCAGTTGGGCCAGCAGATTTTGTCCCTTATATCCAAAGTCAATTTAGAGCAAGGTCTGTTAACCAGTAAACTGTGGAATGCATTCTTATGGCTCCACTGGGTGCCTATGCTCACTTTATAGTGGCCTTCAACGTGGCACTCTTGAGGGGACCAGGGTTCGATCCTTGGACGAGCAAAAACATTGGTCATGTTCCTTACACTTTTTACCCAGTTCACTAGTATGTAGGGTACTGTATGTGTAGGTGGACTAGTGCGAGTTGCATCCTGGGGGAGAGAATTGAAAGGACCCATTTGGACAATAATTAGACGTCTGATGACACCTGAATTTTATTGGAGGATTTATCCTGGGGTTACTAATCCTCTGGGTTTAATTTCAGGACAAAATTCATCGTCATTCTTTGCTTGTGCTTTTGTTCGTTTCTGTTCTTTTTTTTTTTTTTGACATTTCTAACATATGTCCACTAAGTACAGTGACTATAGATGCTATTAAATTTCACGCAGTGTGTGGAAACAAGAATAAGGCACAGGTGGTGTCTCGCAAGATTTGAAAAAATCTTGTATCTTTGCAGTGTGGAGGTCTTTCTATGCTGTAAGCATACATGCTCTGAGCTTTATCTTCTCTCCTGAGGAGGAAATAGTGATAGGGTATGATTGTGATTACCAGGCCACGGAAAAGTTGTAAATTTTGAAGAATTAAGACACTTATGCAACATATGTGATTTCTTTATTGAGAAAACGTTTCGCCACACAGTGGCTTCATCACTGACTACAGATATATAGCCACTGCTGACGGTCATGTGGCTGTACTGTATACAAGATATGGACAGAAACATCAACTCCAGGTGAGGAATGATTACCTGAATCTCCTCCTCTCCTTATACCTTCTTTGCTTTTGTATAAAACTGATGAAGCCACTGCTTGTACGAAACGTTTCTTCAATAAAGATTCCCGTATGTTTCATAAGTGTCTTTCTTAATTCTTCTATTTGTTGGTTTTCAAACCAATCATCAATCTGTCAGACACTGCTCATCATGGGATCTTGATACAATGAAATTCTTCCAAGATTGTCCAATCTTTGGACGAAGACCTACTTAGAGATAGTGGATGTGGTTCCACTTTGACTCCGCCTCCTCCTGCTTCGGTCCTACTGACTTCAGTTATACGGATAAGCCACTGCTTCGGCCCATGTGCTGTACTTTCTTACAAGATTGATGAGCTGAACACCGACTCCAGGCTGAGAAGACTGAACACCGACTCCAGGGGCTGAGGACACATTACCTCAAACTCCTCTTCTCTTATACACTTCTTGCTTTGTATAAGACTGATGAAGCCACTGTGTGACGAAAACGTATTTTTTTTCAATTTAAGATTCCCGTATGTTAGTAAGTGTCTTAATTCTTCAATTTGTTGGTTTCAAAAGCCATTATCACATCTGTCAGGACACTGCATCATAGGGATCTTGATACAAAGAATCTTCATAGATTGTACAATCTTTGGACGAAGACCTATTAGACTAGTGGATGGTTCCAATATGACTCGCTTCCTCCTGCTTCGTCCTACCTGACTACAGTATACGTATAAGCCACTGCTTCGGCCCTGTGCTGTACTTGTACCAAGATTGATGGGGACTGAACACCGATTCCAGCTGAGGGACGGATTACTCAAACTCCTCTTCTCCTTACACCTTCCTGTTTGTAGAAGACTGATGAAGCCACTGTGTGCAAAACGTTTCATTCAGTAAGATTCCCATATGTTTGCAATAAGTATTTAATTCTTTAAACTTTCGGCTTTCAGAACCTTTCGTCACAAAGATGAAATTTGTTTATCACTGCAGTGGTTATGGTGCTGCAGTTGTGGGTTGTGAGTTTGACTGAGGAGTTTGTTGTGGTATTATGGTCTTATCTTTGCTCATATTCTCAAACCCATGGTTACTTCTGATGGGAGTGAAGGTGTTCATGTCATAAAGCTATGGCTACAAAAGACTGAGAGGGAAGTTGTTCCCATCATGCCCTGTGTGATGTGTGGGGGGGGGGCAGGAATTTTTTATATACATTGCACATCTGTCTAAAATTTCAGCCCAGCAAATTTGAGGTGTGTGTTATTATGCACATTACTAGTAACATCATTGATGTAGAACCATGGATGTTTACTAGTATCATCACAGGATAGCTTAGTGGTTAAGGTTAAATAGTTACAATATTTGGTGTAGGGCGAAATGACAGTAGTTTGTTGGATTATGTTTTGGTAGATATAAAAGACTATTGAGTAGACTTCAGGATGTACGTGGTTTATAGAGGGGCCCCACAGATATATCAGAATCACTTCTTTAGTTGTAGCTACACTGAGAGTAAAAGGTTAGATGGGATCAAGGAAAATAGAAGCATCAGGGGAGAGAGAGGTGAAGGTTTATAAACTAAAAGAGGAGGCAGTTAGTGTAAGTATAAACAGTATTGGAGGATAGATGGGCTTAATGAGGCAATAGCAATGGGTCGAAAGAGGTATGGGGTAGGTTTAATATGTAGTGTTAAAGTGTTCAGCAGAAGTTTGTGGTTACAGGAAAGTGGGTGCAGGAGGGAAGAGGAGCGATTGTGGAATGATGATAGAGTTTTCCAGGTTTTTTTCATTACCTTTTTGATGTTATGTAAATCTATTTCAATAATACAATTTTTTAGATTTCTTATCAGGCTGGTTAAGTGCTGAACGAAGTAACGTTTTACTGTTCTCTAGTTTTTGGCCCATTCTATATTGTTTTAATATTTGTACTTTGTGGTTAATGGAATTTGGAGGATGCTTGGTGTTAGCCAGGAGTTATTCAGTCTCTTTGCTGTGATCTGTTTAGTTTTTTTGGGCAATGTTTGTTATAGAGGCTTTGGCTCTTATTTTTAGAAATTATTTTTACATTCTTTCATATCTGTATGGTGTTTCGATCTCATTTTTCCAATCGATGTTTCATAGCTGCCTATAAAGTTGTTAACTGCTGTCTCTTTATGTAGTCTGAAGGTTACTTTATGATGTCTTGTGGCAGTTTGCCCATATTAGTTATGAGAAAGGTTGGGAGTGGTCTGTAGTGTTGTCTGTGATTATGTCTGATTTTAAGGGGGATATGTGTTTGTCCAAGATGTGTCTATTTTAAGGAGATGCTTGTCTCATGATTCCTTGTGGTTAGATATTGCTGGTAGCAACAGGCAGTTACTCATTGTGTTTGTGTAATTCGGTTATTGTGGGTCTGGAGTTAGTATGTTTAGTTGAAGTTGTTAGTAGTAGGTGGTTCTTTATTCATGTGTGCATCAGTATCCATGTTTCCTAGTTTTTTCACTAAAGTGATAAATGTTTGACTGTTGGTACTCTGTAGATGTTTATAAACTCCCACCGTGGAGGGGTTTTTGCAGGTCTTTTTGATTTTAAAATTTGGCTAGATATATTCTCCATGTTCATCCCTTGTGGCAAGATTTTTGATGCATTTGAGTGATTTGTGTTAGTATATGCTGTTCCTCCCTTGCTCGGTCTGTTCTACAGTTGTGTCTGGCCATGTAGCCAGAATAGTATAGACATCTGGTAATATCAGGCTTAAGCCAGGGTTTCTGTGTGTGTAATGATTGATTAATTTAGATTGAAGGGAATTGGTAATGTGTGAGGTCATCATAATGTTTGTCTCTAAGGATCTGATATTGTAGGTAAAGATGGTTATGTTATTGTTTGACTGAGGTAATGTCTTTGCTTGTTGCATGTGTAGTGATTAGTTTACTGTAGTGCTTGTGTATTTCATGTTAGTTAAATAGTTTTACATCAGGATCTATGTCTGTAATCATAGGATGGAGTAATTTACAAACTAGAGATTTTCTGAGTAAATATATAAGAGTATATTTAATCTACAACGAGACTTATGATTAAAGACTCTGTAATTTTCAATTCTTGTACCAAAATTAAAGAAAAAAGGGATTATTACAGTACAAATAATTCAGTTAAATAATTTACAGCATCTTAATAGCACCTTAATTATTTTAACAAACGTGAGTTTGTGAAACTATGGTAAGAATATATTTACAGCTAGAACAAAGGAACTAGTGGTAGAATAATAAAATGAATGTATTTAAAAACAAAATCAGTAGCACCTGAGGTATTCAATATAGCACCTGGACTAATGAATAAGACTCTGTTAATTATTTCTGAACCTTGTAAAAATTTGAAAGACAATAGGGACTATTACAGATAATTCAGTTTATACTCATTAAGCATCTAATAGCACTTAATTTTTCAACAATATGAGTTTATGAACTACGGTAGATATTAACAGACTAGATTAAAGGGGCTAGTGAATATAATATAAAAGAATGTATTAAAAACAAGAATGTTTTAAAAACAAAATCAGTAGCACCTGAGGTCGTCTGTAGCACTGAGGGGTAGTAGTAGCACCTGGAGTATTTAATAAATGTGGATATATGGACAAGAGGGAAAAAAATATTAAATCTCCTGAGAGTTGCTCTTTTAATTATTGAGTAGAAATACAAAAACCTAGGAGTATAGCAATTACAGAATAAAAGTGCAGTACAGTGTTTGCTTTATAGAGATTTTTTCAGGAGAAATGTAAAAAGGGACTAAATTTAGTAGTGAGTGAAGAATAACAACATTTAAATAGATTGACACTATGATATGAAATTAATCTGAGAGTAGGATTTGCCTGATAAAAACAAACTTTGAGCAATTAATATCGCCTAAAGAAATATTATTTGAGGTAGTGATATAGCTAGTGGAAAATTGTACAGGAATTGCACTCTGTACATGTAGTAGAAGCATTACCTAGTTTGTTTATTTGTAGTTTTAAGGAGCAGAGGGAAAATTAGGCTAAGATTGTTGAAGATAACTATACAGGCTTAAAGTAGGAATAAATGGTAATACAGAAATTATTAAAAGAGTAAGCATTCCTATTAACAAGTAATAAATTGTGAAAAAGGAAATTGGAAGATAACACAAATTGGGTGATGTATGTGACTGTATTGTGTGTATACCTGAATAAACTTACTTACGAAGGGAATAAATTTTCTTACAGTTACCCCAGTCAGTAAACACATTTTCTCTTTTGTTATTCTTGCCATCACTCATTAACAGGTTGTCTGGCTACCACATCTCTTATTTATGTTTATTATTCTGCTGTGGGGTGTATTTATCATCTTTATATGTTATGTATCGTGTTTCTTATAAAATTTTGAAAAAAATACATAGAAGGATTACTGAAAATGTGTATATTAACGTAATTATATGACATTTATTGAGACTCGGTGATTATTTTTATCATCATCATATCATTACTGAATATGGCATAAACTCGTACAAGTCGTCTGCTACTACACATCTCCTATTTTTTTATTATTCTTACTGTGGGGTATTTTTATCATCTTTATGTATTATGTATCGTGTTTATTATATAATTTGAAAAAATATCATTGATGGATAATGAAAATGTGTATATTAACTTAATATACGACATTTATTGAGACCGGTGATTATTATTATTAATTATTATTATTATTATTATATTATTATGATTATTAATATGTTGTATCGTTGACATAAGACAATCTTACTGATTTTAATAGTGTACCGGCAATGCCAGCACACTGTGTAAGTTTTATTTAGGTACAGGTTTATTCATAAGTATAATTATCAAGAGTATATATAAAATATGAAATAACTAGAAAACACTGAAATTTTGGAGTTTCTAGAATAATGGTGTGACTTAGTGCTTTGGATCTCACGTAAGATAAAACAAACCGGGTGGGGCACAGTGACCGTATTTGAAAGTAGGTGGGGGAGCCGTTTTTATAGAGAGGGACGTTTTGGTTCATAATTTGAAAGGATCGGATTAGAGAATGCCGTTTAAAGTGAAAACACCGTTTACAAGCGGGGCACCTACTGTACTATGATTAATTTTATTATGTGTTCCTGTACCTAAGTAGGGACACACTGTGCTAGCATTTCAGGTACCATTAAAAAAAATCACTAAGAGTTGGGTACAATAAGTGGACAGAAGTACCTTTGATGGTTTCAAGAGTTTTTATACTCCTGGAGTCCAGCTTTAAGCCAGGCTCATATGGTGCCTTGCCTGATTCAACATAGCTGTTGCTGCTGGTGGCCCATCTGGTCCACATATCCATCACAGCCTAGTTGATCTGCAGTTGATGATCATATGGGTGGTGCACTCATGAAATACAATTTGGGGAGGGATTATACTATAGTGTGTATGACAGTGTTTAAGGTCAATTTTCTTCCCAGGGCTTTTACCACCACCAAAAAGTCGGTGAGATGGACACTGATGTAAACTGCCAGAGGAAATGGCACATAGTTTTTTAGCGTCTCCAACCAATAAGCACCGAAAGAGGAAGATGTGACCAACTAGACGACATAAGCTACAGAGGAAAGGATGATTATGATGACACTGAAGGTGTCATTGAGAGGACTCATGGCAAGAGAACAGTGAAAGAATGCGAAGCATTAGTTGGAGCACGATCAAGCCAAACTGCTTGGTATTAAAAATCTAACTAGACCCCATTTTTCGGATAAGTAAAGACCCCCCCAGTGGCAACTTCAGCGGTGTTCACCTTAGAGTAGTAGCTTTCCTGGGTAATAATCATGGAGATAATTTAGAGGCAGGGGCAGAAGAGGAGGGAATTTCAGGGGAAGGAGTGGAAGAGGTGGGAACTTCAGGGGAAGAGGCAAAAGGCAGAGGAACTTCAGGGGAAGAGGCAAAAGAGGAGGAACTTCAGGAGCCCAGAGCAAGGTGGCTTTTATGACGATGATAGAGACATCAAGTCGTCCGAATATTGGGGCACACATTAACAAGAAAATTAAATTCATGAAGCTCACAGATAACTTGGTTATGTTTGGTGCCCCAAGTGCCTCAACAGCTGCCTCAACAGCTACCTCATCGCTGCCTAATCGCTGCCTCAACAGCTGCCTCAATCGCTGCCCAACAGCTGCCTAATCGCTGCCTCAACAGCTGCCTCATGCACTGCCTCTTTGCACTGCCTCAACAGCTGCCTCACCCACTGCCTCAATCGCTGCCTCAATAGCTGCCTCAACCACTGCCTCAATCGCTGCCTCAACAGCTGCCTCACCCACTGCCTAAATCGCTGCCTCACCCACTGCCACAGTCGCTGCCTCAACAGCTGCCTCAATCGCTGCCTCAACAGCTGCCTCAACCACTGCCTCTACCACTCCAGTCGCACTCAGTCTACAAGTACCAAACACAACGAATTATTGTGAAATGTTTAGAAGAGCAGGGAGACTAATGCTCACTCCAGCAAAGCCACACTGACGATGTGTCAACCACTCCCTCGTACTTTTGTACAACTTCCTTCTTCAATTATATCGTATTTATTATTATTATTATTATTATTATTATTATTATTATTACTATTAGCAGTAGCAGAAATGTTTGATTCTTTGCTGTGTTCAAGAGTAAATACATGTCACCGTCTAATACCTGTCCGAATAACCATTCCAATATGCAGTCATGAATGGGTTTACATTATTTATACTGCAGTTTAATAGCAAATAATGAACAAACAAAACACTCACCACACTGAGTGGTGGGAGGGCTGGCTGCCAGTTGCGGGGGTCGGTGGGAGGGTAGTAGGGACTCGCAGGTGGCGGGAAACTTGAATATGATTTGGCGGTTGGGAATTCGCGAATGTGTGAAGCCCGCGAAAGCTGAAAATGTGAATGTTGAGGGAGACCTGTACTATGAAAAAAATATTAACTAAACAAAGGGAAGATTTTGATAAACAATGCTTACTTTGCGTCTTATGAACACATGCCACTAGTACAAAGTCAAAAGCAAGCAAACATCTTTAAAATATGTAAAAACCTATAAAGTAAACTACCGTATTTTACAGAGACAAAGACGCTGTTTTTCCCAAAATAAGTCTCGAAAATTTACCCAGCATCTTGGAGGTCGAACGTTGCATAAGAACGAGATATAAAAAGTGCTGTAGCAGGCCTACTGGCCCATGTTAGGTAGGTCCCAGTCACACCTGTTTGCCCAGAGGCCTCGACCTAAGCCTAGAGAAGTTTTTTGATATTAATCAGTAATCTCAGCGACTGTCTATGTCTATGACAATAATGAATTGTGTAAACTATTTTGTATAAAATAATGAGTAAATATTGAAAATAATCCTAAAAATTTGTTGGCACTTAGCAGTGATAGGCTAAGGTAAACCAGGCAATGAAATCAGATGAACTACAGTAGAATCAGTAGGCTAATCCACGTGTTTACCATCAAACTATCAAATGGTAGTGAGTTACGGCAGTAAGATACAGTAGTAGTACACAAAAGCTGCCATTTGCACTCTGTAGGTTTGTTTTGGTTGTGTTGCACTACAAATGTAATCTATTAAATAGTAAAAATCAGTAATACTTAAAACAACAAATATTTTTAAATAAATGTAGAAAAGACCATCCACAAATAGAAATGCAGTCCTAGATGTAACAATCCACGGCTTGCATCCAGACATTGATAGGAAAGGAGAACATGCCAGTCAGGTCCAGTTTACGTATGTACAAGACTCAAATTGGAGACTCCTGCTAAATGTTCAGTTGCAGGTAAACTGAGTGACCTGAAAGACACAAAACACTGCCAACACAAAAAAAAATAAAGCCCATTCGTACAAAAAGAAAAAGAATGGAAATCAAGGACCCAATGGAAATAAGTAACTTGTCTGATTTTTTTTTTTTTTTTTTAAAAACATGTGGCCTTTTCCCCACCGAGGCGGGTGACCCAAAAAAAAAGAAAAAATTTTTTCTTTCATTCAACTTTTCACCAACCTCATATACAATCACTGTCTTTGCAGAGGCCCTCAGATCACAGTTTAGATTCCCTCCAAATGCCAAATCCAAAACTTCTCCTTTAAATGAGGTTTGTACTTCCCTTTTTCCGGGACTCAAGCCCGCAAAACCTTTCCCAAATCCTTCAAAAAAATTCCCTTGCTCACACTCCAACACCCCGTCGGCCCCAAAAACCATGTTATTAGTATGTTAATTTGTTTTGCTAAATGAGCATCTTGTTTACTGTAAAATATGATAAATAACCTTCACTCACTTTTTCCTACTAGTGATGTAACCCATGGAAAAAAAAAAAAACATTCACCTTTCCCCCCCAAGTTGTGCACCGTTTCCCCAATTTAAAAATTTATGTCGGTACCCAATTTTTCCCCAAGTCCTTTGAGCTTCAAAAGCTTTATTTTTTATCTGCCTCCCAATCCTTAACTAATATTCTAATACAGATACAGAGTCATGTTAAAGCTTGGGGATTTAAGTCCAATAAAAAAATAATGTTACTAATAACAGAAGTTTATCCCGGGTTATTGTGCATGTGCTAAATAAGTAATACTTTATAAATTTAATTAGTACAAGGGAAACCCTTTTTTTTTTTGGCCGAAATCGTTCCAAAAGGTGGGCCCCAATTCGAAACTGCGGGGGTGGGGAAAGAGGAGTGATTGGGGAATGTGAAGTAAAGGGTGTGATAAAGACAAAAGGTAGCTTAGAGAGGTTTTTAAAAGCAGAGTGTTAAAAGAAGAGAGAGTATAGGAAATAAAAAAGGGAAGAGATGGGGGGAGAGGGCAAAGGAGGCGATAAAAAGAGGGGGAGAGGCCTGTAAAGAATTTTAATGAAAAAAAAAAAAAATTTTGGAGTGAGTTAAAAAATTAAGAAAACCCGGGGGAAAAGATGGATTTTCGTTAAAAAAAAGAGTGGGGGGTTTAGAGAGGGAGAGGGAGGTTTTAGGTAGAGGGCGAGAATTTTTAGACTTTTAAATGTGAGGAGAAAGGGGGGCGGTAATTTCATGCAGGCAGGGGGGTATCCTTTTTTGGGTGAAGAAAAAGCAGAAGTAAGTGTGGTGGAGGTACGTGAGGCTTTCGTAAAAAAGGGGGAAAGCAGCTGGAACGATGGGGTCAGACGAAATGTTTAAAAACAGGGGGGGATATAGTTTGGAGTGGTTTTTACTTTTTTAATAAATGTATGAAGAGGGGAAAGGGACCTGGGATTGGGGGAGAGCATGTATAGTCCCTTTATTTAAAAAGGGAAAAGGGGGACAAAAGGAAAATTTTAAAAATTTTAGGGGAATAATTTACTGATAACCCGGGGAAAAATATACGGTAGGGTTATAATTGAAAGAATTGAGGTAAAAAATGTAGTTGGGATTAGCAAGGGGGGTCAGAGTGGGTAGGGGTTTGTTCAATGTTTTACATTGGAAATGTGAACAGTATTTTGATAAAGTAGGGGAAATTTTTATTGCATTTATGGGGTTTAGAAAAGGCATATGATAGATGGATAGAGGGCAATGTGGCGATGTTGCAAAATTTTTGGAATAGGTGGTAAGTTACTAAAAGCTGTAAAAAAACTTTTATGAGGTAGGGGCTCAGGGTTTGGGGTGTAGAAAAAAGGGAGAAAATTCCGTAAAAATAGGTCTTAGACAGGGATGGTAATGTACCATGGTTGTTTAAAATTTTATAATGGGTTTTTTAAAAAAAGTAAATGCTAGGGTGTTCGGGGGAGGGGGGGGATTAAATTTTGGGGGGAACAAATTCAAAAATGGGGGAAATTTACACAGTTTTCTTTTTTCTGAGATACTGTGCTTTGGGAGATTCTAAAAAAAGTATTTTCTTTTTGGGTTTTCCCTTTTTTTTTGGGTCACCCTGCCTCGGTGGGAGACACCGACTTGTTGAAAAAAAAAAAAAAAAAAAAAAAATTAATCCTTCCGGGGCACCCCAAAAAAATTCACAAAAAATACATTTTTTAAGATTAATTATATTTTACTACAAAAACAAAGAGAATAAATAAATAAAAACAAAAAAAACACTTAAAAACCTATCACATACCTTTTGAAGATCGTTGGGTTTTGGGGAGAGGGGGACTATTTTTTGTTTGGAAGGGAATCCCCCTTATAAGAACTTCAGGTATCAAAGCCCTCTCTGGGGTTACTTCCCGCCTGCCTGCTACACCCCGCATGCCTGCTCATTCCCTGCCTCCCTTCCCCACTCCCGTTTCCCTGTAAAAATTTCCTGTCCCCGCTACACTCCTCCCTCCATGTACACTCCCTGCATGCCTGCTGCCCCCCCTCCACATGCTTACTCCCTGCCTGCCTGTACACTCCTGCCCCCTTTCCCATCCCTGGTTTTCCCTGCTACTCTTTCTAGCCCGCTACACTCCCCGCCTGCCTGCCGCCTGCTGCCCCTGCCAACTTTTTCCGCCGCAAAATTACACCCTCAACTGGATTTTTCCGTCCTTTAAAAAAGGAAGTTCCTTATTTGTTTTTTTTTCCAAAAAAAACATTTTTTTCCCATAGGGATTATTTTTATAGTCGCACTTTAAAAAAAACCACAAAACAATGGATTTTTAAAGGAAATGTTTTGGGGAAACATGCGGGGGTACCGCTCACTCGCCCAAAAGACAAAGGGGGCTGACTCCCTATGCATGGGTTTCCGGGGGGACGCGTCTAAAACGGGTGAATATGAGGCAAAGCCAAATCGGGCAAAATTTCCCCCGGGGAAAAATGGCTTTAAATACAAATCAGTGAAAACACAGCAGCCCAAAAACGAGGTTTCCCCTGTTTGTTTTAACCCTTCGGGTCCAAGGGCCCAAAATTTGGGGTCAAGCACCGTGTCCAAAATTTTTTAAAAAAAAAATTTGTTATTTTTTTTTTTGAAATCATAGAGAATCTTTTTGTGAAGGTAATAAAACAAAAATTTCGAAATTTGGGGGAAAATTGAGAAATTTTTCTCTGCGAATTTTTGTGTCAGCGATATTTAGAATCGGGGTTTTGGACTTTGACTCCCCTTTTAGGCCAATTACATTATTCCAATCAACCAAAAATTTTAGCTTTTCATAGTTTTACTTTTTAAATTCATCGATTTAGACAAAATCGCCAAGTAACGTTTCAAACAAAATAAAGTGATCGGGAAATTTTTTAATTTGGCCAATTTAACACAAAGTTCCAAAATATTCCATTTCAAAATAGGGGCCAGAATGAACAATGTAGGCATTCCTGGCATAAATAACTTTCTTGTTATTGTTATGTTTTGAGGCTTTTACAAATAAATTCCCTTTTGATTTTTTTTTCCAAATGAATTTTTTTCACACAAAAATAGAAGATTTTATGTTATGCAAACTGTAAAAATTTTATAAATATCTCCCATTTTTGTGAATGTTTAAAATTGACCCACCAGCTGCGGTATTAACGTGTGAGGTCGTTTTTTTACTCTTGAATATCGAAAAAAATTTTAAAATTTCTGCTACTTTGACTCGTTTCAAGCCCTTTCCCCCTGCTAAAACCAATCAAAATCTCTCTATTTTGGAATATGTTTCCATTCTATCAAATAGACCAAAAATCGCAAATACAACTATAAAAAAATACGAAAAAAACACTGCAAAATTGCTGTTTTAATCGAAATATGATTTCATTTTTTTCTCTCATTTCACGTGTGCTGCGATCTTTTTATGTGGTGCCACATCCACTTGATGTATTTCATTCTAGGGCCCCAAAAGTACCACCACAGTTTATCGACTGAGCTGAGTCATGGGGGAGATCTACGGGTTTGGGCCCCCGAAGTAAAGCCCCTAGATCACGGGACGGACCTGAAAGGTTAATCAAAGCAAAAGGAAATTTTTTTTTAAATTTTTGTCAAAAAAAAAATTTTATTTATTTCTGAAATTATTTCAATCCTAGCAACACAAAAAATTTTTTTTTTTTTTTAAAATGGGGGCCGTCCCACCGAGGGGGGTGACCCAAAAAAAAATCCCCAAAAAAAAATGCTTTCATCACATTTAACACTTACCTCACTCACACATTTCACGTTTTTGCGGGGTGCTAGAAAAAACAGTTTGAAGCTTTTTACGTATAAAGAACCAAATATCCCTCCAAAATGCCAATACCCAAACCCCCCTTTAAAGGAGGCATTTTACTTCCCTTTCCCGGACTCAAGTCCCCTTTAAAGAAAAAAACCGGTTTCCCTGAATCCCCTTTACTAAAATTACCCCGCACCTCCAAGAGATGCAGGGCCCAATTAAATTGCTCCCTTCACTCATCTAAAAACCCCCCGCTGCTTTCTGGAAGTCCAAGTCCTGCCCAAAAAACCCCCTTTACCCCCTTCCAACCTTTTTTAGGATGACCCCCCCCCCTCCCTCCTTCCCATGATTTTATGCTTTCCGTCATTCTACTTTGATCCCCTTTTCTCTAAATGCCAAATACCTCAACAACCCCCCTTTTTGCCCTTGATAAAATTTACCCCACACATTGCCCTTTGACGGGGCATCTCCAGCCCCAACCCTCCTCCTGCTGCTGCATTTTCCACCCAACTTTCCCTCCCATAAAGTGTTGGGACCACTATACTTTCAAAAATTCCCCCTTTTTCCTCCCTAGAAACGTTTTTTCTCCAATAACCTCAACGCACCATCACCTTTTTTCCCTCTCAAATTTATGATTAAATCATCCTTCATAAATCCCTCCCCCGACAATCAACTCCCAAATACTGAAAAAATTCACTTCTTCCTACTCCCCCTCCCCAATTGTATCCAATTTTTTTTTATCTAAATCATTTGATACCCCATCAACTTACCTTTTCTTGTTCACTTTTCAACTTTCACCCTTTAAAACATTTTCCCCAAGTAAAAAAAGGTATTTGTCTTAAAAACCATGTTAAGTTGGGCAATAGAAAGGGGAAAGTGTTTTTATTGGGTAGGTTGCTCTGGATATCTTTTTTTTATGTTTCATAAAGTTTGCCCCGTGTCTACCTGGCCATGGCAATGAAAAACTTAAAACCCTATTGCCAGTCATTTGCCCTACATTACTGTTTTTTTTTACTTATACATATCCTGCTTTAAAATTCCCTAAGCCCCCCCCCTTTTCCAAGTTTCTGGGATTGTATTTTAAAGTATTACCCGCTGTGCACTAATATTGAAAGTAAAAAAACATTTGTGTTTTTGTCAAAAGGGTTGTGTTTGGAATCCTAACTTTCATACCTTGATTTTAAATTGTTTCAGCCTTTATCAAGATAACTTTTTTGTAAAATTAATAAATATTCTATGCTTATTGTATTTTTAAAGCTCATTAATCTTGAATATTAAAGATACTAAATTGGGACGTTTTGCGGAAGCTCCAAGCTAAATTTAAGCTGCATGTGAATTGGGTTTATAATAAAGGAAGCATTTTCCAAAAACATTTGACCACACATCAATACTGTAATGTACAATTTTAAAAAATAGTACCAATTTTTTTTAGTTAGAAAAAAAGGAGACTAAGTTTCCCCACTTAATGACGGAGTTCTGTTCCTAATACCAGTCCCGGTTTAAAAAAATTCATCACAAAGAGAAGCTTTATATGTGGGGGGAGTGGGTTTATGTCAACCCTCTTTTTATTGCTTTAATGTCACCCTTGCACCATTTATAAAATTTTTAGTTATTTTTAAAAGTTTTACAATAGTGTACTGTGTATTTAATAAAAGAATAAAGGAAATCACTTAATAACATTATTTAGGTATGCTAGGGAAAGACCCCCTCGTAAGTCCCAGTCATTGGCAAACGGTACTTTTCTAAGTTAGGAGAGGTGTAAAAAGCCTTAAATTTAAAGACTAACAAAATGGTGGGCCTTACAAACTCATCCCGAGATTTTTTGAATAGAAAAAGCCAAGCTAATTCAGTTTGGGAAACGCCTTCTAGTTAAATGACACCCCTGTTTGCTCTCACTGTCCCAAATTTTCCCTGACAAAAATTTTTGTTTTTCCCTCCAACAGGAAAACCCCACGATCGGATACCCTGAAAAAGATAAATATAAATTTGCTTCTAACACCTCGCTCATTGTTTCCATGGGCCTCCAGAAATTTTTTTACTCGGGACTTAGGGTAGCTATCTGGTTTGAAAAGGGGGCGGGGGAAGGGGGGCTGCATTTGCAGAGCAAGCAGACCCGTTTTTCTTAAGAGTGTATTTCAGATCAATAAAAATAGCAAAGTTTTTTAAAGATAAATTAATTTTATTTATTTATTTTTTTTTTTTTTATTTTCACATGGCCGGATTCCCCCCCAAGGCCCCCGGGGCCCAAAAAAGAAAAAATTCCCCCATCATTCACCCATCATGCTTTCCAGAAGGTGCTTTTTTACTACAGTTTTTAAACGGGAAAATTTTAAAACCCCCCCCTTTGAGTGCAAAAGGGACTGTACTTCCCCCCCCCCAGGGTCCAAAACCGGCCCGCCGGTTTTTTCTGAACCCCTTTATAAATTTTTCTTTGTCACACTCCAACAGGGACGTTTAAGTATTTAAAAAAACCCTTTGTTCCCATTTACTCCTATCAAAAAAAGCTCATTTCAAAGCCTGCTGGAAGTCCAAACCCCTCGCACACCAAAAACCTTTCCCTTTAAAACCCCCCCCTCCAACCTTTCCTAGGCCGACCCTACCCCCCCCTTCCTTCCACTCAACGATACACTTTTAAGTTTTCTTTTTTCGTCCATTCTCCCCACATGTCCGAACCACCTCAAAAACCCCTTCCTCCCCTCTGGACAACAGTTTTGGAAATCCCGCCCCTCCTCCTAACTTCCAAACTCAATTCTCTGCTTAATTCACCCCACACATTGCTCTCAGACATGAACATTTCCCTGCCTCCAGTTCCCTCGCTGAAAATTCATCACCATGCTTCACACCCAATAGAGCTTTGGTAAAACTATACTTCATACACCCCCTCTTTGCCTCCAAAGGGCAAAATTCTTTTTCTCCACAGACTCCTAAGTGCACCACTCACCCTTTTCCCCTCATCAATTTATGATTCACTTTTATCTTTTATAACCCATCCCCTGACAGTCCACTCCCCAAATATCGAATACTTCACCCCCTCCATACTCTCTCCCTCCAATCGAATCCAAATTTTTATCACCCAATTTTTTGTTTCCTCATAACCCTTTCTCTTTCCTGTATTCACTTTCAATTTTTCTTTTTCACACCCTACCAAAATTTTGCACCAATTTCTGCAAAAATCCTTCAGAATCTCCCCCGGAGCACAGTGCATCAGCAAAGGCAATGTGACAACTCCCACTTTTGGTGATTCTTTATCTTTTTAAATCCCGCCTCTTTCCAAAACCCTCGCATTTACTTCCCTTTCAACCCCATCTTAAAAAAAATTAAACAACCACGGTGAATCACACTCCTTGTTAAGGCCTTTTTTACTGGAAATAATTTCCCTCTTTTCCCACAACTCTAACTTGAGCCTCACTTCCTCGTAAAAACTCTTCACTGCTTTTAGTAACCACCTCCTACACCATCACCCGCAACTCTGCCACATTTTCCCCCCAAACCACCCTGTCATACCCTTTTCCAAATCCAAAATGCCCCAAAAAACCCCTTTGTTTATTTTTAAATACGTTCACTTACATGTTTCACTGTAAAAACCCGGTCCCCCACCCCCCACCTTTCCTAAAGCCTCCTTGTTCATCTGCTATCCATTCTCCCCTCTTACCTTTTTCTTTTAAAAATAACCTTTCCCTACACTTTTTCCAGGGATTCAACAGACTTTTTTTTTTTTTTTTTTTATTTTCACAAACCCCCCCGATTCCCACCAAGGAGGGGGGCCCCAAAAAGAAAAACTTTCACCACATTCACTCCCTCACTGTCTTGCCAGAAAGGGGCTTTACATACAGTTTTTAAAATGCAACTTAACCCCCTCCCTTCACTCTCTTTTATCCCCTTTTTTTTTTTCCTTTATACAAAGGAATATGCATGCTCTCTGCCAATCCCTAGGGACCTTCCCCTTCTCTTTTTTAAAAAATTGAAAACCTCAAAAAATTTTTTTAAATTTCTTCTTTTTCCCTAATCCCTCCTTTTCCCCCTTTCTTTTACCTACTTAAACTTATCAATCTTTTCCTACCTAAGTTTTTTTTTAAAAAAAATAATTTATTTAAAATTTAAAAAATTTCAATTTCCCTCCTTTTCCTACCTTTAACTCCATTTAAAATCTCCCTCCTATTTTTAATGACAAATCATTTTCTCAAAAAACTTTCTTAACTTTTAAATTCACTCCAAAAATTTTTCTTATTTCAACAAAATTTGTTGAAACATCCACCACCTTTTCATTTGCTCCTTTTACATTGCTTTACCTCTCTTAACCTCTCTCTTTTTCTCCAAATTTTTCTTCCCTCCCTTTCATCACTTTTACTTTTTTAAAAACTTCTCATATGCTAAATTTTTCTCCCTCTACTCTCTTTTACATCACATTCCCCAATCGTCCTCTTTCCCCCCCGCAAACCCCCCTTTCCGTAACCACAAACTTCTGCTGAACACTTAACACTACATTTTTTAAAACCCCCCCATACCTCTTCGACCCCATTGCCTATGCTCTCATTGCCCCTCTATCCTCCAATGTGTTTTTAAACTTCCCTAACTGCCCCTCTTTTATTTATAAACCTTCACCTCTCTCTTCCCCGATGCTTTTATTCTCCTTGTATTCATCTACCTTTTTTCTCTCTGTAGCTACAAAAAAAAGAAAGTGATCTGATATATCTGTCCCCTCTATAAACATGTCATCCTGAAGTCTACTCAACAGTCTTTTATCTACCCAAAACATAATCCCAAAAAACTCTGTCATTTCGCCCTACATCATACTTTATACTTATTTTTCCTCTTTTTCTTAAAAAAATGTATTACCCATAACTAAAACCCCCTTTTATAAAAGTTCAATCAAAGGGGTCCCATTATCATTTACACCTGGGGACCCAAACTTACCTCCAACCCCTTAAAATTTCCCTCTTAGCATTCAGGGCCCCCACCACAATTTCTCTTCACTGGTTAAAGGCCCTAACATTTCATTAAAATCTCCCAAAAACCTTTTCTCTCCTCTGCATTCCTCTCTTCTCCAGGTGCATACCGCTTATTATACCCACTTTTCGATCCCCCTTTTATTTTTAATCCACAAAAATTCTTGAATTTAAAACATTCATATTCTCTTTTCTCCTTCCATAACTGATCATTCAACATTACTGCTACCCCTTCCTTTGCTCTAACTCTCTCAGATACTCCAGATTTAATCCCATTTATTTCCCCCCCAAAAACTCCCCTACCCCCTTCAGTTTTTGTTTCGCTTAGGGCCAGGACATCCAACCTCTTTTCATTCATAACATCAGCAATCATCTGTTTCTTGTCATCCGCACTACATCCACGCACATTTAAGCATCCCAGTTTTATAAGTTTTTCTTCTTCTCGTTTTTAGTAAATGTCTACAGGAGAAGGGGTTACTAGCCCATTGCTCCCGGCATTTTAGTCGCCTCATACGACACGCATGGCTTACGGAGGAAAGATTCTTTTCCACTTCCCCATGGACAATAGAAGAAATAAAAAGGAACAAGAGCTATTTAGAAAAAGGAGAAAAACCTATGTAAGTAAGAAAACAATTGTCTATATCAAAGAATAAGAACAGTAATTACATGAAATTACATCAATATACGTATACACCTTCAACATAATGATGTTCACCTTGGCTTTACTGTTGTAATGATATAATGCTAGAAAACATAATATATTTATTCTATGCTCCAATGAGAGGCTCATGGTAACTGAACCTGCAATAATGGATTCAAATTAGATAAGTTTAGATTTAGAAAAGATATAGGAAAGTGCATGTAGTGGTTTGGAAATATGGTAGTCGATGAGTGGAACGGTCTGCCTAGCAGGGTTATTGAAGCTAAAACCTTGGGTAGTTTCCAATTTAGGTTAGATAAATACACGAGTGAGAGGGGTTGGATTTGAGTGGGGCTTGCACGTAAATAAATAGAACTGTCAAAGCTTATTGCATGGGTAGTGTTTATTCTGTTAATGGGTTGGATCTGTGAAGGACCTGCCTAGTATGGGCCAACAGGCCTACTGCAGTGTTCCTCCTTTCTTATGTTCTTATGAACAACAGTAATGAAGCAAAACAAGTGATCCTGCAATTTTTTTTTTTAACACACTGGCTGTCTCCCACTGAAACAGGGTGACCCAAAAGAGAAACACCATCATCATTCACAAATAATCACTGTCTTTGCAGAGATGCGCAGATACAACAGT
This sequence comes from Cherax quadricarinatus, assembly GCF_026875155.1. Lineage (NCBI taxonomy): Eukaryota > Metazoa > Arthropoda > Malacostraca > Decapoda > Parastacidae > Cherax > Cherax quadricarinatus. The sequence continues at coordinate 1,893,097 of NC_069433.1, forward strand.
TCAGATGTCACTCCAAACAGCAAATATCCCAAACCCCTCCTTTAACCCGTAAACGGTCCAAACGTATATATACGTTCACTACTCCAGTGCCCCGAATATTTAGAAAAATAAAAAAATCCGTTTTTTTTATTGAAAAAAGAGCACATTTTTCTAAGTGTTATAGGATAAAAAAAAAAATTTAAGAGTCAGTACTTACTGAGATATGAGGCAGCAAAGTTGGCACTTGGGGATCACCTGATGGCAACATGGAGCGCTGCCGCTTGCAGAAGTGTTGCCGATATACCTTTTTTTCTATTTTTCATATTATTTTATATAATTTTCATGTTCTGATAATTACAAATTATAGTAGTTCTTGTCATTTCATAACCAATCTTTGTTCTGACGCTAGTATTAGGTACTGAAATTGTACTCACATTGTCACAAACACACTGACAGGTGGACATTTACACCTGCCTTGGCCATTTACTATTGTCTTGGAATATATACAAAGTACGTATTTATATGTCCCAGCAGTGTTTTGGATATGTGGAAGTATATAAGGAGGAGGAGGAGGACGACAATGATGTGTAATAATAATAATAATAGGTAATAATAAGTTCCCTTGAAGCATGAAAAACAAAGTCCACCCCTGACAGTAACATAATAAGATAAGATAACATCTAATAAGAGCTGACGTTTGATGAGCATACACGAGGGTGAGGGAGGGTGCAGCAGATTAGAGGTGACGTCTGTCAAGCTCCCTGTCTATCTGTCTAGTTCTTTGTCTCAGAGAGAGAGACAAGACTGCGTCATCACCTTTACTCGCATCTTCAAGCAGAGTATAGCACTGTCTGGATTTTTTGGGTTATCCTAGGTAATTTACACTAGGTATACGTGTATTTATGTGTACCTGTGAGACAGAGATAGACAGATAGAAAGAGATAGACAGGGATAGACAGAGACAGAAACAGATAGATAGAGACAAAGATAGACAAAGACAGACAGAGATAGAGACAGAGAGACAGAGATAGATATAGATACAGACAAACGGAGATAGAACCAGGCCGCCAGCAGCCGGCCAGCCACACAGCTGGCCACCATGCAGCTGGCCAGCCAGCTAGCCAGCCAATCAGTGAGCCAGTCATCCAGCCAGCCAGCCTGCCAACCAGCCAGCCAGAATTGTTTCTCTTGACTTAGGACATAGATTATAAGGCATTCTGAAAGGGTGTTGCACAAATATTGCACATCGGTTATTATCGAGGTTTTTGATGTTTCCTCGACCACTTGTGGCCACATCCACCTCAAAACCACTAAGCTCAGGGTCAAAATCACTTTCCTCTTAAAAATGGGAGTGTTAATACTACATGGCATCAGTGAATCCCAGGAGTTTGCTGCTCTGTTTGCTCTAGCTGGCACTCATTTGAACTGGTGCTCCCACAAGGTACTAAGTGGTCCCAGATTTTTTTAATACCGCGCACACTGAGTGTTAGGACCCATTCTATGCTGACAAGGCATCTCAGGCCAATCGTGCCAAATTTGAAGGCAGGAAAAATAAAACGTATATATATGTTTGGGGCACTAGCAGTAAAAACGTATACAGTAGGGTCCCACTTATACGGCGGGTTAGGTTCCAGGCTGTCGCTGGAAAGCAGACATCGCCGGAAGGCAGAACTCCATTTTTTCCATTTATAAATGCATATAAAAGCCAGACAACAAGTTTACACTAAATTATATTAAGTTAGTAATAGAACTAGGCATTAAAAACACACAAAGTAAAATACTGTCACAGTAAATTCATTACGTATCTTAAAGTATTTGTAATCTTAATGTAGGGAGAGAGGTGAGTAGTACTTATTTGTAGAAGTCAGGTGCAGGTACCCAGGTGTAGGTAGCCCTGGCTGGCTCCCCGTCTCATACCTAATATACGATATTTAAAACATCCCAGAGAGGTAAAATGCACATACAGTACACTCATTATTTACCTTAAAATATGTGTAGTCTTAATATAGGAAGAGAGGTGAGTAGTATTTATTTGTATAAAGTCAGTGTAGGTAGCCGGTAGGTGTAGCCTGCCTGGGCTACACCTACTGGCTACCTACACTGTGGGCCAGAGCCATATTATTAACATCGACATGCCTTGTTCACTGAATTTAATCATTTCTAACAACTACCTTTAGATGCCATCATAAACGAAGGTAGAAGTAATGAATAATTCATGCCGAAAATTGTAAACAAAAGTGGAGTGGGGGAGTGGCTGGGCCAAACGCAGATTCATACACGTTTTCTCTGATGGCTGAACAGAGAAAACGTAATGTTGTCCCTCCACCTGGCTCCACAAGTATTATTATCAGAGCATATAAAATATGCAATAAATGCCAGACAACAAGTTTACACTAACTTATATTAAGTTAGCAATAGAAATAGGCATTAAAAACACAATAAAAGGTAAGATACACACAGAGTACACTTATTACTTACCTTAAAATATTAATATTAGTGTGTGAGAGGTGAGTGGCAGGGTGTTTATTGAATAAAATCAGAATGGCACACCATCATCCTCTAACTTGACACTTAAAGCAAGTGGCTTACGACTTCTCTTTTTATCACAGCTAACCTTAGACGCCATCGTCAATGAGAGCCAACTAGTTAACGAAAGAGTAAACGAGAGAGAGAACGAGATACAGAGTTGAGACAATGTAAGAACACAAACTGAACAGGTAGTGGACGATCACTTGGTCAGGCGAAATAAATGCGTATTAATGTGTCTACTTTTAGTTCATTCACGTCCATTTGTAAGAGTTTGTAAAACATTTACCTCAATATTTTTTTTATTTTAATAATAATTACCTCACAATACAAATACTCCTACATTGTGTACAAGTTAGTTCAGAATAAACAAACAGCAACACACCATTTTTAGACTGAATGAAGACAATAATATTAATAATAATAATATTATTATTATTAATAATAATAATAATAATAATAATAATAATAATTATTATTGTTATTATTATAAAAAGCACTAAACCCAGAAGGGTCATGAATTGCTATACATAGAGTAAAGGCATACGAAAAGAATATTTTTCTGCAGTTACCCCTCAGTGTTTGATTAGAGAAAACGTAATTCTTCCGACACCACCTACACAGCTGCTTTGTAAACAAATCTCCTATTTACATCAATTTTTATTCTGAGTGTATATATCATGTTTATATGCTATGTAATGGGTTTCATATATAATTTTGAGGAAAATATCATAGATGGATTAATGAAAATGCCTATATTGATGTAAAATAAGACATTTAGTGTGCCCAAGAGTGATTATTATTACGTAGTATTGGCGTCATGAGTAGAGAGAGACTTAGCGATTTTAATGTGTACCTGCACACCAGCACAGTGTGTAAGTATATTTAGGGACAGGTGCACATAAGTATAATTATCAGAGTACATATAAAATATGCAGTAACTTTAAAACACTTGAAATTTTGGAAGTTTCCTGACATAATAGATGTGGTCATGGAAAATGTAAACAAACCAGGTGGGGGGCGCCGTATTTAAAAGACCGCTTGCCGTATAACAAATTTTGGTCATAATTTGACATTGCCGTATTAGCAGAATGCCGTAAAGCGGGGCCTTACTGTATATACGTTAGGACTGTTTATGGGTTAAAGTCCGGCTAACCGGCTTCCCTGAATCCTTTCACAAAATATTACCCTACTTACACTCCAACAGCTCATCAAGTCCTAAAAACCATTCGTCCATTTATTCCTATCTAACATGCTTGCACATGCCTGCTGTATGTCCAAGCCCCTTGCACATAAAACCTCTTTTACCCTCTCCTTCCATCCTTTCCTAGGTCAACCCCTACCCTTCCTCCCCTCCACTACAGATTTATACATCCTCCAAGTCATCCTATCTTGCTCCACCCTCTCTAAATGACCAAACCACCTCAAAAAAAAAAAAAAAAAAACTCCTGAGCCCTCTGAATAGTACTTTCAATAACATCACACCGCCTCCTAATTTCCACACTACGAATTCTCTGCATAATATTTACACCACACATTGCCCTTAGACACGACATCTCCACTGCCTCCAGCTTCCTCCTCGCTGCAGCATTTACAATCCATGCTTTACACCCATATAAGAGTGTTGGTATCACTATACTCTCATACATTTCCTTTGCCTCCACGGATAACATTTTGTCTCCACAGATACCTCAATGCACCACCCACCTTTTTTCCTTCTTCAATGCTATGGTTTACCTCATCTGTCATAAACCCATCTGCTGACAAGTGTACTCCCAAATATCTGAACACATTCACTTCTTCCATACTCCCTTTCTCCAATGTAATATCCAATTTTTCTTTGCCTCACTCATTTGATACCCTCATCACCTTACTCTTCTCCATGTTCACTCTCAATTTTTCTTTTTTTTTTTACACACCTTCCCAAACTTGTCCACTAACTTTTGCAACTTCTCTTTAGAATCTCCCAAAAGTACAGTATCATCAGCAAAGAGTAACTGTGTCAACTCCCATTTTGTATTTGATTCCCTGTAATTTAATCCTACCCCTCTCCCTTATACCCTAGCATTTACTTATTTTACAACCCCATCTAAAAATATGTTAAATTACCACAGTGACATTACACATCCTTGTCTAAGATCTACTTTTACTGGAAAGTAGTCTCCCTCTCCTACACACCCTAACCTGAGACTCACTATCCTCATAAAAACTCTTTACAGCATTTAGTAACTTACTACCTGAAGAACAAAAAGGCACAATACCATGACTGGAACAATACACAAATAACCCGCACATAGGAGATAAAGGCTTACGACAACGTTTTGGTCCGACTCAAACCATTTAGAGTCACAATAACAAAATGAAAGGGGTATATATAGGTGAGCTTATCAGGGACAGGACCAAGGGAGGGAGAAGTATTAGTAGTTGTAATAGTAGTAGAAGTAGGGAGTGTAGTTTTAGTGGAAAAAGAGATAAAAAGGGAGGGAAGGGTGATGGGAGTCAAAAGTAGTAGGAATGGTAGTGAACAGTAGTAGCAGTAGAAGTGGAATCAGTGAAAGGACAAGAAAAAGAATCACTACAGAAGAACTAAGGGCCCAAAAGGGGTACGACCAAAAACACAAGGAAAAAACTAAAGAACCGAGCACCCTAGGCAAAAGAAAGGAAAACAACGAATGAAAATGGAAAAATAGGAAAGAAGAGATAGAGGAGAAAGATAGGATCAGGTTAAGTCATGAGTGTTCTGGAGCATTTGACAATGTCAGATGCCTTCCTTTTTCATTACATTGTCAAATGCTCCAAACTTCAGAAAACTCGTGACTTAACCTGACCCTATCTTCCTCCTCTCTCTATCTATTCTCCTTTCCTACTTTTCCTTTTTCTTTCTTTGTTTTCCTTTCTTCTGCCAAGGGTGCTCTGTTCTGTAGTTTTCCCCACATTTTTAGTCTTACCCCTTTTGGGCCCTTAGCTCTCCTGCAGTAAAAAAAAAAAAAAAAAAAAACCATACTATGGGTGGGGTTTGAACCCGCAGTCAGAGAGTCTCAAAACTCCTTTTTCTTGTCTCTTGACTGACCCCACTTCAACTACTACTACTACCACCACCATACTACTATACTACCATTTCTAGTACTTTTGCCACTACATTTACTTTTGCCTCCCTTTACCCTTCCTTTTTCTTTATATCTCTTATCCCACTAAAACTACTCCCTACTTTTTACTACCACTACCACCAGCCTTTCCACTACCACTACTCCTTCCCTTGGTCCCATCCCTGTTAAGCTCACCTATATATACTCTCTCTTCTATGTGTGGGTTATTTGAGCAGAACTCACTACTTATTCCATACACTCACAACATCTGCCACATTGCTTCCCTATGTACCATATCATATGCCTTTTCCAAATCCATAAATTCAATGAAAACTTCCATATCTTCATCTAAATATTGTTCACTTATATGCTCCAATGTAAACACTTGGTCTACACATCCCCTACCCATTCTAAAGCAGTTATATCTATAAATTAAAAAAAAAGAGCCAAGAGTCTGAATGTTGAGAGTATCAATGATACTTTTGCTTCTAACATAAAAGCAGAATCACTTTTTATAACAATTTTAAAATTACTGCTATGATAGGAAAAACTATACTCACAGGCTGCAGAATTAACTAGCAAAGTCACATTGATATACACAAGCTTATACAGATCTATGAAAGCATCACAATATGGTTTGAGCATTAGAAAACAAGCAAGGAGGGTTGGATCAGAGCAAGACCAGCAGAGCATGTTAGTGAGGCAACTGAAGCTTAAACCTTGGGTAGCTTTCAGAATGGGTTGGACAAATATATAAATAAGAAGGGTTGGATTTGAGAGGTACCATCCAAGTACGGACCAGTAGGCCTGCTGCAGCTATGTTCTTATATAAACACAAGAGGATCACTACAATATACTTATTAGACCTTTGAATAAATGATTTAGAAAGCTGACAAGTTGATGAGACACTTGTGGAACTATGGGTATCTTTATTCTGGAAAAGATATCCATATGTTACACAGGTGTCTCATTTATCAATTTGTCAGTTTTGTAAAGCATTTATTCAAGCAACATCCTGGGATCTTGATGCAAGAATTCTTCAAAACTTGTCTAACCTATAGGCATGACCTACTTCTACCAGTGGATTTTTTCACTGGTGATTCTGCCTATCACTGCTCCACCTCATCCGTCAGCAGTGTATAAACCCCATCTCTGAAAATGTTCAGTCCATCAAGATTGATGGACTGAACACATCAACTCCAGGCTGAAGGACTGATTACCTCAACTCCTAATCTTCCACTTTTCTTTGAATTAGACTGAAGTAGCCACTGGCTGACAAAACATTTCCAGAATAAAGTTACCTATATGTTGCACAAGTGTCTCATTTATCAACCTATTAGACCTATTGATCCATATCCAGTATGAGCATTTCAGACCTTGTACAACACTCTTTTTATATTAGTGGCTTTTTCTTACTGGCAGCACAGGCTCATATTCTGTATCTTCTTCAGCTATTTTAATTGTACTTTTATTTACCCTTCATTTCTCATGTCATGACAACTCTGAGATTATTTAACATCATTATTTTATTTTTAGATTTTTGCTTAGCTTCCTTCTCGCTTCCAGTACCCTAGCAGTCTTTTTTTTTAGGTGCCATGATTAATGACAAGGAAGGGAGAGGGTAAAAGTCTAAAAGATTGGCTAATAGTGTTGGCACCACTATTATCCAATTTCTTCCTATACCAGATTAATAACAAGCTAGTCAAAGCTTTGTGAAGTTCTGTCCAGTGTATTCTCTGTGAATCTGCACAAGATATCCTCTCTTGAGCAACTGTACCAGCAGCTGAAAGAGGGGCTTAGGGTTGCTAAGCTTGAGATACGGCGATTGACGGAGGAAAACAAGAGGATTCAAAGTAATCCTCCTGTTGTGAGTCCTCAGGTCAAGAGAGGAACCTGGTCAGTGGCCGGCCAGCATGGAACAAAGCAGAAAATCAAGAAGTCTGTTGGAGTGGCGGAAACAACGAAGATCCAGAAGATTGCTGCGCAGACTTCCAACCCATTTTTGGTGTTACCAGACGAATGTGGGTTGTCTACTGGGAACATCACAACGAGCACCAAGGGAGCATTGGCAGACGTGAGCGAGACATCCCTTGATACCCCAATGAAGACCAAGAACGTCATGGCAAATTCCACAAATGAAGGTAAGAACATTGTTTTAGTTGGAGACAGTCAGGTTAAGTTTATGGATAGGGCCTTTTGTCTTAGGGACAGGAAGAGGAGGCTCAGGGTATGTTTTCCTGGGGCTGGGATGGGGGATATTGTTAGCCGTCTGGACAACATCATGAAAGGTAATGGGAGCAATCCTATTATCTGCCTCAGTGAGGGAGGCAACGATGTTGGCAAACGTAGGAGTGAGGACCTGATTAGCAAGTATAGGTCAGCAATAGAGATAATTAGGAGGAAGGGTGGGAACCCTGTCATATGTGGTATTTTACCAAGGAGAGGAGTTGGAAACGAATGGTTGTCCAGGGCAATTGGTGTCAATTGCTGGCTGGACAAATACTGTAAGGAGAATGCAGTAACATTCATTGACAACTGGGACCTCTTCTATGGCAGAAATGACATGTATGCCAGGGATGGGGTTCACTTATCTAGGTCTGGGGTGGAGGCACTGGCAACGGCAGTGGAGGGAACTGTTAGGGCTTTAAACTAGGAGTATATAGTGGTATGGGTTTTGACAAAAATACAGTGAAGTCCCAGTATAGTAATACTATGAGTTCTAGGGGAACTAGTAATAGGCAGAATGAGGTGAATATTGGAAAGCCAATGGCACTAGGCGACAAGGACAGTAATAGGTTTAGTGAAAAAACAGATATGAGCAGGAAGGGTAAAGAGAAAGGAGGGTCTTTAAAATTATATTATTCTAATAGCCGTAGTGCTAGGAATAAGATGGATGAGTTGAGATTAGATGCTAGTGCAGGTAACATTGATGTATTTGCAATCACTGAGACATGGTTTAATTCCAAAAGTCGGGACATACCTTCGGAATGTCACATTCAGGGTTTTAAATTGTTCCAAGTAGATAGAAATATCGGTAAGGGAGGTGGGGTGGCACTGTATGTCCGAGATCACTTGAACTGTTACATAAAAACGGGTATTAAGTCTGAGGTAACACATACAGAGTCTGTCTGGATAGAATTATCAGAGGGGTATAAAAAATTTATTCTAGGAGTGATATACCATCACCCAAACTTAGATAGGGACCAAGGGAAATTACTGTGGGAGGAAATTGTTAAGGCCACAAGGCACAATAATGTAGTAATTCTAGGGGACTTTAACTTTAGTCACATTGATTGGAATATCTTGACTGGGAATTTTGAATCAAATGACTTCTTAGAAGTAGTTCAGGAATGTTTTTTGAAGCAGTTTGTGACAGAACCTACAAGGGGAAATAACCTTCTTGATTTGGTTCTGGCGAACAAGGAAACCCTTGTTAATAATTTAGAAATTAATGAGGAACTCGGCACAAGCGATCACAAATCAATTACCTTTAGCATAGAATGGAAGTATGTTAGTAGGGACAACTCAGTAACAGTTTCAGATTTTCGCTTAGCAGATTACAATGGGCTCAGAGAACATTTATCATCTGTTGACTGGGGTAATGAAGAGAGCTATCATTATGAGTTTTCTGAACACCATACATACTGCTCAAAGAACGTTTATCCCGTAAAAGAAATTAGATCAAATAGAAATGACCCAAAATGGATGAATAATAGGCTGAAATATCTACTAGGGCATAAGAAAGGAATTTATAGGTGTATCAGAAGAGGTGAGGGTCATCTTATAAATCAGTATATTGACATTAAGAGGGACGTTAAAAAGGGGATAAGAAAAGCTAAAAGGGACTATGAAATTAAAGTTGCTAGGGATTTGAAAACTAACCCAAGAAGTTTTTTCAGGTCTATAGAATGAAAGTTAGAGATAAGATAGGTCCCCTTAAAAATAACTATGGGCATCTTACTGACAAAGAGAATGAAATGTGCTCGATTTTAAATAATTATTTTCTCTCGGTTTTTACACAGGAAGACACTAACAATATTCCAGTAATTAATTTTTATAGTGGGCCTGAAGAAGATAAACTATGTAACATCACAGTCAGTAGTGAAATGGTTATGAAAACACACAGACCAACTGAAGCAAAATAAGTCGCCGGGTCCTGATGAGCTTTTTTCAAGGGTTCTTAAGGAATGCAAAATGGAACTCCGTGAACCATTAACTAATATTTTTAATTTATCTCTTCAAACAGGTATAGTGTCTGATATGTGGAAGATGGCTAATGTAATTCCTATTTTTAAAGCAGGGCACAAGTCGTTACCGTCTAATTACCGCCCAATAAGCCTGACCTCAATTGTAGACAAATTACTAGAGTCAATTATAGCCGAGATTATAAGAAGCCATCTCGATAAGCATAGCTTGATTAACGATACTCAGCATGGATTCATGAGAGGCCGTTCTTATCTAACTAATTTATTAACTTTTTTCAGTAAAGCTTTTCAGGCTGTTGATCACGATAAAGAATTTGATATTATTTACTTAGATTTTAGTAAGGCTTTTGATAGAGTTCTGCACCAAAGACTGTTAAAGAAAGTGGCAGCTCATGGCATTGGGGGAAAAGTGCTCTCGTGGATCGAGTCATGGCTCACGGACAGGAAGCAGAGTGTGTCCATAAATGGGGTTCAATCCGAGGGGATCTGTAACAAGTGGCGTTCCATAGGGATCAATCTTGGGCCTGTTGTTGTTCATAATATATATCAATGATCTTGATGAGGGAATTACTAGTGAAATGAGAAAATTCACTGATGACACAAAGATAGGTAGGATAATTGATTCAAACGTAGATATCAGGGAACTTCAGGAGGATTTAGAAAACTCAATACCTGGTCAGCGAAGTGGCAGATGCAGTTCAATGTAGATAAATGCAAGGTTCTGAAGCTCGGGAGTGTCCATAACCCTAGCACTTATAAGTTAAATACTAATGTAGAACTTAGCCATACAGATTCTGAAAAGGACTTGGGGGTTATGATAAGCAGTAACCTTAAACCAAGACAGCAATGCCTAAGTGTACGTAATAAGGCAAACACATTACTGGGATTTATATCAAGAAGTGTCAGCAACAGAAGTTCAGAGGTTATATTACAGTTTTATACATCATTAGTAAGGCCTCACTTAGATTATGCAGCCCAGTTCTGGTCTCCATATTACAGAATAGACATAAATTCGTTAAAAAACATTCAGCGTAGAATGACTAAATTAATACACAGCATTAGAAATTTTCCTTATGAAGAAAGATTGAAGACCCTTAAATTACATTCACTTGTTAGACGAAAAATGAGGGGAGACATGATCGAAGTGTATAAGTGGAAGATGGGTAACCCCTTGAGTGTCACAACCCCCAATCCTGAAGTATCTCCTGGTGTCGCAAAATTATAAAAAAAAAAAAAAAAAAAAAAATTCTTATGAAATGATAGAGAATCTTTTCCCGATTTTAATGACACCAAAAACACGAAATTTGATGGAAAACTGATGGAATTACGCTCTCGCGTAATTAACGACCTCGGCGATATTTACAAATTGGCGATTTCACCCATTTTGAGACCTATTTTCGGCTAATTCCATTGTTCCAGTCGACCAAACTCATAACTATTTTTTTAGAAATCCATTTTTTCTATCGATTGAGTACAAGAAACTGCCCATTTACCGATTTCAACTACCCAATAACGTGGTCAGAAATTTGCAATTTGGCCAATTTCATGAAAATTAAAAAGTATGACAATTTCAAAATAAGGTCCAGAATGAACAATGCAGACATTCCTGGCTCTAAAATAACATTTTCTTTGTTCATCAGTCATGTCTCCAGGCCCCTCTGATGTTACTCTTGCTTTCTATTTTGAATTTTTATTCAAACAAAAAATAGAAGGTTTACTGTTATGCAGAATACTGCAATACTGTAATAATTGTATAAATAACATCAACCCATTCATGACTGCATATCAGAATGGCTAGTTGGACATTTATTGGACAATGACATCATTTGTTTACTTTTGAACATCGGCAAAAGTCAAATATTTCCCCTACTTTGAGCTCCATTTCCAGGTTCTTTTTATAGTAAAATCAATCAAAAATCACCTCTATTTCTATAATATGTTTTCCATTTTATCAATTGAGACCAAGAAAATGAGAATATAACCATTAATACTATACGAAAATAGACCACAAAGTCGGCATTTTAATTAAAAAAAAAAAGGTCGGAGTTTTTTTTTTTCTCATTTTGCACTGCATGCTCCAGGATTTTTTTTATATGGTGCACACTGATCACACAGACCCATTCTCTCACATGTGGGCCTACCAGTTTTCTCCTGCTTGATTTGAAGCCGCTAGAATTTATGAGTATATATACGTCAAACACGGTACCTCGTAAGACGTATATATACGACCTCGACAGTCAAAGGGTTAATAAAGGGGAGATTAATAAGAACATAAGAAAGGAGGAACACTGCAGCAGGCCTGTTGGCCCATACTTGGCAGGTCCTTTACAATCCATCCCACTAACAAATCAGTTGCCCAACCCAATTTTCAATGCCACCCAAGAAATAAGCTCTGATAACTCTATCCACTCTGTAATAAGGTTGGTATTATTACCGACAATATGTAAAATAAAAGGACACAAGTGCAACTAATGTGACATTTTTATTGTGGCAATGTTTCGCTTTCCAGGAGCTTTATCAAGCCATTACCGGCTTGATAAAGCTCCTGGAGCTGGAGAGCGAAACGTTGCAACAATAAAAACGTCACATTAGTTGCACTTGTGTCTTTTTACTCTATCCACTCTCATATACAACTCCCACTCAAATCCAACCCCTCTCACTCATGTATTTATCCAACTTATATTTGAAACTACCCAAGGTTTTAGCCTCAATAACCCAACTATGTAGACTGTTCCACTCATCAACTACCCTATTTCCAAACCAATACTTTCCTACATCCCTTCTAAATCTAAACTTGTCCAATTTGAATCCATTACTGCAGGTTCTCTCCTGGAGAGATATCCTCAAGACCTTACTAATATCCCCTTTATTAATACCCATCTTCCACTTATACACTTCGATCATGTGTGCCCTCATTCTTCGTCTAACAAATGAATGTAATTTAAGAGTCTTCAATCTTTCTTCACAAGGAAGATTTCTAATGCTATGTATTAATTTAGTCATTCTACGTTGAATGTTTTCTAACGAATTTATGTCCACTCTGTAATATGGAGATCAGAACTGAGCTGCATAATCTAGGTGAGGCCTTACTAAAGATTTATAAAGTTGAAGTAAAACCACTGGACTTCTGTTGCTTACACTTCTTGATATAAATCCCAGCAATCAATTGCTTTATTACGCACGCTTAGGCACTGCTGTCTTGGTTTAGGGTTGCTGCTTACCATAACCCCCAAATCCTTTTTGCATTCTATACAGCTAAGTTCAACATTATTAAGCTGGTAGGTGCTAGGGTTATGGACATTTCCGAGCTTTAGAACTTTACATTTATCTACATTGAACTGCATCTGCCACTTATCTGACCACAAATTGAGTTTGTCTAAATCCTCCTGAAGTTGTGAGACATCAAGGTCTGAATCGATTATCCTACCTATCTTCGTGTCATCAGCAAATTTGCTTATGTCGCTAATAATTCCCTCATCAAGGTCGTTTATATATATTATAAACAACAATGGGCCTAAAACTGATCCCTGCGGAATGCCACTTGTTACAGATCCCCACTCAGATTTAACCCCATTTATGCACACTCTCTGCTTCCTATTAGTGAGCCATGACTCAATCCATGACAGTATTTTTCCCCCAATGCCATGAGCAGCCACTTTCTTCAACAGTCTCTGATGTGGTACTCCATCAAAAGCCTTACTAAAATCTAAATAAACAATATCGAATTCTTTATCCTGATCAACGGCCTCATAAGCTTTGCTGAAGAAGGTTAATAAATTAGTTAGGCAGGAACGGCCCCTGGGGAAACCATGTTGAGTATCATTAATCAAATTATGCCTATCGAGATGGCTTCTTATATTATCAGCTATAATTGACTAGTAATTTGCCTACAATTGAGGTTAGGCTTATTGGGCGGTAATTTGACGGCAACGACTTGTGCCCTGCTTTAAAAATAGGAATTACATTAGCCATCTTCCATATATCAGGCACTACACCTGTTTGAAGAGATAAATTAAAAATGTTAGTTAAAGGTTCACAGAGTTCCACTTTACACTCTTTAAGAACCCTTGAAAACAGTTCATCAGGGCCCGGGGATTTAATTTGCTTTAACCGGTCTATCTGTTGGATAACCATTTCGCTAGTGACTGTGATGTTGCATAATTTATCATCTTCAAGCCCACTCTAAAAATTAATTAATAGGATATTGTCTGTCTTCCTGAGTGAAAACCGAGAGAAAATAATTACTATTAAGAATAGAGCACATTTCATTCTCCTTGTCAGTGAGATGCCCAGAGTTATTTTTAAGGGGACCTATAAACCTGGAAAAAACTATTTGGGTTAGTTTCCGAATCCCTAGCAACTTTAATTTCATAGTCCCGTTTAGCTTTTCTTATCCCCTTTTTAATGTCCCTCTTAATGTCAATATACTGATTCATAAGATGACCCTCACCTTTTTTGATACGCCTATAAATTCCTTTCTTCTGTCCTAGAAGATACTTCAGCCTATTATTCATCCAATTTCCTTATATGGGATAAATGTCCTTTGGGCAGCATGTATTGTGTTAAGAAAGCTGTCATACTGATAGCTCTCTTCGTTATTCCAGTCTACAGATAAGTGTTCTCTAAGCCCATTGTAATCTACTAAACGAAAATCTGGGATCATTACTGAATTATCCCTATTATCATACTTCTATTCAATGCTAAAGGTAATTGATTTGTGATCGCTTGTGCCGAGTTCCTCTGTAATTTCTAAATTATTTACAAGGGTTTCCTTGTTTGCCAAAACCAAGTCAAGCAGGATCTCTCTCCAAGAGAGAACCCGCAGTAATGGATTTAAGTTGGACAAGTTTAGATTTAGAAAGGACATAGGAAAGTATTGGTTTGGAAATAGGGTAGTTGATGAGTGGAACAGACTACCTAGTTGAGTTATTGAGGCTAAAACCTTGGGTAGTTTCAAATTTAGGTTGGATAAATGCATGAGTGAGAGGGGTTGGATTTGAGTGGGACTTGCATATGAGTGGATAGAGTTTTCAGAGCTTATTTCTTGGGTAGTTTTGAAAATTTGGTTGGGTAAATGTTTTGCTAGTGGGATGGATTGTAAAGGACCTGCCTAGTATGGGCCAACAGGCCTGTTGCAGTGTTCCTCCTTTCTTATGTTCTTAAGGTGAATAATCGATGATTTTCAATGTGTGGGAAGAGGGCAGTTTTGGCAATGGAAGGAAATTACAGAAGGCTGAAGCCCCAGAAGCACCTGTTTGATGCCACCACTATTATCCAATCTTTTAGACAATTACCCTCCCCCTTCCTCGTCATTAATCATGGCACTTAAAAAAAAAATGCTAAGGTACTGGAAGTGAGAAAGAAGCTAAGCAAAAATCTAAAATGATGATGAACACAATAATGATGTTAAATAATCTCAGAGTAGTCATGGCATGTGAAGTGAAAGGTGAATATCAGTACAATTAAAATAGCTGTGGAAGATATAGAATACGAGCCTGTATGCTGCCAGTGATAGCCAATTAAAAAAATTGAGTATTGTACAAGGTTTGAAAAGCTCATTTAGTGTATACTGTATCTTATGATTCTGGGATCTCTAGCACCATGGCACAGTCTCAGACTAGACCTCTTAAACTGAAAGAAATATTGCAGGAATAATAGCTACTGTATTAAGTAACAAAAAAAGGCACAATATCGTGACTGGAACGATACACAAATAACCTGCACATAAAAGAGAGAAGCTTACGACGACGTTTCGGTCCGACTTGGACCATTTACAAAGTCACACTGTGACAGTCACAGTGTGACTTTGTAAATGGTCCAAGTCGGACCGAAATGTTGTCATAAGCTTCTCTCTTTTATGTGAGGGTTATTTGTGTACTGTATTAAGTACAGATAAGTGCCTGTATATTGACTAAGTACAGTACTATAGAAGTTTACAAGATTTACTAGCTAGTACACAAGTTTACTAGGCATATACAAGACCAGCATTCACACCAGAATGAAAAATTTATAACAAACTGCCATTTCACTTGCCTTTGAGAAGACAGTATTACAGCAACTTCTGAATGCATACTGTTTACCAACTTCAATTAAAGGAAAGCTATATATGTGGAGTCAAAAAACGTTATCTATGGAGGCAAAGAAGGGAATGTATGAAAGTATAGTAGTACCAACACTCTTATATGGATGTGAAGCTTGGGTGGTAAATGCAGCAGCGAGGAGACGGTTGGAGGCAGTGGAGATGTCCTGTCTAAGGGCAATGTGTGGTGTAAATATTATGCAGAAAATTCGGAGTGTGGAAATTAGGAGAAGGTGTGGAGTTAATAAAAGCATTAGTCAGAGGGCAGAAGAGGGGTTGTTGAGGTGGTTTGGTCATTTAGAGAGAATGGATCAAAGTAGAATGACATGGAAAGCATATAAATCTATAGGGGAAGGAAAGAGGGGTAGGGGTCGTCCTCGAAAGGGTTGGAAAGAGGGGGTAAAGGAGGTTTTTGTGGGTGAGGGGCTTGGACTTCCAGCAAGCGTGCATGAGCGTGTTAGATAGGAGTGAATGGAGACGAATGATACTTGGGACCTGACGATCTGTTGGAGTGTGAGCAGGGTAATATTTAGTGAAGGGATTCAGGGAAACGGTTATTTTCATATAGTCGGACTTGAGTCCTGGAAATGGGAAGTACAATGCCTGCACTTTAAAGGAGGGGTTTGGGATATTGGCAGTTTGGAGGGATATGTTGTGTATCTCTATACGTATATGCTTCTAAACTGTTATATTCTGAGCACCTCTGCAAAAGCAGTGATAATGTGTGAGTGTGGTGAAAGTGTTGAATGATGATGAAAGTATTTTCTTTTTGGGGATTTTCTTTCTTTTTTGGGTCACCCTGCCTCGGTGGGAGACGACCGACTTGTTGAAAAAAAAAAAAAAAAAAAAATATTTAGCAATGCCATAATTAATGAAATGGAAAAATACTATTAAAACTCTTCATGATCACAATCCTTTGAAGGCTTACAGTACTAATTTAGTACTGGGTGGCTAGAAGTTTTAATATAAAATACAACATCCAACTTCAGGACATCAGGGCTTCCAGAATGTGATAAGTTATACACTACTGTACTATTATTCAATTAAGGAGAAACACTTTTTTTAATTTATTTTTTTAGAACATTAAAAAAATACCTATACTTGTTTATTTAGTCTTTAGTTTTTACAGTATGGAATATTAGGACACAATCATTTTTCAGAAACATAATTACTGTTAGCTCTTGCTGTAACCTTGCAAATAAGAGGTTACATAGATCAGAACAGTCACCCAATGTATATGTAATCTGCATAATAAAATATGTACAGTTAGGCAAGTCCTAATGCTTGTGATGTAATTTAACTTAAAAGTCTGCCTCGAAAGCTTGTATATGACTATATGTACTTTTATACAACATTGGAAGGATACTGAAAAATACTGAAGCCATAATTAAGAACTTTCACCTTGTTTAGAGGGAGTGGTTATATCTAGGGAGTAGACACTAATAAGTCTACTCCCTAGATATAACCACTCCCTCTAAACAAGGTGAAAGTTCTTAATTATGGCTTCAGTATTAGTATCTCCCAAGGATTCATATATTTCTTAAAAATCTTTGTCATTGTAATAATTATGCTATGCAGTAGGCCAGGAATTCTTTCACAAAAAATTCTGAAATATACTGTAGTTTGCATATTCACAATGTACAATCTTTGTATTAGTTAGTTCCTGGCTCACAACTGAAGAACCTGGGTTTGATCCTGGGGCAGGTGAAGATGAGGAGCAACATGTATAAGGAAATGGACTCACATCTTCACCTACCCCAGGATCAAACCCAGGTTTTTCAGTTGTGAGCCAGGAACTAACTAGTAACAAGATTGTACATTGTGAATACACACACTTTACAATGTATATTAGAAGTTTTTGTGAAAGAATTACTGGACTAATTCCTTATGTACATGTTGCCCCCCCCCCTTTTTACCTAGCACTTAATAGGTATCTGGATGTTAGATGACAGTTGTGGATTGCATCCAGGGAAAAGAAGTAAAGGATCCCAATGAAAATAAACCACACTGGCTTTCTCGAATTATCCAGGGTTACTAACCCACTGGATAAATAAACAAAATAAAGTACGTATTACTTTATATAAAGCCATACTTGAGAACTGTAACCTTAAGCAGTATGTATAATAAGTTTACTGATTCTTCGTGCACATCAGATTTATCAGAGGTGTGCAAGTCACCCAAGAACACCTGTCAAAGACTTTTGTTTTCCAGAAAAACAAATGGACTGAATACAGACTATACCTAATCTAGGCCTGGTACCTGACTATATTCACTGTAACAGTAAGATTTGTATATATGTTGGACAAGTGGTATAGTTTCCATGGGGAAATGGAGAAAAATCTTCCCTCCGTAAGCCATGCGTGTCATAAGAGGCAATTAAAATACCGGGAGCAAGGGGCTAGTAATTAATAAACGTATCTGAACGCCTCTGCAAGGACAGTGATTATCTATGAATGATGGTGAAAGCCGTTGAATGATGACGAAAGTTTTTTCTTTCTTTTTGGGTCACCTGCCTCAGTGGGAAACGGCCATGTGTTAAAAAAAAAAAGAAGAAAAACTATATAGAGTTTTCTTCTTTTTTGAGTCACCCTACCTTGGTGGGAGATGGCTGGTGTTAAAAAAAAAAAAGTAGAGTAACTAACTAAATGTCTGGCATGAGAATGAATTCTAGACTGAAGGAACAATTCTGATTCAGCATAAAAAAAAAAATTAAAATCCATTACGGGATGAGAAGCAACAGGTCAAAATGAGCCGATTGTGGTAGAGGGGTCAAAAACTGGTGGTTTAGGGGTAAATTGGATAGATGGCGAATTCTGAGTGTTTTATCTGGACAAAGATATTTAAAGACACTCAGACTTTAATAATACCTCGTAAACTTGCACGACAGAAAGCTAGAAACATTACTCTCTGAAAAATATATACAGTAATATTTCCAGTTCAAGATTAGGTAATAAAAATACAGTAAAGTAATTGACATAATTATCCCAGCCACAATGTCATCCATTTATTCCCACCCAACGAAGGATTTCCACTCAATCCTATTTACTGTACATTCTCAAGTACAGTGGACCCCCGGTTAACGATTTTAATCCGTGCAAGAGGGCTCATCGTTATGCGAAATAATCGTTATGCGAATTAATTTTCCCCATAAGAAATAATGGAAATAAAATTAATCCGTGCAAGACGCCCAAAAGTATGAAAAAAAATTTTTTTTACCACATGAAATGTTAATTTTAATACACACAAACTGAAAAAGGCATGCACAATTACATGACACTTACTTTTATTGAAGATCTGGTGATGATTGATGGGATGGGAGGAGGGGAGAGCATTATCTTCTTACTGTTTAGAAGGGGAATCCCCTTCCATT
Organism: Cherax quadricarinatus; assembly: GCF_026875155.1. Lineage (NCBI taxonomy): Eukaryota > Metazoa > Arthropoda > Malacostraca > Decapoda > Parastacidae > Cherax > Cherax quadricarinatus. The sequence goes on from NC_069433.1 coordinate 1,912,342, forward strand.
AGGACTTGAGGTAGCAAGTCCTTTTCTGGGGTTACTTCCCTTCTTCTTTTAATGCCACTAGGACCAGCTTCAGAGTCACTGGACTCTTGTCGCACAACAAATCTGTCCATAGAGCTCTGTACCTCCCGTTTCTTCAAGACTTTCCTAAAATGGGCCATAACATTGTCATTGAAATAGTCACAAGCACGGCTTGCAACAGCTGTGTCAGGGTGATTTTCATCTATAAAGGTTTGCAGTTCAAACCACTCTGCACACATTTCCTTAATCTTTGAAGTAGGCACAATGGATTCCACAACTGGCATAGGCTTCTCAGGGTTAGCCCCAAACCCTTCAAAATCTTTCTTAATTTCCATACTAATTCTCACCCTTTTTACCACAGGGTTGGCACTAGAAGCTTTCTTGGGGCCCATGGTCACTTATTTTCCAGAAACACCACCGAAAACACTGTAATAATACGAAATATTCCGAGTGTATGCTTGGATGTTACCGCGGAGGCTGGCTGGTAAACAATGGGACGGCCGGCACATGTGAGGGCACATTGGACGCGTCTCGGACGAAAATCGGTATGCGGGTTTTTAATCGGTATGCGGGGCAAAAATTTTGCGATAAAAGTAATCGTTATGCGGAAAAATCGCTATGCGATGCCATCGTTATGCGGGGGTCCACTGTATCTCGTACGTGTATTTCCTCATACATTATCTGCCCATTTAAGGGACATTCCTTGATGCCAGTGAGGGACTCGTGATTTAAAAAAGTGGGCTTGACCTTCTATTCTTTGGATCAAACCTGAATGCCTCCCATTCCCCCAGGTCCTGTGTATAACACAAGTTGCAAGCAAATAATTGAACAGATAAGGTACCTATGTGTGTTTTAGTCCCTTCATGATTTGAAAAAGGTATCTAAGTATTTTATAAGCCCAGCTTCCTCTACCTCTATGCAAGCAAAAGCAATGAAAGGTACAGAGTATATCCTATGTTTCTAATGAAGTTAAAGATCAACAGTGAAGATATGAAACCAGTCAGAATAAGAATTCACAAGTTACTGAATGGAAACTAATATGACAATTTCAACAAAAATGGCAAAACTGCACCTACAGAACCCAAAACCAATCCAGCTTTGAATTTAAAGCCAATAAAGGACTAATACCCCAAAATAAACCAGCACTTTTAAGTTTGAAGTCAATTTAAAAATTCCATTTTCAAGTTATTGTTGAAGGGTTTAAGCCAATTAGAAGAGACATTCACAAATTACCAAATGAAAGGCAGTATTTCAATTTTTCCCAGATTTTTCAATAAAACTGGAAAATTGGCACTTGGCCCCAAATTTTTTCTCTCTAAAATAAACTTGTCTTTAAGGTTTGCAGCCAATCAGAAGAGATATTCTCCAGCATGGAAAATAATTTATTTAATAATAGCAATGGCAAATTAACACTTATAAACCCTAAAAATCAATGCAAAGCTTTCTTTGAGGAAACACACCAGTACCTGACAAGATGCATTCTCCAATAATTAAACAGTATCCAACAATTCAAAATTTATTAACAAAATTAGTAAATTGGCAAATTTGCATGTACAGAGCCTAAAAGACTATCATTTTCCCTCATAAGATGTGCCAACTATTAACCCTTTATCTGTCCAAACGTTCAGCTACGTTTCCACTTTTAGTGTTCTGAATATTTTGAAAAAAAAAAAAATTAAAACAGAGCAATTTTCTGTGTGTAATAAGACCAAAAAAAAAAAAAATTAGTGCCAGTACTTATTGAGATATAAGGTGGAAAAGTTGGCAATGGATGCTCACCTGACAGCAACATGGAGTCCTGCCTCTTCCAAAATATTGCCAATATACCTTTTATTTTATTTCCTTTTTTTTTATTTACATAATTTTTATGCTCTGATAATTACAATTTATAGTAGTTCTTGTGATTTTAAATCCAATCTTTGTTCTGAAACAAATATTAGGTACTGAAATAGTAATCAAATAGTCACAAAAACACTGACAGGTAAACATGTTCCCTGCCTTGGTCACATACTATTGTCTACAGATACGTATATACAAATTATTTACAGGCTCCAGCAATGTGATGAATGGTTTTGAAAACTGACAAGTTGAAGAATTGAGACACTTATGCAACACATGGGAATCTTTACTGAAGAAACGTTTTGCCACACAGTGGCTTCTTCAGTCCTATACAAAGTAGAAATGGGTAAGGAGAGGAGGAACTTGAGGTAATCAGTCCCTCAACCTAGAATCGATGTGTTCAGTCCATCACTCTTGTAGGAAGTGCAGCATAGGGCCAGAGAGGTGGCTTATATACTGCAGTCAGATGAGTCAAAGCAGGAAGAGGTGGGATCACAGTGGGACCTGCCACTAGGTTCCAGCAATGTTTTTAGAAGTGCTGGGTGTGAAACTCCTAAGTATGGTGTCAGATAAGTGTCACACTACACTGCTGATGGTGCAGCAATTTAATAGTGGTGATCGTGCACTGCTCCCAGTGACCTTGGCATGTGTTTTTTTATTTGTTCTCACTGTTATACATAAAAATGTCTGTCTAGCTCTGTCTCTGCTTATCTCTGTCTCTTTCTACGTACGTACGTACGTGTGTGTGTGTCTCTTTCTACGTACATACGTGTGTGTCTCTCTTTCTACGTACGTACGTGTGTGTGTGTGTGTCTCTTTGTACGTACGTGTGTGTGTGTGTGTGTGTGTGTGTGTGTGTGTGTGTGTGTGTGTGTGTGTGTGTGTGTGTGTGTGTGTGTGTGTGTGTGTGTGTGTGTGTGTGTGTTTTCTGCCTGTCTCAGTCACTCATGAACCAAAAGGTATTACACATGTTGCAGAATCATCATGTTTGAGTAAGTGGAAATGTATATTACTCACCAGTCATGCTTATGCCTCATATCAACAAGCACAGAATAGTACTTTGTCTGGCTTTAGGTAATTTACACCATGTGTGATAACTGTACTTGTGTGTACCTGTGCCTCAATAAACTTACTTAGTCCTTGATTCTGGTTTATGAACAGCTCTGAAACAAAGACAGGCAGAGAGAGAGAAACAGAGAACTAGCCACCCACCCACCCAGCTTGCCGAACAGGCATTACATGCATTGCAGAATCATTGCTCTTTACCTAGGACATAAGTTATAGGCCATTCTGAATGGATGAGACTACCAGTGGTATCAAAATTTAAAGACTGTTGCACAATGTTGCACTAGGTAATTCTCTAGGTTTTTTATATTTTCTTGACCACTTGTGGCCACATCGATCTCACAGCCACTAAACCCGGGGTCAACATCACTTTCCTCTTGACAGGGGAGTGTTAATACGAAATGGCATTAGTGAATCCCTGGGGTTTGCCACACTGTTTGCTCTAGCTGGCACTCAATTGAACTAGTGCTCCCACAAGGTACTAAGTGGTTCCAGATTTCTTTAATACTGTGCACATTGAGTGTTAAGACCCATTCTATACTGACAAGGCCTCTCAGGCCTATTGTGCCAATCTGGAGGCAGGAAAAATAAAATGTTGATCTACGTTTGGAGTGCTAGCAGTGTTTGGAGCACTAGCAGTAAGAATGTAGATCAATGTTTTTACAGTTAAGGGGTTAAAGACTGCAACTGTTCAGAAGACAGATACTCAAAGATTATCATGCACTAGTTTCTCTGAAAAAAACAAAACCACTGGAAGATTTGAAAAGCACAAAATGAAGCCCTAAGAATTATCATTATTGGTTGTCCTATAACCACCAAAATATTTAACAGGAAGAAAGAATTAAGTATACCTAGTGTTGCTGATAGAATACATCAAATCAATGTTATGAAGGACTGAGACTACTGTGTGGTGATCAAAACAATGTTGTTTCTGAGAATTACTAGAACGTATTACAAGGTGCTATCAAAAAGTTTGCACACTCAAATTTTCATGTTCTTCCTGGGTGAAATATGGCGTACAGTACACTTCTTCGTGAAGTGAGCTCTTCCCCAAAAAATAATCTGTAAGCAGTAAATTTTGGTCTATTTTTATTTATTTTATTATCACACCGGCCGATTCCCACCAAGGCAGGGTGGCCCGAAAAAGAAAAACTTTCACCATCATTCACTCCATCACTGTCTTGCCAGAAGGGTGCTTTACACTACAGTTTTTAAACTGCAACATTAACACCCCTCCTTCAGAGTGCAGGCACTGTACTTCCCATCTCCAGGACTCAAGTCTGGCCTGCCGGTTTCCCTGAATCCCTTCATAAATGTTACTTTGCTCACACTCCAACAGCACGTCAAGTATTAAAAACCATTTGTCTCCATTCACTCCTATCAAACACGCTCAAGCATGCCTGCTGGAAGTCCAAGCCCCTCGCACACAAAACCTCCTTTACCCCCTCCCTCCAACCCTTCCTAGGCCGACCCCTACCCCGCCTTCCTTCCACTACAGACTGATACACTCTTGAAGTCATTCTGTTTCGCTCCATTCTCTCTACATGTCCGAACCACCTCAACAACCCTTCCTCAGCCCTCTGGACAACAGTTTTGGTAATCCCGCACCTCCTCCTAACTTCCAAACTACGAATTCTCTGCATTATATTCACACCACACATTGCCCTCAGACATGACATCTCCACTGCCTCCAGCCTTCTCCTCGCTGCAACATTCATCACCCACGCTTCACACCCATATAAGAGCGTTGGTAAAACTATACTCTCATACATTCCCCTCTTTGCCTCCAAGGACAAAGTTCTTTGTCTCCACAGACTCCTAAGTGCACCACTCACTCTTTTTCCCTCATCAATTCTATGATTCACCTCATCTTTCATAGACCATCCGCTGACACGTCCACTCCCAAATATCTGAATACGTTCACCTCCTCCATACTCTCTCCCTCCAATCTGATATTCAATCTTTCATCACCTAATCTTTTTGTTATCCTCATAACCTTACTCTTTCCTGTATTCACCTTTAATTTTCTTCTTTTGCACACCCTACCAAATTCATCCACCAATCTCTGCAACTTCTCTTCAGAATCTCCCAAGAGCACAGTGTCATCAGCAAAGAGCAGCTGTGACAACTCCCACTTTGTGTGTGATTCTTTATCTTTTAACTCCACGCCTCTTGCCAAGACCCTCGCATTTACTTCTCTTACAACCCCATCTATAAATATATTAAACAACCACGGTGACATCACACATCCTTGTCTAAGGCCTACTTTTACTGGGAAAAAATTTCCCTCTTTCCTACATACTCTAACTTGAGCCTCACTATCCTCGTAAAAACTCTTCACTGCTTTCAGTAACCTACCTCCTACACCATACACTTGCAACATCTGCCACATTGCCCCCCTATCCACCCTGTCATACGCCTTTTCCAAATCCATAAATGCCACAAAGACCTCTTTAGCCTTATCTAAATACTGTTCACTTATATGTTTCACTGTAAAACACCTGGTCCACACACCCCCTACCTTTCCTAAAGCCTCCTTGTTCATCTGCTATCCTATTCTCCGTCTTACTCTTAATTCTTTCAATTATAACTCTACCATACACTTTACCAGGTACACTCAACAGACTTATCCCCCTATAATTTTTGCACTCTCTTTTATCCCCTTTGCCTTTATACAAAGGAACTATGCATGCTCTCTGCCAATCCCTAAGTACCTTACCCTCTTCCATACATTTATTAAACAATTGCACCAACCACTCCAAAACTATATCCCCACCTGCTTTTAACATTTCTATCTTTATCCCATCAATCCCGGCTGCCTTACCCCCTTTCATTTTACCTACTGCCTCACGAACTTCCCCCACACTCACAACTGGCTCTTCCTCACTCCTACAAGATGTTATTCCTCCTTGCCCTATACACGAAATCACAGCTTCCCTATCTTCATCAACATTTAACAATTCCTCAAAATATTCCTTCCATCTTCCCAATACCTCTAACTCTCCATTTAATAACTCTCCTCTCCTATTTTTAACTGACAAATCCATTTGTTCTCTAGGCTTTCTTAACTTGTTAATCTCACTCCAAAACTTTTTCTTATTTTCAACAAAATTTGTTGATAACATCTCACCCACTCTCTCATTTGCTCTCTTTTTACATTGCTTCACCACTCTCTTAACCTCTCTCTTTTTCTCCATATACTCTTCCCTCCTTGCATCACTTCTACTTTGTAAAAACTTCTCATATGCTAACTTTTTCTCCCTTACTACTCTCTTTACATCATCATTCCACCAATCGCTCCTCTTCCCTCCTGCACCCACTTTCCTGTAACCACAAACTTCTGCTGAACACTCTAACACTACATTTTTAAACCTACCCCATACCTCTTCGACCCCATTGCCTATGCTCTCATTAGCCCATCTATCCTCCAATAGCTGTTTATATCTTACCCTAACTGCCTCCTCTTTTAGTTTATAAACCTTCACCTCTCTCTTCCCTGATGCTTCTATTCTCCTTGTATCCCATCTACCTTTTATCTCAGTGTAGCTACAACTAGAAAGTGATCTGATATATCTGTGGCCCCTCTATAAACATGTACATCCTGAAGTCTACTCAACAGTCTTTTATCTCCCAATACATAATCCAACAAACTACTGTCATTTCGCCCTACATCATATCGTGTATACTTATTTATCCTCTTTTTCTTAAAATATGTATTACCTATAACTAAACCCCTTTCTATACAAAGTTCAATCAAAGGGCTCCCATTATCATTTACACCTGGCACCCCAAACTTACCTACCACACCCTCTCTAAAAGTTTCTCCTACTTTAGCATTCAAGTCCCCTACCACAATTACTCTCTCACTTGGTTCAAAGGCTCCTATACATTCACTTAACATCTCCCAAAATCTCTCTCTCTCCCCTGCATCTCCTCTTCTCCAGGTGCATACACGCTTATTATGACCACTTCTCGCATCCAACCTTTACTTTAATCCACATAATTCTTGAATTTACACATTCATATTCTCTTTTCTCCTTCCATAACTGATCATTTAACATTACTGCTACCCCTTCCTTTGCTCTAACTCTCTCAGATACTCCAGATTTAATCCCATTTATTTCCCCCCCCTGAAACTCTCCTACCCCCTTCAGCTTTGTTTCGCTTAGGGCCAGGACATCCAACTTCTTTTCATTCATAACATCAGCAATCATCTGTTTCTTGTCATCCGCACTACATCCACGCACATTTAAGCAACCCAGTTTTATAAAGTTTTTCTTCTTCTCTTTTTTTAGTAATTGTATACAGGAGAAGGGGTTACTAGCCCATTGCTCCCGGCATTTTAGTCGCCTCATACGACACGCATGGCTTACGAGGAAAGATTCTTTTCCACTTCCCCATGGACAATAGAAGAAATAAAAAAGAACAAGAGCTATTTAGAAAAAGGAGAAAAACCTAGATGTATGTATATATATATATGCATGTGCGTGTCTGTGAAGTGTGACCAAAGTGTTAGTAGGAGTAGCAAGATATCCCTGTTATCTTAGCGTGTTTATGAGACAGAAAAAGAAACCAGCAATCCTACCATCATGCAAAACAATTACAGGTTTTTGTTTCACAGTCATCTGGCAGGACGGTAGTACTTCCCTGGGTGGTTGCTGTCTACCAACCTACTACCTAGACATGAGAAAATAGGTCTATGTGGTGAGTGTGCAAAATCCTGCTCCATGCAGTACATGATGAGAAAAGCAAACTTCTGTCCCTGTGTTTTCTAGGATGGTATTTATGCTTTTATTGGCTATTTCTTGGTTTCACTGGAGAGAGTGGAAGACACAACAGAAATGGTTATGATTTTGGCTAGTTTCAGAACCAGACAGCTTGAAATAGTGCTCAAGTAATGGAAATGTACAATTTTTTATGATTTTCCTGGGGATGGGCAATGGCCCTTTCAACCCCCAGTCTGTTTTATGTTTTTTTTACTAAGTCTGCTTCAATTACTGGTATGCCCTAAACCATGACTGATTGTTTGTGTGATGATGAATTCAAAATGAAGAGGAAGTGTAATATAGGAGAGGCCTGAGGACATCATTAATGAACAAAGAAATTGTTAGGTAAGACACATATGCAACAGTTGGGTATCTTTATTATGAAACGTTTCGCCTACACAGTAGGCTTCTTCAGTCAAGTACAGAAAAGTTGATAGAAGCAGAAGATACTTGAAGACAATGTAATCAGTCCATCACCCTTAAAGTTTTGAGGTGGTCAGTCCCTCAGTCTGGAGAAGAGCATTGTTCCATAGTATGAAACAATATGGAGATGAAGTGACAGGATGGAGCTTTTTATAGCGCCAAGAGGTGAGACGTAGGCCACTAGGAGAGGTAAGAACTCAGATGTTGGGAGGTCAGGTCCCTCTCTAATCCAGCCGCTCTCACTAGTGGAAGTTGTCGAAGTTGATTGCAGGTCTGTACCAAGATACCCTTGTGTTGCAGTGTCTGACAGATTGAACATTAAAATGGTATAAAATACCTGTCGGTATTTTATACCATTTTAATGTTCAATCCGTCAGACACTGCAACACAAGGGTATCTTGGTACAGACCTGCAATCAACTTCGACAACTTCCACTAGTGAGAGCGGCTGGATTAGAGAGGGACCTGACCTCCCAACATCTGAGTTCTTACCTCTCCTAGTGGCCTACGTCTCACCTCTTGGCGCTAAAAAAAAATAAGCTCCATCCTGTCACTTCATCTCCATATTGTTTCATACTATGGAACAATGCTCTTCTCCAGACTGAGGGACTGACCACCTCAAAACTTTAAGGGTGATGGACTGATTACATCGTCTTCAAGTATCTTCTGCTTCTATCAACTTTTCTGTACTTGACTGAAGAAGCCTACTGTGTAGGCGAAACGTTTCATAATAAAGATACCCAACTGTTGCATATGTGTCTTACCTAACAACCTGTCGGTATTTTATACCATTTTAATGTTCAACAAAGAAATTGTTGCTTTAGCGGCTGGAGTGTCTACAGTGTTTATTTTGAACTGTCTTATAACTGTAATTTTTTAATTTGTGTAAAACTGGCCAAATTACCAACTTCTATGCACTTTATAAGGTAGTACTGAGAGTTAAATGGGAAGGTATACTAGCAAAATTGATAAGAATTTGGTTGAATTGAACAGTGGAATCAACTTAAAATAGAACTCAAAATTGAAGAAATTGCAGATGCATAAATTATACCCAGAGTGCAAATTTTGAATCTGTATAATTCCACATATTTTGGCATCAATACCTTCAGAAAAAGATTTTCTACCGTTTCAGAAGAATTTTTGTTGTATAAATTCCCAACATTGTCAGCACTTTTAATTTTGGGGGTCCAACAGTGAAGGTGTTTATAGCTTCCCTTGTTAATACCACCCTCTCAAGCAAGTCATTCCCATCAGGAAAAGGGTTTCCTGGACAAAATAAATTATTTATCAGAAACATAGGTAGCTTAAAAATGACAAACAGGACTTAGTGAGTACGAAATTCTTACCTTCTGCTCCAAATTTGAAGCCAGTGACCACTCCTCGAGCACCATTAACAAGCCCTCTGCCTACATCCAAATTCTTCATGAGCATCACTTGAGTACCAACTTTGAGTATTAACTTGGCAACCACAGGAGTTTGAGAGTCCAAGAGCGAAGAGAGACTTGGGTCACTATCTATAGACTGGAACACTTGAGCATTACCTGTGCCAGTAAAAATTTACTTTCAATCTAGTTGCATTTCACACATTTTACAAGCATTAAAATAATTTGTATTATAAGCACAGTATCAACTAATTTTAAATAAATTTCTTGATCTCAGATCATTGTTATGTACAGGTGTCCCTTGCATTATGTGATATGTGTTCCAGACACCTTGCAGCTTTACTAAGCTCGGTTAGACCATCAGCACTTAATTATGCAAAAGGGCTTGCAGTACCTTTCGTAAACAGGATCAACCACATATAATGAACGTATACTGCACAATATATGCGGGAAATCACAAAATAGAATATTTACTCAAAGCAAACAACATGAGGTGTGGGAAATGTACATACAAAGTGTTTTATTGTTTTGTATGTTCACAAATCCTCCATGGGGAAGTGGATCACTTTTTCAAGTTTGTGACTTGAAAAAGCCCACTGTGTGGGCGAAACGTAGTCAATAAAGGATCACATTATACTGCATTTGTGTTTATATTGCCATTGTGTCGGTATTTTATACCATTTATTTCCATGGGGAAGTGGAACAGAATTCTTCCTCCGTAAGCCATGCGTGTTGTAAGAGGCGACTAAAATGCCGGGAGCAAGGGGCTAGTAACCCCTTCTCCTGCATAAATTACTAAATTTAAAAAGAGAAACTTTCGTTTTTCTTTTTGGGCCACCCTGCCTCGGTGGGATACGGCCAGTTTGTTGAAAAAAAAAAGTTCACAAATATTTTCCTTTCTGTATGTAATTACTGAAACAAAATTTGTTTTAGCGTCTTTTGGGGTCATTCTGTCATGGTGGTAGATGTCTGATGTATTAAATAAAATATTTATTTCAATATACAGTAGTGAACTGTTCACATTAGTCTAGATTACATTTTTTCACAAGTTGTGAGGGCATGCACTGTGTAAACTTGAATACAGACATAACCATCTTCACAGAAAAACTAGCATATTTCTGCCCATCTTTGTTACTTTGAACTCCCCAAAGATTACATTTGCAGTGCATAACTTATTCCCTACTACTTCTGTTAATATAAACTGTCTGAATGTTGGCATTAAAACTTATAATGTTCCTGTAACTCAAATTTGCAGTTTTAAGTTAAGCTCTTCTTGTCAGTGAAACACTAATAGCGCAATCATGCAGCAATACTCCATTGATATTATTAATGCACTCTTACAATTAACCCATTACTAAACTTACAGACCTTTTTATACAGTATTATACCTAAGTGTGTGCTAACGTATACATATTGGTAGGTAGTGACTAATTTTCATGGTATCAGTATCAACCTAAACCTTAATATTGGTATTGGCAGTGGCAAAAATTTGGTATCATTCCATCCCTAATTATATTCCAAAAATATTTCTTCTTACTACACCTGTGATTGATTTCAAGGTTCTTTTATTTCCATAGCCTGTCCAGAGGCCAAACTTCATTGATGATGATGTCTGACTACCTGGTCAACCAGTCTGGTGCTGCTAGTGGCTCAAGAGGCCTACATAACCATCACAATCTGACTGATCAGTCACACACTGTAAATAGTTGTCTAGTTTACTCTTGAAAACTTCTTTGCTTTCAAAATATTTCTCCAGTCTGATAAGATTTTGAAGTCTTCTTTCTTTTTTCAACAAACCAGCCATATTCCACCGAGGCAGAGTGGCCCAAAAGGAAAAAAAAAAATTCTCCTTTTAAATTTAGTAATATATATAGAAGGGGTTACTAGCCCCTTGCTGATTTTGAAGTCATGTACAAATGTTTGACACAGGATTCTCTAAATGTACCTAAGGATTTCTTGCTTTTGTTACTGACTATTTTCTATGTCCACAGATTTATTCTCTATGTCCAAAGAATAAATCCTGATGATGACAACTGAACTTTCAGTGAAACATTGCTAATTGTATAGTGTATTAAAAGCTTTAAGAAGATAGCGTTTCCCACTGTAAAAATATACAGTCTATAACATTTATAATCATTAGTTCTCTTTTTTTTTTTTCTCAACAAGTCAGCTGTCTCCCACCTAGGCAGGGTGACCCAAGGAAAGAAAAATACTTTCATCATTCAACACTTTCACCACACTCATACATAATCACTGTTTTTGCAGAGGCGCCCAGATACAACAGTTCAGAAGCATATAAAAAGATACAGTATAAAAAGTGACCTGAAATATTATAATAAACTCCCCATAGAATATAATATCAGGGCCCCAATTATATATATACCATCCTATTACACATCCCTCCAAACTGCCAATATCCCAAACCCCTCCTTTAAAGTGCAGGCATTGTACTTCCCTTTCCAGAACTCAAGTCCTGCTATATAAAAATAACTGGTTTCCCTGAATCCCTTCACTAAATATTACCCTGCTCACACTCCAACAGCAATAAATAAATACAAGTGTGTCAGATAGATGGCTGTGGTTGCCAGGAAGTGTTATGGGCACACATCCACTGCACTGGAATTGATGAATAAGACAAATGTGCAACAGTTTGATATCTACTGTGGAAATGTTTCTAAACATTTCAAGAATAAAGATACCAAACTGTTGCACATGCATCTTACTCATCAACCTGTCAGTATTTTATACCATTTGAATTATTTTTTTTTTTTTTTTAACACACTGGCCATCTCCCACCACAGTAGAGTGACCCCCCCAAAAAAAAGAAACACTTTCATCATCATTCACACTATTGCTGTCTTTGCAGAGGCACTCAGATATGATACTCTACTTTTCTGGTCATTTACTGTACATACACACACACAAAAAAAGTACAGTGGTACCTTGAGTTTCGAACAGCTCCCAACTCAAACAATTATGTAAGTGTATTTTTGTAAGTGCCTTTGTAAGTGTATTTTTGAGGGCCTGAAATGGACTAATCAAATTTACATTATTCTTTATGGGAACAAATTAGTTCGACATCGGCACTCGAACAGCCTTCTGGAACACATTAAGTTTGTAACTCGAGGTACCACTGTATTACTGAAATTTATTTGGTAAGAGCAGAGTCCTGACAATGTAACAAGTCTGTCTCACATGCAGTACTTACCCATCAATTTATTAAGATGTTCTTCATTGATATGGTCAACATCTTCACGATGAGTACACAGTCTGGTTGCCTTAATACCATCCCGCTCTATAATATTAGCTTCAGTTGCTTTTAAACACTGCACCATATCATCAGTGCACCTATTAAATGGTCTCCATTAATAAAATTAATTCTGCACAATGTGAAAGGCTTCTAACAAAACTTTGTAATTGTATATATGAATAATAGTTTCAATCATGCAAATTAAAATTCCTCAAAGAGTCACAGACAAGTCATGTTACTCATTTAACAGAGTGAGAGAGAAATGCTGGAGCTTGCTTGATATTTGGCACTACTCTTAATAGGTTTGTATTGGCACTTCTGACCATGTACATAACACAAATTACTCTAAATGGTACAAATAAACCCCACCACACACACACACACACAAAAAAAAAAAAAAAAAAAAAAAAAAAAAAAAAAAAAAAAAAAAAAAAAAAAAAAAAAAAAAAAAAGGATATGTAGAATATATATTTTGATCTTCCTCTGAGGTTTTTAAGCAGACCAGTGGCAGGGGCAAAATAAACCATATTCTTATTTTGCTTTGGCAACTGTGACATACACGTTCTGCGGTTGTACAATATCAAACCAACTCTCCTTTTGTGTGTCATTCCTTGTTGATACTGTAAAATCATTAGCTAATGAACACATGAAATTGTCAGGCACTAATTGATTTCTAGTTAGAAAAACTCTCAAACACATCAGAAACAAAAATATATGTATTTGTAAAATGTCACCTCTCTCTCTCACAAATCAGTCATATTGCCCATCACTTACTACTTTTTTTTTCCTAATATTCACATGTGCTGCTTCATGACAGGCTTTGCTTTTTTTTCATCTAGATGAAACCTATAATGCAGTGGATAAAATTTGTGAATTATTCCTGCCATGGTATTGTGACTGATTTTTCTAACATGTACAATCACTATTTTTTCTACTATGCACAATCTGCACTCATTAAATCAATGATCCTTGATTTCTTGATTAGGATTTTTTCCTTTAAAATTCATTTTCTTGTCTTGGCTATCCTAATTTCACAAACTCTGCCTACTCCCATACTAGACAAACTGTTTTTCTCCTAATCTTTTTCTCTTCTCTGAAAACTCCTAAGCTTTGCAAACTATATTTAGTAGGCAAAATTTACAAAATTTTAATAATACCCTCTATCCAGTTCCTCTTGCTCTCTCCAATATATTGGTGAAATTCCTTACTACTGCTCCTCCTGCCTGTTCTAATTACAGCTCCTCTTGCTCTTTCCAGTACATTAGTGAAACTTGCCACTCCCTTGTTGACAAAAATGAAACAAAGTGTTTGCCTTGCTGCTACTAACACTGCTTTTTTCTGTCATGTTGAGAACGTAATTATCCCCACAAGCAGGGATGATTATGGTCCCCAAAACAATGTATCACTGTTCTAGCCTGCACATATACCAGCTTGTTGTAGTGGCACTATACACAACTTTTTTTTTTTTTAACAAGTTGGCTGTCTCCCACCGAGGCAGGGTGACCCAAAAAGAAAGAAAATCCCCAAAACGAAAATACTTTCATCATCATTCAACACTTTCACCTCACTCATACATAATCATTTTTTGCAGAGGTGCCCAGAACACAACAGCTTAGAAGCCTATATGTATAAAGATACACAACATATCCCTCCAAACTGCTAATATCCCAAACCCCCTCCTTTAGAGTGCAGGCATTGTACTTCCCATTTCCAGGACTCAATTCCGGCTATGTAAAAATAACCAGTTTCCCTGAATCCCTTCACTAAATATTACCCTGCTCACAGTCCAACAGATCGTCAGGTCCCAAACACCATTCGTCTCCATTCACTCCTATCGAACACGCTCATGCATGCCTGCTGAAAGTCAAAGCCCCTCGCCCACAAAACCTCCCTTACCCCTTCCTTCCAACCTTTTCGAGGACGACCCCTACCCCACCTTCCTTCCCCTACAGATTTAAATGCTCTCCCATGTCATTCTACTTTGATCCATTCTCTCTAAATGACCAAACCACCTCAACAACCCCTCTTCAGCCCTCTGACTAATACTTTTATTAACTCCACACCTTCTCCTAATTTCCACACTCTGAATTTTCTGCATAATATTTACACCACACATTGCCCTTAGACAGGACATCTCCACTGCCTCCAACCACCTCCTTGCTGCTGCATTCACAACCCAAGCTTCACACCCATATAAGAGTGTTGGTACTACTATACTTTCATACATTCCCTTCTTTGCTTCCATAGATAACGTTTTTTTGTCTCCACATATAACTCAATGCACCACTCACCTTTTTTTCCCTCATCAATTCTATGATTAACCTCATCCTTCATAAATCCATCCGCCGACATGTCAACTCCCAAGTACTATCTGAAAACATTCACTTCTTTCATACTCCTCCTCCCCAATCTGATATCCAATTTTTCTTTATCTAAATCATTTGACACCCTCATCACCTTACTCTTTCCTATGTTCACTTTCAACTTTCAACCTTTACACACACTCCCAAACTCATCCACTAACCTTTGCAATTTTTCTTTAGAATTTCCCATAAGCAGAGTATCATCAGCAAAAAGCAACTGTGTCAATTCCCATTTTGTATTTGATTCCCCATAATTTAATCCCATCCCTCTCCCGAACACCCTAGCATTTACTTCTTTTACAACCCCATCTATAAATATATTAAACAACCATGGTGACATGACACATCCCTGTCTAAGACCTACTTTTATTGGGAAGTAGTCTCCCTCTCTTCTACACATCGTAACCTGAGCCTCACTATCCTCATAAAAACTCTTTACAGCATTTAGTAACTTACCACCTATTCCATATACGTACTTGCAACATCTGCCACATTGCTCCTCTATCCACTCTATCATATGCCTTTTCTAAATCCATAAATGCAATAAAAACTTCCCTACCTTTATCTAAATACTGTTCACATATATGCTTCAATGTAAACACTTGATCTACATATCCCCTACCCACTCTAAAACCTCCCTGCTCATCCGCAATCCTACATTCTGTCTTACCTCTAATTCTTTCAATTATAACCCTACCGTACACTTTTCCTGGTATACTCAGTAAACTTATTCCTCTATAATTTTTACAATCTCTTTTGTCCCCCTTCCCTTTATATAGAGGGACTATACATGCTCTCCGCCAACCTCTAGGTACCTTCCCCTCTTTCATACATTTATTAAACAAAAAATACCAACCACTCCAACACTATAACCCTCCCTGCTTTTAACATTTCTGTCATGATCCCGTCAGTTCCAACTACTTTACCCCCTTTCATTCAATGCAATGCCTCACGCACCTCCCCCACACTCACATCCTGTTCTTCTTCACTCCTAAAAGATGGTATAACTCCCTGTCCAGTGCATGAAACTACCGCCTCCCTTTCTTCGTCGACATTTAAAAGTTCCTCAAAATATTCTTACCATCTACCCAAAACCTCCATCTCCCCATCTACTAACTCCCCTACTCTGTTTTTAACTGACAAATCCATTCGTTCCCTAGGCTTTCTTAACTTGTTTAACTGCAAAATTTTTTCTTCTTTTCATTAAAATTTCTTGACAGTGCCTCTCCCACTCTATCATCTGCTTTCCTTTTGCACTCTCTCATCACTCTCTGCATCTTTCTTTTACTCTCTATATACTCTACTCTTCTTATAACACTTCTGCTTTGTAAAAACCTCTCATAAGCTAACTTTTTGTCTTTTATCACACCCTTTACTTCATCATTCTACCAATCACTCCTCTTTCCTCCTGCACCCTCCCTCCTATAACCACAAACTTCTACCCCACATTCTAATATTGCATTTTTAAAACTATTCCAACCCTCTTCAACCCTCCCACCACTCATACTTGCACCAGCCCACCTTTCTGCAAATAGGTGCTTATATCTCACCCGAACTTCCTTCTCCCTTGGTTTATACACTTTCACTTCCCTCTTGCTTGTTGTTGCCATTTTCCTCTTTTCCCATCTACCTCTTACTCTAACTGTAGGTACAACTAAATAATGATCCGATTAATCAGTTGCCCCTCTATAAACGTGTACATCCTGGAGCCTACCCATCAACCTTTTATCTACCAATACATAATCTAACCAACTACTTTCATTACGTGCTATATCATACCGTGTATTTTTATTTATCCTCTTCTTCATAAAATATGTATTACTTATTACCAAATCTCTTTCCACACATAGCTCAATTAAAGGCTCCGCATTTTCATTTACCCCTGGCACCCCAAATTTACCTACTACTCCCTCCACAACATTTTTGCCCACTTTAGCATTGAAATCCCCAATCACCATTACTCTCACACTTGGTTCAAAAACTCCCTATGCATTCACTCAACATTTCCCAAAATCTCTCTCTTTCCTCTATACTTCTTTCTTCTCCAGGTGCATATATGCTTACTATAACCCACTTTTCACATCCAACCTTTATTTTACTCCACATAATCCTTGAATTAATACATTTATAGTCCCTCTTTTCCTGCCATAACTTATCCTTCAACATTATTGCTACTCCTTCTTTAGCTCTAACTCTATTTGAAACCCCTGACCTAATCCCATTTATTCCTCTCCACTGCAACTCCCACCCCTTTCAGCTTCGTTTCACTTAAAGCCAGGACATCCAGCTTCTTCTCATTCATAACATCCACAATCATCTCTTCTTATCATTTGCACAACATCCACGCACATTCAGACTTCCCACTTTGACAATTTTCTTCTTCTTATTCTTTTTAGTAATTATTACAGGAAAAGGGGTTACCAGCCCACTGTTCCCGGTATCTTAGTTGACTTTTACAACATGCATGGCTTACGGAGGAAAGATTCTTATTCCACTTCCCCATGGATATAAAAGGAAAAGTAATAAGACCAAGAACTATTAAGATAAAATCAAAGAAAACTCAGATGAGTGTGTAGAAATAAACATGTACATGTATGTGTAGTGTGACCTAAATGTAAGTAAAAGGTAAAAGGGCACAAGTGCAACTAATAGCTAATGTGACATTATATTGTGGCAACATTTCGCTCTCCAGGAGCTTTGTCAAGTCCTAACGTGAATCATGACCCGTTTTGTTTCTGTAAATGTTGGAACTTTCCAATATGTACTCAAATGCTGTAGTCTTCAGAACATGTGTAACTTGACCTGACCTTGGCATTCTCCTACCTTCTTTCCCTGACATGTCTTCTGACTTTCTCTTCTCTTCACCTAACCTGTCTTCTGGCTTTCTCTGTTTTTCTTTCTTAGTTGTAACTTGATAATGACCTAGGTTCAGATTGAAATATCATCTAAAGTTTCCTCTCCAAATTGTGGGTTAGTTGTAAGTTGTTCTCATTATGGTAACTGCAACAATTATTCTTAAATGAATTAAGGTTTTATGAGAAGTGTGAAGAGAAGACAAGGCGAGACATTAAAGGAATGAATGTATATTTGAATGCAAGATGTTTCAGGGTGGAAGCAAACACAGTTTTCTAAGTATATTATCACAAACTTGAGGCGACGAGATACTTTTGATACATCACTGACGAGTTCCAAGAGTCTTTCTACCCTCAGAGCCCAGTCATATACCTTGTGCTTGAAATGGAATTGTGTGCTTTCCTATAACAGGGCTTGATTTTTTTTTTTAAACTCTTGCAGCATGGACTGAAGCCAAACATATTTGTGGACTGCCTGATAAGCCAAACTTTTGCTGCTTCTATTCACATACCAGCATAAATATCACAGCCAACCTAATTTGGTACCTACTATAGATTTTCACGTACAGAATTCAGAGAGAAAAGTTGCTCACCTTCCAAGACGAACTGATTGTAGGATATTAATAAATTCATTATCGTCTTGTCGTCGAACCTCAGTCAGTTCCACATTTACACTTATGCAACGATTCCATGCAGACGTCTGAAAACAGAACACTCTTTTCTCTCCAGGCTTTGTAACTGGAGGCAGTTGTAAGAAGTCTCCACAAAATATAAGCTGTATACCACCAAATGGTTTGTCATTTCCCCGAATTGCTCGTCCCACTGCCTCTAGTTTCTTGAAAAGAAAAAATATATGCAATGTAACGTACTGTACATATATACAGTGGTGGGTAACAAAATAATTCAACATCATTTCAAAATGTGGCAATTTAAAAAATAAAAGATCACCTCTGTTATACGTATTGAAGATCACAAGGATCATTAGCCTCAAGACCCGATCACAAACCAGGACTGCTGGTGATTGTGCCCTATAGTCCAACAAACACCACAGCCTGACTAATCAGGAACTGTTTGTATGAATTTGTCAAGTTTTTCACTTTAAGGCAGAAGTGTGTAGGTAATTTGCCATCATCAGTCTCCTGGGTGGAACCTTATCAAAAGCCTCATCCAAGTCAAACAAACATCTTATACTCTGTCACAGTTCACTGTCTCAAATATCAATGAAAAAGATAAGAAACATGAAAAAAGAAAGCATATTAGGCCATACTCTAGGTAGGTCTAATCTGCACCCAAACATTCCTACTCAGACCTAGAACTAGAAAAACTCACAGGTAAGGACCCACTAGGGAGTGAGGAGAAAGTTAGGATAGTTGAAGAATAGATTTGGAAAAGGAAAGAACTACAGTATAAGGAAACAATCCAGGGCTAAACCCAGCAGCAAAGGCATTGTCAGGCATGTGCTCCCCAACTCTTCAAGACTCATCGGGCAAGGTCGGCAAAACGTCAGACAGTGTGGTGGCCCCAAATGACTAAGCAAAGCTCCTCACCCAATTGCACAGTGATGCACATTCACGGCTATGGTATTTTAAAAGTGACGGATGGAGAGATATTATAGCAACAATGTTATTTGCATTAGACCATCAAGACATTTAAAGGTCATGAAAAGTGGCTGAAGTAAAGGCTAAGTGAAAAATGGATGAGGAACAGGAATGTAAAGTGCTCAGAAGAGGTTTTGAAGCTTGTGAGGGTGTCTGATAGTGTCATCAAGAAAGAAAGTCCATAAATCATGGTATGTCTCAAGTCTGTCAAGCTGCCTGTCATTTAATGTTTACCAGATGTTCAGAGCTGGTATGCGTCCTGAGATGGAGTGATCTGCTTCAGGTAAAGTCCTGCCACCTCACATCCAGCGCCCAGTGCAATGCCCGATTCTGGATTCACTGCATTTCCACTCATGTATATGTCCAACACACTTTACAAGCTTCCCAAACAACTTGTTTTGAGTCTTCCTACTCCTGCTACCCAGCCTAGGGTTAGGCTTTTCTGGGGCCTGCCTGGTCAACCTGGCCATAGCTGTTGGCAGATAGCTGGCCCACATATCCATCACAGCCCAGGTGACCAGGCATTTGGTGGAAGTAGAGACTTAGTTTCCTGAAGACTTATACATTTATTTCTGCAGTATTTCAGATATCTGCTGGTAATATACTGAACAGTCTAGGCCCACAGATGTTGATACAGTGTTTTTGTACAAGAGGGTCCCATTGATACAGCCTTTTTTCACTTTCAAATGCATATAAAAGCCTGATAACATCTTTACACTATCATGTATTATGTGAGCAATTGCCATATGTAATCACTGGTTCGCAAAGCATACTGAAGATTTATTATATGTAATCAGGTGATCATCACTTTAGTGAGGTTAACATAGATGCTAAGGGCCTGGGGTACAGCTACAGCATAAATTAAGACACACCTGTACAAAACATTAATCTTTCTTTCTTTCAACACACCGGCCGTATCCCACCGAGGCGGGGTGGCCCAAAAGGAAAAACAAAAGTTTCTCCTTTTACATTTAGTAATATATACAGGAGAAGAGGTTACTAGCCCCTTGCTCCCGGCATTTTAGTCGCCTCTTACAACACGCATGGCTTATGGAGGAAGAATTCTGTTCCACTTCCCCATGGAGATAAGAGGAAATAAACAAGAATAAGAACTAGAAAGAAAATAGAAGAAAACCCAGAGGGGTGTGTGTATATATGTGCTTGTACATGTATGTGTAGTGTGACCTAAGTAGAAGTAGCAAGACATACCTGAAATCTTGCATGTTCATGAGACAGAAAAATGGACACCAGCAATCCTACCATCATGTAAAACAATTACAGGCTTTCGTTTTACTCACTTGGCTGGACGGTAGTACCTCCCTGGGCGGTTGCTGTCTACTAACCTACTATCTATGCAAAACATTAATATAGTTGGTAATTTTTTTTTTTAACTCGACCATCTCCTGACCCAGAAGGATTAACAACATTATAGAAAATTATTTTACTATTAACCCAGCCTATGACAAAAATGGCAATAACTCATTAATTATCACTCCATGTTCAAATTCATATTCACAGAGAGGATGCATCAGAGAAAACAGTGTCTACTTTTCTTTGATTCCTTCCATGTAATAGAATTTCTGAATTAGCCACTCATGATGAACTCTACTGAATGGTTCCTAAATAGCTTACATCTTCAACTATGGTAAACTGTACAGAAATTCAGTGACAAATTATTTAGCAGGTTTGTGCTCTAATATACTTTCATCCACTTTTCTCTAATGGCTTTCACTCACTCCATAGCTTACAACATACCTTATAACAGACAAGTAGGTAGAGATTAAAAAAATGAGCATATGCAATTCTACTGGACACTTTTTTTTGAACAGAATTCCCTATTAAAAGTAAAAATGACAAGTTCATCAGCTTCAGCATGAAAGAAATAATTTACTTCCACTGTGCTAATAGTTTTGACTTTCTGTTGTAAATATTTATTGTATATGTTTCTAAACTGTTGTGTTCTGAGCACCTCTGCAAAAAGAGTGATTATGTATGAGTGAGGTGAAAGTGTTGAATGATGATGAAAGTATTTTCTTTTTAGGCATTTTCTTTCTTTTTGGGTCACCCTGTCTCGGTGGGAGACGGCCGACTTGTTAAAAAAAAAAAAAAAAATGGCTTACTTTAAAGAAGACTCCATCAACCATAGAAATTTCATCAACAATGAGATGCTGGCATTTTCTCCACTGTTGGGCAACCACTTTCCTCGATGCCAGCTGGATACATTGTTCAAGAGAAGCCTTTCCACTTCCAATTCCTGAAAATAACAAGAGAGAAGCATTCTTTCCTTCAATATATCTACTCGAATTAAATTGTGTAATTTATAAAGCACTAGAATCAATTGGTTATTTAGTACTTAATAAAAAGAGTTGAAAGCATCATTATTAACCAAGGTATGGGCGGGAATTGAACTTGTTGCTAGTGAGTCGTAAAACTCCAGACCAGTGAATTAGCCATGGTTTATTTGCAACTGTGTCATTATGATTTTGTGAGGCATCATTATTAACCCTTAAACTGTCCAAACATAGATCTACGTTTGCATGTGTAGTGCTCCGAATGTAGATCTACGTTTTCTTTACATAAGAAACAATGTAAATCGAACGTAGATCTACGTTCGGAGTGCTATGCGTGCGAACTTAGATCTACGTTTGGACAGTTTAAGGGTTAATTTGCTGTCATCATTACCAATTTTCAGCAATGCCAGAAATTTGTTATTACTACCAGTTTGCTGTTATTGTGATCAACCTACTGTCATACTGCATAAAATTGTAACATTGAACAATTAAAAGTAATTCTTAGCCCAATAGCTGCAGTTCAAACCACATCCATAATTAATGTAATCCATTTCAAATTCCATAAAAAATTTGGAAGAATTCTCCCAGCTATTTAGGCCAAAAATATATAAGTACAGTGGAATCTCTACTTGCAAGCACATCCATGTGTGAGTTTTCCAAATATCAACAGTCGCTCAGTCGATTTTTTGCTTCCATACGCGAGCGAAATTTCCGTAAGCGAGCAGGCCTCAAGGGAGGTGCCTTGACGCTGGTGAGTGGCTCTTGTTCTTGATCTAGGGAATTGTATCTCATTTGTTTGTTGGACTATCTTATTGAAACTTGGGCAATGTATGATGGAAAGATGCTTCTTAACCCTTTGAGGGTTTTCGTCGTACTAGTACGTTTTACGCGTAGGGGTTTTTGACGTACTAGTACTCATAAATTCTAGCGGCCTCAAATCTAGTGGGAGAAAGCTGGTAGGCCTTCATATGAAAGAATGGGTCTATGTGGTCAGTGTGCACAGTCTAAAAAAAATCCTGCAGCACACAGTGCATAATGAGAAAAAAAAAACTTTGACCATTTTTTTTTAATAAATCAGCGACTTTGCAGTGTATTTTCGTATGGTATTTATTGTTGTATTCTAGTTTTCTTGGTCTCATTTTATAGAATGGAAGACATATTACAGAAATTGAGATGATTTTTGACTGGTTTTACAAAGAAAGGTGCCTTGAAATTGAGCTCAAAGTAGCAGAAATGTTCGATTTTTACCAAACTTCAAAAGTAAACAAATCGTGCCAAGCGTGCAATACACGTCAACTGGTGAGTCAATATTCTTTCAC
>NC_069433.1:1936006-1973562 GCF_026875155.1 Cherax quadricarinatus
TTACAATACACAGTACACTATTGTATAAACATTTAAAAATATACTAAAAATTTTATAAATGGTGCAAGGGTGACATTAAAGCAATATCAAAGATGGTTGACATAAACCCACTGCCACTATATAAAGCTTCTCGTTTAGTGATGAATTTGTTTACCGACGTGGTATTAGGAACAGAACTCCGTCATTAAGTGAGGAGAGACTGTAGTCTCCTTTGTTTCTAACAATATAAAAATATGAGTACATATTTTGGTAGTAATGTAGCATTACATGTATTGATGTGTGGTGCAAAGTGTGTTGGAATAATGCTTCCATTATTATCAACCAGATGTCACATGCAGCTTAAAGTTAGCTTGGAGCTTCCGCACAACAGTACCAATTAGTACTCTTTAAGTAGTTCAAGATTAATGAAGTCATTAAGATACAAGTAAGCATAGAATAGGTTATTGTAATTTTACATAAAAGTTATCTCTGATGAAGGCTGAAACATATTTAAAATACAAGGTATGAAAGTTGAGGATTCCAAACACAACCCTTTGACTAAACACAAATGATTGTTTACTTTCAATATTAGTGCACAGCAGGTAATACATGTATAATACAATCCCAGAACACTTGAGAAAAGGGGGGGGGGACTTAGGGTAACTTGTAAGCAGGATATGTATAAGTAAAAGAAAAAAACAGTACATGTATGGCTAAATGACTGGCAATAGGCTTTAAGTTTTTCATTGTCATGGTCAGGTAGACCTACAGGGGCAAACATTATGAAACATAAAAAAAAGATATACCAGAGCAAACCTAGCCAATCAAACACTTTCCCCTTCTATCTGCCCAACTTAACATGGATATTTAGAGACAAATCACCATGTTTGACTTGGGAATGTGTGTAAAGGTAGAAAGTTGAAAGTGAACATAGAAAAGAGTAAGTTGATGAGGGTATCAAATGATTTAGATAAAGAAAAATTGGATATCAAATTGGGGAGGAGGAGTATGGAAGAAGTGAATGTTTTCAGATACTTGGGAGTTGATGTGTCAGCGGATGGATTTATGAAGGATGAGGTTAATCATAGAATTGATGAGGGAAAAAAGGTGAGTGGTGCGTTGAGGTATATGTGGAGGCAAAAAACGCTATCTATGGAGGCAAAGAAGAGAATGTATGAAAGTATAGTGGTACCAACACTCTTATATGGATGTGAAGCTTGGGTGGTAAATGCAGCAGCGAGGAGATGGTTGGAGGCAGTGGAGATGTCCTGTCTAAGGGCAATGTGTGGTGTAAATATTAGTCAGAGGGCAGAAGAGGGGTTGTTGAGGTAGTTTGGTCATTTAGAGAGAATGGATCAAAGTAGAATGACATGGAAAGCATATAAATCTATAGGGGAAGGAGGGAGGGGTAGGGGTCATCCTCAAAAGGGTTGGAGAGAGGGGGTAAAGGAGGTTTTGTGGGCGAGGGACTTGGACTTCCAGCAAGCATGCGTGAGCGTGTTAGATAGAAGTGAATGGAGACGAATTATACTTGGGACCTGACGATCTCTTGGAGTGTGAGCAGGGTAATATTTAGTGAAGGGATTCAGGGAAACCGGTTATTTTCATATAGTCGGACTTGAGTCCTGGAAATGGGAAGTACAATGCCTGCACTTTAAAGGAGGGGTTTGGGATATTGGCAGTTTGGAGGGATATGTTGTGTATCTTTATACGTATATGCTTCTAAACTGTTGTATTCTGAGCACCTCTGCAAAAACAGTGATAATGTGTGAGTGAGGTGAAAGTGTTGAATGATGATGAAAGCATTTTCTTTTTGGGGATTTTCTTTTTTGGGTCACCCTGCCTCGGTGGGAGACGGCCGACTTGTTGAAAAAAAAAAAAAAGATTTTTGTGTTGCTATGGATTGAAATATATTTCAGAAATCATTAAAATATTTTTTATTGAGCACAAATGTAAAAAATTTCCTATGTTGCTTTGATTAACCCTTTCAGGGTCCGTCCCGTAGATCTACGGCTTTACGTTCAGGGTCCAAACCGTAGATCTACGCCATGAGCTCAGCTCACTCTGATAAACTGTGAGTGGTACATTTGGGCCTAGATATGAGAGAATACATCTATGTGGTATGTGTGCACCACATAAAACAGATCCTGCAGCACACTGTGTATAATGAGAGAAAAAAAATGAAATCATGATTTTTCGATTAAAACAGCAACTTTGCAGTGTTTTTTCGTATGTTTTTTATAGTTGTATTTGCGATTTCTTGGTCTCATTTGATAGAATGGAAGACATATTACAGAAATAGAGATGATTTTGATTGGTTTTAGCACTGGAAATGGCTTGAAACTGAGCTCAAAGTAGCAGAAATGTTAAATTTTTTGCCGATATTCAAGAGTAAACAAACGACCTCACACGTCTAATACACGTCAGCTGGTGGGTCTAATATACATTCACAAATATGGTGATGATATTTATACAATTATTACAGTATTGCATAACAGTAAATCTCTATTTTTTGGTGTGAATAAAAATTCATTGTGTGAATAAAAAATCAAAATGGAATTTATTTGTAAAGCCTCAAAACATAACTAATGAACAGAGGAAATGTTAGTTTAGTGCCAGGAATGCCTACATTGTTCATTCTGGACCCTATTTGAAATTGGAAATATTTTGAACTTTGTGTTAAATTGGCCAAATTAACAATTTCCGATCACTTTATTTTGTAGTTGAAACAGTTGACTTGGCGATTTCTTGTGCTCAATCGATAGAATAGAAGTAATACTAGTGAAATAGCTAAGAATTTGGTTGATTGGAATAATGTAATTGGCCTAAAATGGGAGTCAAAGTCGGCAAAATCGCCGATTCGTAAATATCGCTGACACATCAAAATTCGCGAGAGCATAATTTCGTCAATTTTCCACCAAATTTCGTACTTTTTGTTTTATTACCTTCACAAAAAGATTCTCTACGATTTCATAAGAAAAAATAACAAATTTTTTTTTTTAAAATTCTTGGACACTGGTGCGTGACTCCAGATTTGGGCCTTGGACCCTGAAAGGGTTAAAACATACAGTGGAACCTCGCTTTTTGGCTGCTGTGTTTATCAGCTGATTTGTATTTAAGCCATTTTTCCCGCGGAAATTTTGCTCCGTATTTCGGCTGTTGCCTCATATATCAGCCGTATTAGACGCGTCAGCCTGGGACACCATGCATAGGTGAGTCAGTCTCCCTTTGTCTGTTGGCGAGTGAGCGTGTACTCCCTGCATGCATTCATCCAAACATTTCCTTAAAATCCATTGTTTTTGGTGGTTTTTTATTAAGTGCGACTATGAAATAAGTCACCATGGGATGTATGGCAAAAACAAATTAACGATCACTTCTATCTTGGCAAAGAAAGAACAAATCAAGGAAGCTGATGCGGCTTGTTTATTAATTGCGACTGTGAAATAAGCCACCGTTGGCAGGGAGTGTAGCATGCAGGCAGGCAGGCAGGCAGGGAGTGTAGCAGGCATAGAGAGAGAGTAGCAGGGAAACCAGGGAGTGTGGAAGGGAGGCAGGGAGTGTAGCAGGCAGGCAGGGAGTATAGCATGTAGGAGGGGAGTACAGCAGGCATGCAGGGAGTGTAGCATGGAGGGAGGGAGTGTAGCAGGGATGCAGGGAATTTAGCAGGGAAACTGGGAGTGTGGAAGGGAGGCAGGGAATGTAGCAGGCATGCAGGGAGTGTAGCAGGCAGGCAGGGAAGTAACCCCAGAGAGGGCTTTGATACCTGAAGTTCTTATGAAGGGGGATTCCCCTTCCAAACAATAATCAGTCCTCCCTCTCTCCAAAAGCCAACAAGATCTTCAGTAAAGGTATGTGATAGTGATTTAAGTGTTTATTTGTTTTATTTATTTAGTTCTCATTGTTTTTTGTATGTAAAACTATAATTAATCTTTAAAAAATGTATTTTTTGTGAATATTTTTGGGTGTCTGGAACGGATTAATTTTTTTTTTTTTTTTTTTTTTTTCAACAAGTCGGTCGTCTCCCACCGAGGCAGGGTGACCCAAAAAAGAAAGAGAATCCCCAAAAAGAAAATACTTTCTTTAGAATCTCCCATAAGCACAGTATCATCAGCAAAAAGTAACTGTGTCAATTCCCATTTTGAATTTGATTCCCCATAATTTAATCCCACCCCTCTCCCGAACACCCTAGCATTTACTTCTTTTACAACCCCATCTATAAATATATTAAACAACCATGGTGACATTACACATCCCTGTCTAAGACCTACTTTTACCGGGAAGTATTCTCCCTCTTTTCTACACACCCTAACCTGAGCCTCACTATCCTCATAAAAGCTCTTTACAGCATTTAGTAACTTACCACCTATTCCATAAACTTGCAACATCTGCCACATTGCCCTCTATCCACTCTATCATATGCCTTTTCTAATCCATAAATGCAATAAAAACTTCCCTACCTTTATCTAAATACTGTTCACATATATGCTTCAATGTAAACACTTGATCTACACATCCCCTACCCACTCTGAAGCCTCCTTGCTCATCCGCAATTCTACATTCTGTCTTACCTCTAATTCTTTCAATTATAACCCTACCGTATACTTTTCCTGGTATACTCAGTAAACGTATTCCTCTATAATTTTTACAATCTCTTTTGTCCCCTTTCCCTTTATATAAAGGGACTATACATGCTCTCCGCCAATCCCTAGGTACCTTCCCCTCTTTCATACATTTATTAAACAAAAGTACCAACCACTCCAAGACTATATCCCCCCCTGCTTTTAACATTTCTGTCATGATCCCATCAGTTCCAGCTGCTTTAACCCCCTTTTCATTCTACGTAATGCCTCACGTACCTCCACCACACTTACATTCTGCTCTTCTTCACTCCTAAAAGATGGTATACCTCCCTGGCCAGTGCATGAAATTACCGCCTCCCTTTCTTCCTCAACATTTAAAAGTTCCTCAAAATATTCTCGCCATCTACCTAATACCTCCCTCTCCCCATCTACTAACTCCCCTACTCTGTTTTTAACGGACAAATCCATACTTTTCCCTAGGCTTTCTTAACTTGTTTAACTCACTCCAAAATTTTTTCTTATTTTCATTAAAATTTCTTGACAGTGCCTCTCCCACTCTTTCATCTGCTCTCCTTTTGCACTCTCTCACCACTCTCTTCACCTTTCTTTTATTCTCCATATACTCTGCTCTTCTTATAACACTTCTGCTTTGTAAAAACCTCTCGTAAGCTACCTTTTTGTCTTTTATCACACCCTTTACTTCATCATTCCACCAATCACTCCTCTTTCCTCCTACCCCTGCAGTTTCGAATTGGAGCCGACCTTCTGGAACAGATTACGGCCAAAAAATGAGGTTCCATTGTACGTAATTCAGAATTTATGAAAGTATTACTTATTTAGCACTATGCACAATAACACCGGGATAAGCTTGCTGTTATAATAGTAACATTACTTTATATATTGGACTTAAATCCCCAGAGCTTTAACATGACTTCTGTATACTGTATTAGAATATTAGTTAATGAGATGTGGTCAGGCAGATAAATATGATAAGCTTATGAAGCTACAAGAGACTTGGGGAAAAATTGGCTAGCCAGACATCAAGTTTTTAAAATTGGGAAGCGAGTGCACACACTTGGGGTTGGAAGGTGAATGTTTTTTTTTTTTTCCTCATGGATTACATCAGCTAGGTAGGAAAGAGTGAGTGAAGTGTTATTTATCATATTTTACAGTAAACAAGATGCTTCATTTAGCTAAAACAAATTATCATACATAATAACATGGTTTTTGGGACCTGACGAGCTGTTGGAGTGTGAGCAAGGCAATGTTTTGTGAAGGGATTCAGGGAAACTGGTTAGCTGGACTTGAGTCCTGGAAATGGGAAGTACAATGCCTGCACTTTAAAGGAGAAGTTTGGATATTGGCAGTTTGGAGGGACATCTAAACTGTCGTATCTGAGGGCCTCTGCAAAGACAGTGATTGTATATGAGTGTTGGTGAAATTGTTGAATGATAATGAAAGTTTTTTCTTTCTTTTTGGGTCACCCTGCCTCGGTGGGAAATGGCCGACATGTTTAAAAAAAAAAAAAAGTCAGACAAGTTACTTATTTCCATTGGGTCCTTGATTTCCATTCTTTGTCTTTGTGTACTGAATGGTTCTTCAGTTTTCTTGTGCTTGGCAGTGTTTTTGTGTCTTTCAGTGTCACTCAGTTTACCTGCAACTGAACATTTGCAGGACTCTCTCATTTGAGTCTTGTACAATACGTAAACTGGACCTGACTGGCCATGTTCTCTTTCTACTCAGTGTCTGGATGCAAGCAAGTGGATGTGTATACATCTAGGACTGCATGTTGATTTGTGATGGTCTTTTCATACATTTTAAAAATATTTTGTTTGTTTTTAAGTTTACTGATTTTTACTATTTAATAGATTACATTTGTAGTGCAACACAACCAAAACAAACCTACAGAGTGCAAATGGCAGCTTTTGTGTACTACTACTGTATCTTACTGCCGTAACTCACTACCATTTGATAGTTTGATGGTAAACACGTGGATTAGCCTACTGATTCTACTGTAGTTCATCTGATTTCATTGCCTGGTTTACCTTAGCCTATCACTGCTAAGTGCCAACAAATTTTTAGGATTATTTTCAATATTTACTCATTATTTTATACAAAATGTTTACACAATTCATTATTGTCATAGACATAGACAGTCGCTGAGATTACTGATTAATATCAAAAAACTTCTCTAGGCTTAGGTCGAGGCCTCTGGGCAAACAGGTGTGACTGGGACCTACCTAACATGGGCCAGTAGGCCTGCTACAGCACTTTTTATATCTCGTTCTTATGCAACGTTCAAACCTCCAAGATGCGGGTAAATTTTCGAGACTTATTTTGGGAAAAACAGCGTCTTTGTCTCTGTAAAATACGGTAGTTACTTTATAGGTTTTACATATTTTAAAGATGTTTGCTTGCTTTTGACTTTGTACTAGTGGCATGTGTTCATAAGAGGCAAAGTAAGCATTGTTTATCAAAATCTTCCCTTTGTTTAGTTAATATTTTTTTCATAGTACAGGTCTCCCTCAACATTCACGTTTTCAGCTTTCGCGGGCTTCACACATTCGTGAATTCCCAACCGCCAAATTCCCAGCCGCCAAATCATATTCAAGTTTCCCGCCACCTGCGAGTCCCTACTACCCCCCACCGCCCCCCGAAAATGGCAGCCAGCCCTCCCACCACTCAGTGTGGTGAGTGTTTTGTTTGTTCATTATTTGCTATTAAAACTGCAGTATAAATAATGTAAAAACCCCTTCATGACTGGGATATTGGAATGGTTTATTCGGACAGGTATTAGACGGTGACATGTATTTACTCTTGAACACAGCAAAGAATCAAACATTTCTGCTACTGCTAATAGTAATAAAAAATAATAATAATAATAATAATAATAATAAATACGATATAATTGAAGAAGGAAGTTGTACAAAAGTACGAGGGAGTGGTTGACACATCGTCAGTGTGGCTTTGCTGGGGTGAGCATTAGTCTCCCTGCTCTTCTAAACATTTCACAAAATAATTCGTTGTGTTTGGTACTTGTAGACTGAGTGCGACTGGAGTGGGAGAGGCAGTGGTTGAGGCAGCTGTTGAGGCAGCGATTGAGGCAGCTGTTGAAAGGGAGCGACTGTGGCAGTGGGTGAGGGAGCGATTTAGGCAGTGGTGAGGCAGCTGTTGAGGCAGCGATTGAGGCAGTGGTTGAGGCAGCTATTGAGGCAGCGATTGAGGCGTGGGTGAGGCAGCTGTTGAGGCAGTGCATGAGGCAGTGCATGAGGCAGCTGTTTTAGGCAGGGGATTGAGGCAGCTGTTGAAGGCAGCGATTGAGGCAGCTGTTGAGGGAGCGATTGAGGCAGCGATTTAGGTAGCTGTTGAGGCAGCTGTTTAAGGCAGCGATTGAGGCAGTGGTCACTGAGGCAGCTGTTGAGGCAGCGATTGAGGCAGTGGGTGAGGCAGCTGTGAGGAAGCGATTGAGGCAGCTGTTGAGGGAGCTGTTGAGGCAGCGATTTAGGCAACTGTTGAAGCAGCGACTGAGGCAGTGGGTGAGGAAGCGATTGAGGCAGTGGTATTATAACAAAACATGTTATTAAAAATAATAATACATGTTTTTAATATGTACTATTATTATTTATTTAACATATATGTTATTAAATACCACTGCCTCAACCGCTGAATTATTGTGAAATGTTTGGAAGAGCAGGGAGACTAATGCTCACTCCAGCATAAACAAAGCCACACTGACGATGTGTCAACCACTCCCTCGTATTTTTGTACAATTCCTTCTTCAATTATATCGTATTATTATTATTATTATATTATTATTATTATTATTATATTATTATTAATTATTAAATTAAATTTTTACTATTGTTATTATTGCAGTAGCAGAAATGTTTGATTCTTTGCTGTGTTCAAGACTAAACACATGATGTCACCGTCGAAAAACCTGTCCGAATAGCCATTCCATATGCAGTCATGAATGGGTTTTTCATTATTTATACTGTAGTTTTTAAAAGCAAATAATGAAAAAAACAAAACACTCACCACACTGGTGGGAGGGCTGGCTGCTAGTTGCGGGGGTCGTAGGGAGGGTAGTAGGGACTCGCAGTGGTTGGGGAAGTGGTGGAGGCATTGGTGGAGTCTGTGGTATTTAATAACATACATGTTATTAAAGCATAACATATATATATTTAGTACAATTTACGACGTTTTCATGTATTTTATGATTGTTCATGGTTCAACAAGTTAAGGAAGCAGTATTGTATTATATTTCCCTACAATATATTGGGGCACCAAACATTCACGGTTTTTCAACATTTGCGAGGCTCTTGATCCCCTAACCCTCGCGAATGTTGAGGGAGACCTGTACATAGCATTCTTCATCTTTGTTAGTTATGTTTCTGTGAATTTAAACCTGGTGTAATATGCTGCTTTGCTTTAACCCTTTCAGGGTTGAGAGGCCCTCTCCTAAACTCAGAAAAAAAAAAAAAAATTCTTATGAAATGATAGAGAATCTTTTCCCGATCATAACGACACCAAAAGTATGAAATGGAAAACTTACGGAATTATGCTCTCATGAAGTTAGCGGTCTCAACGATGTTTACACATTGGCGATTTCGCCCTATTTGAGCCCTATTTTCGGCCAATTTCAGTGTATTGGTTGACAAAAATCATATCTATTTCGCTAGAACTCCATTTTTTCTATCGAATGTGTACAAGAAACCACCCATTTACCAATTTTAAGTATCCAATAAAGTGGTCAGAAATTGGTAATTTTGCCAATTTCACACAAATTTCAGAAGATGCCAATTTCCAAATAGGGTCTAGAATAAGCAAGACAGACATTCCTGACACTAAAATAACATTTTCTCTGTTCATTAGTCATGTCCCCAGGCCCCTCTTACATCTCTTTTGCTTTCCACTTTGAATTTTTATTCTCACAAAAAATAGAAGATTTACTGCTATACAGACTACTGCATTAGTGTAGAAATGGTATAAATAATATTGGTGCATTTGTGAAAGAAAGACTCACCAGTTGACGTGTATTGGACGCTTGGCATGGTTTTTTACTTTTGAAATTTGGTAAAAATCGAACATTTCTGCTACTTTGAGCTCAATTTCAAGGTATTTTTCATTATGAAACCAATCAAAAATCACCTCAATTTCTGTAATATGTCTTCCATTCTATAAAATGAGACCAGGAAAACTAGAATACAACCATAAATACCATACGAAAATACACTGCAAAGTCGCTGTTTTAAACCAAAAACACGGTCGGAGTTTTTTTTCTCATGCACCGAGTGCTGCAGGATTTTTTTTTTTTTACCGTGCACACTGACTACATAGACTCATTCTTTCATACGTAGGCCTACCAGCTTTCTCTCACTAGATTTGAAGGCGCTAGAACTTAGGCGTTTTAGTACGTCAATAACCCTGGTGCGTAAGCTGTACTAGTACGTCAGAAACTCCGAAAGGGTTAAAAATAAATTAAGACTTACTCTAGCTACCCCTACCATCCGACTTACAACCGAGCTTGGTTCTGACCAACCAGTCGTAAGTCAAAATAGACATAAGTTGAACCTTAGAAAATTGCCGACAGACTGGGTAAGGCGTAATGTCAAATCTTTCTATATAAAGTACCTACATAGTATCATATGTTACTTTTTACTAAATATTTTACTACTGTATATCAACATCACAGTTATTGTTAGGATTTTATTTTATTATTTTTGTATTTCATTTTTTACTTTACTTTTTATGCTGTTAGTACTGTATTTTATACTGTAAGGTTTAGGAGAAACAGTGTACAACACAAACAGTTATTTATTTCCAAGAACATTTGCACACAAAACAATGTGTTTGAATTCACTTCGAATGTAAGAAACTGCAGGAACAGAAAAGTATAAAATAATGAAATATAATAAAGTTGGTAGAATTACCGACAATATGTAAAGTAAAAGGACACAAGTGCAACTAATGTGACATTTATTGTGGCAACGTTTCGCTCTCCAGGAGCTTTATCAAGCCATTACAAACAATACATGGACACAGAGGGTATATAAAGGCTCAGAGTGAGGTGTAATACTAGTGAGGTACCATTTCGATGTTCACTAGTGGTAGTAGTAGTGGTAGTGACAAAAGTAATACAATATGGTAGAGCAATTAATTCGTAAAAGGATATAAAAGCTATTACTTGGGTAACATAAAAATAGGTTGGACAAATATAGACTGGAATGAGGCAGCTTGTTTCAGTGTTCACTCTCTGTGCTTTGAGTAGTATAACAGGAGAGACTATGTGATGGCAGGGTTTACTGTTTTCAGGAGGATTCTTGCTAAGACTTCGGAGATGGTGAAGCTGCCGTTGTTTTGTTTAATTGTATTCGAAACAGCGATCAGTGCTGATTCAAGGCACTTGCGTCTGCGGAAATTAGTTTCTTTGATCACTAATTGGGCGTCTCTGAATTTCATGAGATGATTGGTGGAATTTCGGTGTTGTACACAGGCTTTGTTCAAGTTATTGTTCCTACATGCGTAAATGTGTTCATTGAGGCGGGTGTCGAGGTTTCTGGCTGTTTCACCTTTGTAAATCTTGTCACAGCCTCCACAGGGTATGGTGTAAACTCCTGCATTGACTGGTTCGTGGTGCTTGGATTTTGTCCTGGTTATATCCTTTATTGAAGTGCTGGAAGCGATGGCGACTCTGGTGTTAGCTTGTGAAAGTACTTTTGAGACGTTCAGTGCAACCTGGCTGTTGGGAAGAATTATAACTTTGCTGGGAGTGGTGTTGATGCGTGGAGAATTTATAATTGCTCTACCATATTGTATTACTTTTGTCACTACCACTACTACTACTACTACCACTAGTGAACATCGAAATGGTACCTCACTAGTATTACACCTCACTCTGAGCCTTTATATACCGTGTCCATGTATTGTTTGTAATGGCTTGATAAAGCTCCTGGAGAGCGAAACGTTGCCACAATAAATGTCACATTAGTTGCACTTGTGTCCTTTTACTTTACATAATGAAATATAAATGAAATACAAATAAGGATTGGGACACATTTACAGCCCACTAGTGCTTGGTTGGGGATCGTCTACGCTTTCTTCCTCTGAAGGGGTAGGGAGCACTCTTCTTGATAAACAGAGTTTTGTTTGAATTTTCCTTTTTTTCTTTTCATCATAAATGTGTCTGCATTTACACATTGCATCCTGTACCATTCTCTCAATCTTGACAAACTGTTCAGTGAGATTTACTGTCCAGTTAGTACAGTTAACCCTTTGAGGGTTTTCGTCGTACTAGTACGTCTTACGCGTAGGGGTTTTTGACGTACTAGTACTCATAAATTCTAGCGACCTCAAATCTAGTGGGAGAAAGCTGGTAGGCCTTCATATGAAAGAATGGGTCTATGTGGTCAGTGTGCACAGTCTAAAAAAAATCCTGCAGCACACGGTGCATAATGAGAAAAAAAAAACTTTTTCCATTTTTTTTTAATAAATCAGCGACTTTGCAGTGTATTTTCGTATAGTATTTATTGTTGTATTCTAGTTTTCTTGGTCTCATTTTATAGAATGGAAGACATATTACTGAAATTGAGATGATTTTGACTGGTTTTACAATGAAAGGTGCCTTGAAATTGAGCTCAAAGTAGCAGAAATGTTCGATTTTTACCAAACTTCAAAAGTAAACAAATCGTGCAATACACGTCAACTGGTGAGTCTAATATTCTTTCACAAGTGCACCAATAATATTTATACCATTTTTTACACTAATGCAGTAGTCCTGCATAACAGTAAATCTTATATTTTTTTGTGAGAATAAAAATTTCAAAGTGGAAAGCAAAAGAATATAAGAGGGGCCTTGAGACGTGACTAATGACTAGAGGAAATGTCATTTAGTGCCAGGAATGTCTTTCTTGTTTATTCTGGACCCTATTCCGAAATTGGCATCTTTTGAAATTTGTGTGAAATTGGCAAATTGCTAAATTCTGACCACTGTACTGGATAGTTGAATTTATAAATGGGTGTTTCTTGCACCCATTCGATAGAAAAAAATGGAGTTCTAGCGAAATATTCATGTTTTTTGTCGACTAGTACAGTGAAATTGGCCGAAAATGGGGCTCAAGTGGGCAAAATCGCCGATCCGTAAACATCGCCGAGACCGCTAACTTTGCGAGAGCATAATTCCGTAAGTTTTCTATCAAATTTCTAACTTTTGGTGTCGTTATGATCGGGAAAAGATTCTCTATCTTTTCATAAGAGAAAATAATTTTTTTTTTTTTTAAATTTGGCCGACCCTGAGAACGAGTTTTGGAGAGGGCCTGTCGACCCTCAAAGGGTTAATAGAGTATGATGCTGCTGATAGGGCAGGGTAGCTCAAAGGGATGCTGCCTGCGTGGCACATTGCCACGAGTAGCCGTCAAATATTGTACAGCGGTATGCATCAGCCACCCCAGCCCTGCTGCCAGACACACGGTCGTAAGTCGAGTGGACGTATGTTGAGCAGGTCGTAAGTCGGATGGTAGGTGTATTCTTAATTAAATTCCAGTTTAATAACAAGAGTCCAAAACAAAAACTGTAGGTATTCCAGCTACCAAGGTAACCTTATTTCTGTTATCATGTCCCCAGGCTTCTCCTGTAAAACACCTGCCCTCCATTTTGAATCTGTCATCACACACAAATCAACGTTTTTCAAAAGATTTCTGCTAATAAATCATAATCAGGAATGCTTGGTTATGGTTTAGGCCAGCATAATTGAAGCCAACCTAGTGAAAACCTATAAAACAGACTGGGGAGGGGGGACCCTTCCCCAGCAAAGTAGACATTTCTCTTTAATTTTAAATCTATTTCAGGCCACTACACTCTGAAGCTGACTCAAATCTTGTCCATGTCATTAGTGTGTTTTCTGGTCTATCTATTGGCACCATGAAACAGCTAACAGAACCAGACTGAGCATCCTAGAAAAAGCCTCAAATTCAGTTTTAACCCACTGCAGTGGGCAGTTTTTTTTTTTTTCATACTGCATGCATCCACTGCTAAAATTTGCTGCTCAACAAATTTGAGGACACTATGAATTATTGGTAATAGTGTTATGAACTCTTATTATAACATACTAAATAAATTAAACCTCTGGATCATAAAAATAATTAAGAGTTCTGGATATAAATGGCTTTTTACCATTTCCAAATGTTTGTCATAGATTTAGTCCCTTAAATTGAGGTTTTCCTTGCAATCACTGTCGATGTATTTCTCTCAACATGTCCATCTATACCCTCTTACATTTGCCCTGTAGCACTAAATAACACTTACTCTTGTAATAATAATAATATTGACTAATGAAACTGAAACATACCAACAATCAGGTATGAAGACCATAGCAAACCTTTATTTTAGATCTTTTTCTCGGGATTGTTCAATCTTTATCAAGTCAGACTTTATAAAGCTAATGCCTGAGCAAATTCTTAAAAAAAAAATAAGGGCTTGCTTACAGGTCTATTCCTGCATAATTTATTCAGTTCTTATATTGTATCTGCATTTTCATTATACAGTACAAGTGGTGGTGTGTTAATTGCCAGTTTCTCCTATTGCTTCTAGGTTTAGCACTTCTTTTTTTTATTATAATAGTAATTCTATTGCTTCTAATGAAACTTTGCTTTTTACCAGGGAATGACTCTGGATTGTGCAGAGATGTCACTGTCCAGAGTGTTCGAGGCAGGCCAGGCATATGTTGCACTTTCTCGTGCCAGGAACTTGAAAGGACTAAGAGTATTGGATTTTAATCCAACATGTGTACGTGCTCATCCTGATGTTCTCAAATTTTACCAGGGACTGAGACACTATGCAGAGCAACAATCAATTGAGAACTTCCTCTGATGAATCATTTCCATAGTTCATAATACAATACTGCGTTGTTTTCAGAATAATAGGACATTTAAACCTTTTGTAGCTTTAAACTCTTTTAGAAGGTAGTTGTAACAGCAGTGTTTTTTATTTTAATTCCTCTAAAAAATCCTACATTTAATTGGAATTAGAAATAAATACTACATGACCTATTTTTGCTGTAATCCAAGGTGGACTCTATTTAAACATAAGAAGCTATGGGAATGAATAATATAGGAAGTATGTATATCTACTCTAAAGGAGGGGTTTGGGATATTTGCTGTTTAGAGTGACATCTAAACTGTCGTATCTGCACGCCTCTGGCAAGATAGTGATAGTGTGAATGATGGCGAGTTTCTTTTTAGAGTCACCCTGCCTCAGTGGGAGACAGCCAGTGTGTTAACACTATGTGCTGTACATTTTTTTTTATTATAATCATAACTAAGTGCTAAACTCATGAGGGTCATACAGTGTTGCGTTAATTACTGTAGAGCATGTGATAAAGCCTCACTCGGAAGTGTCAAAGATATTTTTTTCCTGCTTAACATCTTAATGATCACTGATTAGCTTACTCCACTGTCTACCTAAATGGGCTGATTCAAACTTCAGGCCAAGTGCGTGTGGTTAATAACCACTCTCATGGCACACACAAGTGAACTGTAGATATAAATCCACAGGTACTCTTGTAAACCCTATTGGAGCCTAGTTCCTAGGCCTTTTGTGTATCCATGTGCTCTTGCACATCCGCAGGATGGATATGGGGTGCACAATAAACTAGCCACTTCAGTGGCAAGATCTAATCTCTCTCATGACATCTGCAGGGGCCCTGTAGTGCTGCAGCAACTACCTGTTTTATTTATTATTGCAAAAGTTAAAATTGTTTGATGGTGATTTTCCTTAAACACTGAAGGGTTGGCTGTAAACACATTGCAGCACCAGTTAGGAATTATTGTTATTATAATCAAGGGGGAAGCGCTAAACCCGGAGGATTATACAGCACCTGGGGGGGGGGGATGTGGAAGGCATTCTGGCTTAATTCGGGGAACTGGAGCACAGATCAAATTCCCTAAATCAAGAGCCCCTCACCAACATCAAGGAACCTTCCTTGAGGGGACCAGTTAGGAAGAAGCACCTAAAGGCATGATCAAGGGTTGTCAAACCCACTAGCCATCCATCATGCTGCAGCGACAGCTAAAATAACACAGCTTTTGAAGTTTAAATCCTATTCATCCATTCATTGAAAAAATTTATTGTTCATTATGACATACACATGCACACTCAGATGCAAGTATATGTACATTTCCTCCCCTCCCCCCCCCCCTTTTTATTACAGGCTAAAAGCTGTTTACTACTACTACTGCTCGTTACCTATTTGTAGGTTATGAAACACAAATGGGGAACAGGATGAAGTTGGAGCCATCTGTGGGCCAGCAATTTTCTGATTTCTGCTCTGCTCTTTTTGTGAACAAGGACATTTACCTCTTTCCACAGAGGCCATTTACATTGTTAGGCAGTGCGGATAGATACAAGTTATAGGTAATGCTAGCTGGTCTGTATACCTCGTCAATCTTGAGCCTGGCTCATGGCCGGGCTCAGAGTAGAGACTCAAAACTCATCAAAGGTACTATTTCTGGGTCCACAGCCCTTTCTTGGTCCAAAGATTTAAGGAGATAAGCTTCCTCCTGCCTTGTCACCTTCTGACAACTTTGATACAGTGCAACTGGCAAAGCTTACC
The DNA here is from genome assembly GCF_026875155.1 of Cherax quadricarinatus. Taxonomy (NCBI): domain Eukaryota; kingdom Metazoa; phylum Arthropoda; class Malacostraca; order Decapoda; family Parastacidae; genus Cherax; species Cherax quadricarinatus. The sequence goes on from NC_069433.1 coordinate 1,952,174, forward strand.
TTACTGGATCAAGGACTTTCATCTTGGCAGCAAATAAGTCAGTTTTCTCCTGAAGCTAGTAGAGACAATACTATCCTGTCAATTTAGTGGAATAATTTCATCAAGAGAATAACCATGTCGGTTGTTGACCAAGGGCCACCAGGTTTTGGAGTCCATTCTTTCTGATGCTAATTTTCTTTGTGTTAGCCTCCCATCCAGAGATGGTCCAGTTTTGGACTTTTGCCATTTACCAACAGGCTTGCCTATGCAGGTTCCTGTTATAGTCAAATGCCTCATATACCCTCTCAAAGCCTTAAACTTAGAAGTAGAGGCCTCTTGGCAATGAAAGCTAGACCAAGGCTGATCTGAAGCCTTCATCACATGTTGCCAGTGAGGGATGTATATGTGTAAACATATGTTTAGTGGAGGCATTCACGTGATTATTAACATCACCTTGGAGAGGAGTATTCCAGTTGGAAGCAGCAAGGTTGGCAATTTTTCTCTCTCCTACAGCCAGGTTGTGAATGATGATTCTTTACTTCATTCTGTTAGAATCTTCAATGTTGTAAATACAACCTTGTGGTCTGATGATCCAACATAGCCAAGAGATGTATTAGTGATTGTGCCCTCAGATTACTCGCAGTGTAGGGAAGTCAACAATGTTTTCCATGTCAAACACTGCAAAGGTCATAAAAATCCCTCTATAAATTTACTGAAATTGTCAACTATTGTAATATGCTGATATGTTGAAGCAGAATGAAGGGACTGTCTGTCAGCCAGTGCCTGTCATCTCCCTCTATTTATTTATTTATTTATTTGTAAGGACATATCCTGCATCAAGAAAACAGGAATGTTTTTTCAGCCTCAATTTGTGTGTGTATTCTTTTAACTATTTTAAGATGCCTGATGTTTATGAATGTTTTAATAATCTATTTTTAAACTGTATTTTAATGTTATTTTGTTTCATATGTGATGATGATGATAACCAAGATTGTCAAAACAATAAACATGATGCTGTTTGTCTGTACATTGTTTTAAGTGCTCCTGCAAAATAAATTACATATAAATGCATATGTAAACGTTGCAAAAATCTTCGACAAGTGTGATCGTGATGTAATACCAGCAAAATGTGTGTGAAAGGAAAAAATGGAAACATGGGCTGATGGATTTTTAACTTTCTAAGAAATAAAATGCAAAGAGTAATAGTAAAAGTCTAAGACTGCCACAGAGAAAAGTTCTGTTCCCCAAGGCACAGCACTCACCCCCATCCTTTTCCTCATTCTCATATCCCACACAGGCATAAATCATAGCACTATCATCCTTTGCAGATACAGTGGACCCCCGGTTAACGATATTTTTTCACTCCAGAAGTATGTTCAGGTGCCAGTACTGACTGAATTTGTTCCCATAAGAAATATTGTGAAGTAGATTAGTCCATTTCAGACCCCCAAACATACACGTACAAACGCACTTACATAAATGCACTTACATAATTGGTCACATTCGGAGGTAATCGTTATGCGGGGGTCCACTGTATTAGAATTTACATAAGTTACATCCAGTGAGGACACAGCAAATCTCCAAGCTGATGTAAACTAAATCTTACAGTAGTACTCTTAAGGGTACTCTCATGTAGCTTACAATAAATTATCATGTGATGTGTAATAAACATTACTCTCATGTAATGTGCAATGAACATCACTTTCATGTAATGTGTAGTAATAAACATTATGTACAACATACATTACTTCATGTATCATGTAATAAACTTCACTCTTATGTATTATATACTAATAAACATTACTCTTATAGAATATACAATAAACATGTCTCTTTTACTTACCTGAACACAATACAGTGGTACCTCGGGATACAAATTTTTTTTGTTCCATAAGACTATTTGAGTGCCGATATTGAACAAATTTGTTCCCGTAAGGAATAATGTAAATCAGAATAATCCATTTCAGACCCCCAAAAATACACTTACAAAAGCACTTACATAAATACACTTGCATAATTGTTTGAGCTTTGAGCTGTTCGTATCCTGAGGTACCACTGTATATTAACCTTCATATACTGCACATTATTTACATCAAACACGGATTTTTTTTAGGTTTTGTTAAGTAACACTGAAAATTATATTTGAGAATGTAAACATGGACAATGGACTATGCCCAATGATGCTTGAATTTCCTGTGTTTATAATTACTATTAATAAGTTTACTTATAGGTAGTAGATTGGTAGACAGCAACCACCCAGGGAGGTACTACCGTCCTGCCAGATGACTGTGAAACAGAAACCTGTAACTGTTTTGCATGATGGTAGGATTGCTGGTTTCTTTTTCTGTCTCATAAACACGCTAGATAACAGGGATATCTTGCTACTCCTACTTACACTTTGGTCACACTTCACAGACACGCACATGCATATATATATACATACATCTAGGTTTTTCTCCTTTTTCTAAATAGCTCTTGTTCCTCTTTATTTCTTCTATTGTCCATGGGGAAGTGGAAAAGAATCTTTCCTCCGTAAGCCATGCGTGTCGTATGAGGCGACTAAAATGCCGGGAGCAATGGGCTAGTAAACCCCTTCTCCTGTAGACATTTACTAAAAAAGAGAAGAAGAAAAACTTTATAAAACTGGATGCTTAAATGTGCGTGGATGTAGTGCGGATGACAAAAAACAGATGATTGCTGATGTTATGAATGAAAAGAAGTTGGATGTCCTGGCCCTAAGCGAAACAAAGCTGAAGGGGGTAGGGGAGTTTCGGTGGGGGGAAATAAATGGGATTAAATCTGGAGTATCTGAGAGAGTTAGAGCAAAGGAAGGGGTAGCAGTAATGTTGAATGATCAGTTATGGAAGGAGAAAAAGAGAATATGAATGTGTAAATGCAAGAATTATGTGGATTAAAGTAAAGGTTGGATGCGAGAAGTGGGTCATAATAAGCGTGTATGCACCTGGAGAAGAGAGGAATGCAGAGGAGAGAGAGGATTTTGGGAGATGTTAAGTGAATGTATAGGAGCCTTTGAACCAAGTGAGAGAGTAATTGTGGTAGGGGACCTGAATGCTAAAGTAGGAGAAAACGTTTAGAGAGGGTGTGGTAGGTAAGTCTGGGGTGCCAGGTGTAAATGATAATGGGAGCCCTTTGATTGAACTTTGTATAGAAAGGGGTTTAGTTATAGGTAATACATATTTGAAGAAAAAGAGGATAAATAAGTATACAAGATATGATGTAGGCGAAATGACAGTAGTTTGTTGGATTATGTATTGGTAGATAAAAGACTGTTGAGTAGACTTCAGGATGTACATGTTTATAGAGGGGCCACAGATATATCAGATCACTTTCTAGTTGTAGCTACACTGAGAGTAAAAGGTAGATGGGATACAAGGAGAATAGAAGCATCAGGAAGAGAGAGGTGAAGGTTTATAAACTAAAAGAGGAGGGAGTTAGGGTAAGATAAAAACAGCTATTGGAGGATAGATGGGCTAATGAGAGCATAGGCAATGGGGGTCGAAGAGGTATGGGGTAGGTTTAAAAATGTAGTGTTAGAGTGTTCAGCAGAAGTTTGTGGTTACAGGAAAGTGGGTGCGGGAGGGAAGAGGAGCGATTGGTGGAATGATGATGTGAAAAGAGTAGTAAGGGAGAAAAAGTTAGCATATGAGAAGTTTTTACAAAGTAGAAGTGATGCAAGGGGGGGAAGAGTATATGGAGAAAAAGAGAGAGGTTAAGAGAGTGTGAAGCAATGTAAAAAGAGAGCAAATGAGACAGTGGGTGAGATGTTATCAACAAATTTTGTTGAAAATAAGAAAAGTTTTGGAGTGAGATTAACAAGTTAAGAAAACCCAGATAACAAATGGATTTGTCAGTTAAAAATAGGAGAGGAGAGTTATTAAATGGAGAGTTAGAGGTATTGGGAAGATGGAGGGAATATTTTGAGGAATTGTTAAATGTTGATGAAGATAGGGAAGCTGTGATTTCGTGTATAGGGCAGGAGGAACAACATCTTGTAGGAGTGAGGAAGAGCCAGTTGTGAGTGTGGGGGAAGTTCGTGAGGCAGTAGGTAAAATAAAAAGGGGTAAGGCAAGCCGGGATTGATGGGATAAAGATAGAAATGTTAAAAGCAGGGGGGGATATAGTTTTGGAGTGGTTGGTGCAATTATTTAATAAATGTATGGAAGGGGGTAAGGTACCTAGGGGATTGGCAGAGAGCATGCATAGTTCCTTTGTATAAAGGCAAAGGGGATAAAAGAGAGTGCAAAAATTATAGGGGAATAAGTCTGTTGAGTTTTACTGGCAAAGTGTATGGTAGAGTTATTATTGGAAAGACTTAAGAGTAAGCGGAGAATAGGATAGCAGATGAACAAGGAGGCTTTAGGAAAGGTAGGGGGTGTGTGGACAGGTGTTTACAGTGAAACATATAAGTGAACAGTATTTAGATAAGGCTAAAGAGGTCTTGTGGCATTTATGGATTTGGAAAAGGCGTATGACAGGGTGGATGGGGGGGCAATGTGGCAGATTTTGCAGGTGTATGGTGTAGGAGGTAGTTACTGAAAGCAGTGAAGAGTTTTTCGAGGTTTAGTGAGGCTCAAGTTAGAGTATGTAGGAAAGAGGGAAATTATTTCCCAGTAAAAGTAGGCCTTAGACAAAGATGTGTGATGTCACCGTGGTTGTTTAATATATTTATAGATGGGGTTGTAAGAGAAGTTTAAAAGCGAGGGGCTTGGCAAGAGGCGTGGAGTTAAAAGATAAGAATCACACACAAAGTGGGAGTTGTCACAGCTGCTCTTTGCTGATGAACTGTGCTCTTGGGAGATTCTGAAGAGAAGTTGCGAGATTGGTGGATGAATTTGGTAGGGTGTGCAAAAGAAGAAAATTAAAGGTGAATACAGGAAAGAGTAAGGTTATGAGGATAACAAAAAGATTAGGTGATGGGAAAGATTGAATATCAGATTGGAGGGAGAGAGTATGGAGGAGGTGAATGTATTCAGATATTTGGGAGTGGACGTGTCAGCGGATGGGTCTATGAAAGATGAGGTGAATCATAGAATTGATGAGGGGAAAAGAGTGAGTGGTGCACTTAGGAGTCTGTGGAGACAAAGAACTTTGTCCTTGGAGGCAAAGAGGGGAATGTATGAGAGTATAGTTTTACCAACGCTCTTATATGGGTGTGAAACATGGGTGATGAATGTTGCAGCGAGGAGAAGGCTGGAGGCAGTGGAGATGTCATGTCTGAGGGCAATGTGTGGTGTGAATATAATGCAGAGAATTCGTAGTTTGGAAGTTAGGAGGAGGTGCGGGATTACCAAAACTGTTGTCCAGAGGGCTGAGGAAGGGTTGTTGAGGTGGTTCGGACATGTAGAGAGAATGGAGCGAAACAGAATGACTTCAAGAATGTATCAGTCTGTAGTGGAAGGAAGGCGGGGTAGGGGTCGGCCTAGGAAAGGTTGGAGGGAGGGGGTACAGGAGGTTTTGTGTGTGAGGGGCTTGGACTTCCAGCAGGCATGCGTGAGCGTGTTTGATAGGATGTGAATGGAGACAAATGGTTTTTAATACTTGACGTGCTGTTGGAGTGTGAGCAAAGTAACATTTATGAAGGGGTTCAGGGAAACCGGCAGGCCGGACTTGAGTCCTGGAGATGGGAAGTACAGTGCCTGCACTCTGAAGGAGGGGTGTTAATGTTGCAGTTTAAAAACTGTAGTGTAAAGCACCCTTCTGGCAAGACAGTGATGGAGTGAATGATGGTGAAAGTTTTTATTTTTCGGGCCACCCTGCCTTGGTGGGAATCGGCCAGTGTGATAATAAAAAAAAAATGTATGGATATGTAATTTGTACATACAATACAGAACACTCAATGATTTTAATAAAGTGTGAGTTTTTACCTCATTATCCTGCAGTGTGAAATAAAACTTTAATGTCTCCAAACCTGTGAAAGAAAGTCTTGTAAGGAAAAATTAGCAAATATTTTATTTCATAAAAAATACAGAAATTCTGGCATTATGAGGTTAATAAACAAAATACCTATCAATTCTATGAAGTAGAGTACGTAATTAGTACAACTCATACAAACACAGTTGTATAGGTGCAGAGATCAGCTCAAACTGTCAATACACCACTACCAAATGACAACTGCATGTCTGATTACTTTGGTCATTTTTTGACCAAATGTATTTATTTCTTTGTGGATGATCATTTTGTGCATGTGTGGCATGGTAATTACTGAAAATAAATGTCAAGAAAAGTTTTCCTACATTCTGACAATGTGTTATGCAGTGAGGCCTCATAATACTGTACTATTTTTCACATTTTGTTTTTTATATTACTGGATCAGAGACTGTCAGAGGATGTTAATATCTGGATCCACCACAACAAACATAACAGAAGTTATTCTTGTGGCTTCATGAATTTAATTTTCTTGTTAATGTGTGCCCCATTATTTTCGGACATCTTGATGTCTCTATCATCGTCATAAAAGCCACCTTGCTCTGGGCTCCTGAAGTTCCCTCCTCTTTTGCCTCTTCCCCTGAAGTTCCCTCTGCTTTTGCCTCTTCCCCTGAAGTTCCCACCTCTTCCACTCCTTCCCCTGAAATTCCCTCCTCTTCTGCCCCTGCCTCTAAAATTATCTCCACCATGATTATTACCCTGGAAGCTACCTACTCTATGGTGACCACCGCTGAAGTTGCCACTGTCTTTACTTTTATCCCGAAAAATGGGTCTAGTTAGATTTTTAATACCAGCAGGTTTGGCTTGATCGTGCTCACTGCTTCGCTTTCTTTCACTGTTCTGCTTGCCATGAGTCCTCTCAATGACACCATCATGTGTGTCATCATAATCATCTTTCTCTGTAGCTATGTCGTCTAGTTGGTCACTCTTCCTCTTTCTGTGCTTATTGGTTGGACGATAAACCTGTGCCATTTCCTCTGCAGTTACATCAGTGTCCATCTCACCGACTTTTTGTGGTGGTAAAGCCCTGGGAAGAAAAATTTGACCTTAAACACTGATCATACACACTATATTATAATCCCTCCCCAAATTGTATTTCATGAAGTGCTCAACCCATATGTCATTCAACTGCCAGATCAACTAGGCTGTGATGGATATGTGGACCAGTGGGCCACCAGCAGCAACAGCTTGGTTGATCAGGCAAGCACCAGATGAGCCTGGCTTAAAGCTGGACTCCAGGAGTATAAAAACTCTTGAAACCATCAAAGGTACTTCTGTCCACTTATTGTAGCCACTCTTAGTGATTTTAATGTGTACCTGTATGCTAGCACAGTGTGTAAGCTTACTTAGGTACAGGTACACATAAGTATAATTATCAGAGTACAGTAGGGCCCCGCTTTACGGTGTTTCACTTTACGGCATTCTGCTAATACGATCATTTCAAATTATGACCAAAACTCTCTATACGGCTCCCCCTACCTGACTTTCTAATACGGTCACTGTGCCCCACCCGGTTTGTTTATATTCTCCGTGAGATCCTTAAGCACTAAGTCTCTCCATTATGTCTAGAAACTCCAAAATTTCAAGTGTTTTCAAGTTATTTCATATTTTATATATACTTTGATAATTATACTTATGTATACCTGTACCTAAATAAACTTACACAGTGTGCTGGCATGCCGGTACACATTAAAATCAGTAAGAGTGTCTTATGTCTCGATACACCATATTAATAATAATAATAATAATAATAATAATAATAATAATAATAATAATAATCACCGAGTCTCAATAAATGTCGTATATTAAGTTAATATACACATTTTCATTAATCCATCTATGATATTTTTTCAAAATTATATAATAAACACGATACATAATACATAAAGATGATAAATATACCCCACAGTAGAATAAATAAACAAATATGAGATGTGGTAGCCAGACGACTTGTACGAGTTATGCCATATTAGTAATGATGATGATGATGATAATAATAATCACCGAGTCTCATTAAATGTCATATATTACGTTAATATACACATTTTCATTAATCCTTCTATGATATTTTTTTCAAAATTTTATAATAAACACGATACATAACATATAAAGATGATAAATACACCCCACAGCAGAATAATAAACATAAATATGAGATGTGGTAGCCAGACAACCTGTATGAGTGATGGCAAGAATAACATAAGAGAAAATGTGTTACTGGGGGTAACTGTAGAAAATTATTCCCTTCGTAAGTAAGTTTATTCAGGTATACACAAATACAGTCACATACAGTCACCCAATTTGTGTTATCTTCCCAGATTTCCCTTTCACAATTTATTACTTGTTAATAGGATGCTTACTCTTTAATAATTTCTGTATTACCATTTATTCCTACTTAAGCACTGTTATAGTTCTTCTACAATCTTACCTAATTTTCCCTCTGCTCCTAAACTACAAATAACAAACTAGTGTATGCTTCTACTACATTACAGTGCAATTCCTTGTACCATTTTCCACTAGCTAGTATCAACTACCTCAAATAATATTTCTTTAGCGATATTAATTGCTCAAAGTTTGTTATCAGGCAAATCCTACTCTCAGATTAATTTCATATCATAGTGTCAATCTATTTAAATGTTGTTTCTTCACCACTACTTAATTTAGTCCCTTTTTACATTTCTCCTGAAATAATTCTCTATAAAGCAATACACTGTACTGCCCTTTATTCAGTAATTGCTATACTCCTAGTTCTAACAATAATTAAAGAGCAACTCTCAGGAGATTTAATATTTTTTTCCCTCTTGTCCATATAGTCACATTTATTAAAATACTCCAGGTGCTACTGACTACCTCAGGTGCTACTGACTACCTCAGGTGCTACTGATTTTGTTTTAATACATTCTTGTTTTTAATACATTCTTTTATTATTATATTCACTAGCCCCTTTATTCTAGCTGTTAATATCTACCGTAGTTCATAAACTCATATTTGTTGAAAAAATTAAGGTGCTATTAGATGCTTAAGTGTATAACTGAATTATCTGTAATAGTCCCTTTTTCTTTCAAATTTTTACAAGGTTCAGAATAATTACAGAGTCTTATTCATAAGTCCAGGTGCTATTGACTACCTCAGGTGCTACTGATTTTGTTTTTAATACATTCATTTATTATTATATCCACTAGTTCCTTTGTTCTAGCTGTAAATATCTACCATAGTTCACAAACTCACGTTTGTTAAAATAATTAAGGTGCTATTAGATGCTTAATTATTTAACTGAATTATTTGTACTGTAATAATCCCTTTTTCTTTTAATTTTGTACAAGATTTAGAATAATTACAGAGTCTTATTCATAAGTCTAGTTGTAGATTAAATATAACTCTTATATTATTTTACTCAGAAAATCTCTAGTTTGTAAAATTACTCTCATCCTATGATTACAGACATAGATCCTGATGTAAACTTTTTACTAAATGAAATACACGAATCACACAGTAACTAATTACTACACAGCAGACCAAGCAAAGACATTACTCAGTGCAAACAATAACATAACCATCTTTACCTACAATATCAGATCCTTGAGCAAACATTATGATGACCTCACAGCATTACTCAATTCCCTTCAATCTAAATTATCAATCATTACACTCTCAGAAACCTGGCTTAAGCCTGATATTACAGATGTCTATACTATTCCTGGCTACATGGCCATACACAACTGTAGAACAGACCAGCAAGGGGGAGGAACAGCTATATACTACACAAATCAACTCAAATGCATCAAAAATCTTGCACAAGGGATGAACATGGAGAATATATCATAGCCAAATTTAAATCAAAAGACCTGCAAAAACCCCTCACAGTTATAAACATCTACAGAGTACCACAGTCAAACATTTATCACTTTAGTGAAAAACTAGGAAACATGATTACTGATGCACACATGAATAAAGACCACCTACTACTAACAGATTTCAACATAAACATACTACACGACCAGGACCCACAAGTAACCGAATTCACAAACACAATGAGTAACTGCCTGTTGCTACCAGCAATATCTAAACCTACAAGAATCACTGAGACAAGCATCTCCTTAATAGACCACATCTGGACAAACACCATATCCCCTTTAAAATCAGACATAATCACAGACAACACTACAGACCACTACCCAACCTTTCTCATAACTAATATGGGCAAACTGCCACAAGACATCACTAAAGTAACCTTCAGACTACATAACGAGACAGCAGTTAACAACTTTATAGCAGCTATGAATAACATCGATTGGAAAAATGAGATCGAAACACATACAGATATGAAAGAATGTATAAATAATTTTCTAAAAATAAGCCCAAAGCCTCTATAACAAACATTGCCCAAAAAAACTAAACAGATCACAGCAAAGAGACTGAATAACTCCTGGCTAACACCAAGCATCCTCAAATCCATTAACACAAAGTACAAATATGAAAAACATTATAGAATGGGCCAAATAACTAGAGAACAGTCTAAACGTTACTCGTCAGCACTTACCAGCCTGATAAGAAGATCTAAAAAATTGTATTATGAAAATAGATTACATAACATCAAAGGTGATATGAAAAAAACCTGGAAAACTCTATCATCATTCCACCAATCGCTCCTCTTCCCTCCTGCACCCACTTTCCTGTAACCACAAACTTCTGCTGAACACTTTAACACTACATTTTTAAACCTACCCCATACCTCTTCGACCCCATTGCCTATGCTCTCATTAGCCCATCTATCCTCCAATAGCTGTTTATATCTTACCCTAACTGCCTCCTCTTTTAGTTTATAAACCTTCACCTCTCTCTTCCCTGATGCTTCTATTTTCCTTGTATCCCATCTACCTTTTACTCTCAGTGTAGCTACAACTAAAAAGTGATCTGATATATCTGTGGCCCCTCTATAAACACGTACATCCTGAAGTCTACTCAATAGTCTTTTATCTACCAATACATAATCCAACAAACTACTGTCATTTCGCCCTACATCATATATTGTATACTTATTTAACCTTTAACCACTAAGCTATCTGTGATGTACTAGTATACATACATGGTACCTACATCAATGATGTACTAGTATGCATAATACACAGCACTCTCAAATTTGCTGGGCTGAAATTTTAGACCAGATGTGCAATGTATATAAAAATTCCTGCCCCCCCCCCCACACACACAGGGCATGATGGGAACAACTTCCCTCTCAGCTTTTGTAGCCATAGCTTTATGACATGAACTCCTTCACTCCCATCAGAAGTAACCATGGGTTTGAGAATATGAGCAAAGGATAAGACCATAATACCACATCAAACTCAGTCAACTCACAACCCACAACTGCAGCACCATACCACTGCAGTGATAAACAAATTTCATCTTTGTGACGAATGGTTCTGAAAGCCGACAAGTTAAAGAATTAAGATACTTATGCAACATATGGGAATCTTTACTGAAGAAACGTTTTGCCACACAGTGGCTTCATCAGTCTTATACAAAGCAGGAAGGTGTAAGGAGAAGAGGAGTTTGAGGTAATCAGTCCCTCAGCCTGGAATCGGTGTTCAGTCCATCAATCTTGTAGAAAGTACAGCACAGGGCCGAAGCAGTGGCTTATACGTATACTGTAGTCAGGTAGGACGAAGCAGGAGGAAGCGGAGTCATAGTGGAACCATCCACTAGTCTAAGTAGGTCTTCGTCCAAAGATTGGACAATCTTTGAAGAATTCTTTGTATCAAGATCCCATGATGATGCAGTGTCTGACAGATGTGATGAATGGCTTTGAAAACCAACAAATTGAAGAATTAAGACACTTACGTAACATACGGGAATCTTTATTGAAAAAACGTTTCGTCACACAGTGGCTTCATCAGTCTTATACAAAGCAAGAAGGTATAAGGAGAAGAGGAGTTTGAGGTAATGAGTCCCTCAGCCTGGAGTCGGTGTTCAGTCTCTCAGCCTGGAGTCGGTGTTCAGTCCATCAATCTTGTAGAAAGTACAGCACAGGGCCGAAGCAGTGGCTTATACGTATACTGTAGTCAGGTAGGACGAAGCAGGAGGAGGCGGAGTCATAGTGGAACCATCCACTAGTCTAAGTAGGTCTTCGTCCAAAGATTGGACAATCTTTGAAGAATTCTTTGTATCAAGATCCCATGATGATGCAGTGTCTGACAGATGTGATGAATGGTTTTGAAAACCAACAAATTGAAGAATTAAGACACTTATGTAACATACGGGAATCTTTATTGAAGAAACGTTTCGTCACACAGTGGCTTCATCAGTTTTATACAAAGCAAGAAGGTATAAGGAGAGGAGGAGTTTCAGGTAATCAGTTCCTCAGCCTGGAGTTGATGTGTTCTGTCCATCAGTCTTGTAGAAAGTACAGCACAGGACCGTAGCAGTGGCTTATATACTGTAGTCAGGTGATGAAGCCACTGTGTGGCGAAACGTTTCTTCAATAAAGATTCCCATATGTTGCATAAGTGTCTTAATTCTTCAAATTACAACTTTTCCGTGGCCTGGTAATCACAATCAATACCTATCACTAATTCCTCCTTCTGGAGAGAAGATAAAGGCTCAGAGATGTATGCTTACATCATAGAAAGACCTCCACACTGCAAAGATACAAGATTTTTTGCAAATCTTGTGAGACACCACTGTGTCTTATTCCTTGTTCCACACACTGCGTGAATTTTAATAGCATCTATAGTCACTGTACATAGTGGACATATGTTAGAAATGGTCAAAAAAAAAAAAAAGACAGAAACGTACAAAAGCACAAGCAAAGATGACGATGATTTTGTCTGAATTAACCCAGAGGATTAGTAACCCAGGATAATCCTCCAATAAAATCAGGATGTCATCAGACTGTCTTATTATTGTCAATTGGGGTCCTTTAATTCTCTCCCCCAGGATGCAACTCGCACTAGTCACCTCACATACAGGTACCTACATACTATGTGAACTGGGTAAAAAGTGTAAGGAAACATGACCAATGTTTCTGCTCGTCCAAGGATCGAACCCTGGTCCCTCAAGAGTGCAAGTTGAAGCCACTATAAAGTGAGCCATAGGCACCCAGTGAGCCATAAGAATGGCTTTCCACAGTTTACTGGTTAACAGACCTTGCTCTAATTGACTTTGGATATATGGGACAAAATCTGCTGGGCCAACTGATTTAGGAATGAGAGACAAAATCTGTTGGTTACAGAATTGGCAGTTATTGTTATGCTCCTGGCAAAACAATCTTATCTTTGTCCACCACAATTATCATTACCAGCCACCCATTCTCCCTTCTTATTAGTTTGCTAAATTAAGGATTTACTATGATAAATTAGACACATGTGCAACTCTTGGGTATCTTTATTGAGGAAACGTTTTGCCACACAGTGGCTTCATCAGTCCATACATAGGAGAAACTTGAAGAACAGGATTGATGGACTGAACACATCGACTCAAGGTTGAGGGACTGATTACCTCATTCTCCTCCTGTTCTTCAAGTTTCTCCTATGTATGGACTGATGAAGCCACTGTGTGGCGAAACGTTTCCTCAATAAAGATACCCAAGAGTTGCACATGTGTCTAATTTATCAACATGTCGGTTCTCTGAACCATTCATCTACAAAGGATTTACTATGTTTTTTAACACACACCAGCTGTCCTCAAAAAGGAAATCTATTCACTCAACTGTGATGTCTTGTCAAGACATAAACAGACATTGCCATTCAAATGACCTTCCAAACTGTACCATCCCTATCCTTCAATCAGTATTTCTCACCTCCAAGGCTCAAGTCCCAATAACCTATTTCCCAAAATCCCTTCATAAATGTTACCCTGCTCCCACTTCAGCAGCACGTTTCACCATAAAAACCACTACTTTCTTAAGAAGCAAGGTAAGCAATGCTTACCTTGTTTCTTAGGATTACACACCACTGCCAGTAAGTCAATTTAACAAGAAACAGGCTTGGTAAGTGCACATAAATTTTTCTAAAAAAAAAAAAAAAAAAAAAAAAAAAAAAAAAAAAAAAAAAAAAAATTAGATTCTCCCTCTTAGTTCCTCTTGAATCTTACTGATTAATTTTATCCTTATCTGCTATTCATTGCCTTAATAAATAATTTGACAGGTTGGTCCACATGTTACTCTCTGAAAAAAATACTCCTTTCAGTTTCAAATCTTGAATCACTTTATCTTGTGGCAGTTTCTATATAATCATTTATTGTTATTCATTCCTCCTATGATAGATCTTGTTGAACTGACATGTACTTGAAGGCTTCTTGTTTCATGTCCCTAGCTCTCTTTAATATGCTTTCTTGAGTTCTATATCTACTCGATACTGTCTTCCATAAGTGCTCAGTGCTCTTTCCACTTTAAATGTCATTAATCACTTTACAAAGTGTAAATAATATACGTATATTAATTTTAGTTCTTAGTGAAATGAGCAAGTATGCAAGAACAGGTATTTTTTTTAAGGTCCCACCATACAGGTCTATATTAGGTACATACATCTATAACAACCAATAATTTCAATATCCTCAAAATATATACAAAAATATAACAGAAAGAATAACTTACTCTTTGACCTTGTATATTCCTGTCAATCTGCCTTCATTTAATTTCTCAATGTCTTGGTCCATTCCCCCAAAGGATAAACGACATGGCAAGAAGTCCATGCAGTCATAGTAAGAGTTAACCATTAGAATCCGGTCTCTGTAAATATTATTATTAGAGTTAAAAATCATATTTTTTTCATCTTAAATTATCATTATTATATTTTTAAATTATACATTAAAACATAATTATTTATGCTGTAATAAAACAAATGCCTTTTTATTAAAAGTGGAAGGGCATTTCAATGCTACACATGAATTCTATACTGTACTCTGTTCACATCTCATTCGCACACTTACCAGCAGGCAAGATCTCTTATCAAAAAATGACCATTATACACAGGCAGGTTTCAGGACCTAGAACACTTGGATAAGGTATCGATGCATTATCCACTCATGAAATTCGCAAAACCATGAACTTAAACATATGCCATTATCAGGAACCCACATACAACATGTTATAAGAACATAAGAAAGAAGGAACACTGCAACAGGCCTACTGACCCATGCGGAGCAGGTCCATGTCCCCCCCTCCTGGATTAGACCAATGACCCACCCCCAGATTATCCCAATGACCCACCCAGTCTGGTCATCCCCACTCAAGGATGGAGCACTCTACCATACCCAGCAGCACAAGCTAGTCAGGTCCAACTCACACCCACCCACACCAACTCATGTATTTATCTAACCTATTTTTAAAACTACACAACATTTTAGCCTCAATAACTGTACTCGGGAGCTTGTTCCACTCATCCACAACTCTATTACCAAACCAGTGCTTTCCTATATCCTTCCTGAATCTGAATTTTTCCAACTTGAAACCATTGCTGCGAGTCCTGTCTTGGCTGGAAATTTTCAGCACACTATTTACATCCCCTTTATTTATTCCTGTTTTCCATTTATACACCTCGATCATATCCCCCCTTATTCTATGCCTTTCGAGAGAGAGTGCAGATTCAGGGCCCTCAGTCTATCCTCATAGGGAAGATTTCTGATACATGGGATCATCTTTGTCATCCTCCTCTGTACGTTTTCCAGAGCATTTATATCCATTCTGTAATACGGTGACCAGAACTGAGCAGCATAGTCTAAATGAGGCCTAACCAAGGATATATAGAGTTAAGAACAACCTGAGGACTTCTATTATTTATACTTCTAGATATGAAGCCAAGAATTCTGTAAGCTTTAAATGCGAAACACTAATGCACTGTTGTCTTGGTTTTAGGTTACTGCTAACCAGAACTCCTAAATCCTTTTCGCAATCGGTAGTATTAAGATTTACATTATTTAGTTTATATGTGGCATGGTTATTTAACTGTCCAACATTTAGAACTTTGCATTTGTCAATATTAAACTGCATCTGCCACTTCTCCGACCATTGCGTCAGTCTATTCAAATCATCCTGGAGTGCTCTAATGTCCTCATTAGAATGAATTGGATGGCCTATTTTGGTGTCATCAGCAAATTTGCTTATGTCGCTATTTATTCCCTCATCTATGTCGTTTATGTAAATTGTGAACAACAACGGGCCCAACACTGATCCCTGAGGAACACCGCTTGTGACGTGCCCCCATTCTGATTTCTCCCCATTTATGCAAACTCTCTGCTGTCTATTTGTCAGCCATGCATCTACCCAGGAAAAAATTTCTCCTCCTATTGCGTGTGCCCTAAGTTTCCTCAATAGCCTCTGGTGTGGAACTCTTATCAAAAGCCTTACTGAAGTCCATATACACAATATCATATTCATTACCATGACCATGTATGTCTATTATATATCACCTTTTATATTACACTAAAACTAAGAACTGCACATTTTCTACTAATAATATGCTTGTCAACAAAGGTTAATGACCCTTATTTCTCCCACTGAAATACAGGTTCTGTATGTGCAAAGCCATCATCCACAAGCTTCTCAAAGACTGCCTCCCTTGCAGACACAGAAGGGGGTTACTATAGGTGTTATCTCAGTACTTTATTTTGATTTTAAATTTGACTAAGCTGGTAAGTACAGTGGAACCTCTACTTGCGAGCGTGTCCATGTGCGAGTTTTTATAAATACGAGCAGTTGATGGGTCAATTTTTTGCTTCCATACGCGAGCAAAATTTCCACAAGCGAGCAGACCTCAGACAGGTTCCTTGACACTGGTGAGGGGCTCTTGCTCTTTATCTCGAGAATTGTATCTCATTTGTTTGTTGGACTATCTTATTGAAACTTGGGCAATGTATGATGGAAAGATGCTTCTTAACCCTTTGAGGGTCGACAGGCCCTCTCCGAGACTCGTTCTCAGGGTCGGCCAAATTTAAAAAAAAAAAAAAATAAATTTTTTCTTATGAAAAGATAGAGAATCTTTTCCCAATCATAATGACACCAAAAATATGAAATTTGATGGAAAACTTATGGAATTATGCTCTCGCGAAGTTAGCGGTCTTGACAATGTTTACGGATCGGCGATTTTGCCCACTTTGAGCCCCATTTTCAGCCAGCTCCACTGTACTAGTCGACAAAAAACATGAATATTTCGCTAGAACTCCATATTTTCTATTGAATGAATGCAATAAACCACCCATTTACCAATTTCAACTATCCAGTTCAGTGGTCAGAATTTAGCAATTTTGCCAATTTCACACAAATTTCAAAAGATGCCAATTTCCGAATACGGTCCAGAACAAACAAGAAATACATTCCTGGCACTAAAATGACATTTCCTCTGTTCATTAGTCACGTCTCAAGGCCCCTCTTACATTCTTTTGCTTTCCACTTTGAATTTTTATTCTCACAAAAAATAGAAGGTTTACTGTTATGCAGACTACTGCATTAGTGTAAAAAATGGTATGAATCATATTGGCGCACTTGCAAAAGAATATTAGACTCACCAGTTGACGTGTATTGGACGCTTGGCATGATTTGTTTACTTTTGAACTTTGGTAAAAATCAAACATTTCTGCTACTTTGAGCTCAATTTCAAGGTACTTTTCATTGTAAAAACCAGTCAAGTCATCTCAATTTCTATGATATGCCTTCCATTCTATAAAATGAGACCAAGAAAACTAGAATACAACAATAAATACCATACGAAAATACAGTGCAAAGTCGCTGTTTTATTCCAAAAAAACGGTCAAAGTTTTTTTTTTCTCATTATGCACTGTGTGCTGCAGGATTTTTTTTATACCGTGCACACTGACCACATAGACCCATTCTTTCATATTGAGGCCTACCAGCTTTCTCCCACTAGATTTGAGGGCGCTAGAATTTAGGAGTACTAGTACGTCAAAAACCCTGGGTCGTAAGCCGTACTAGTACGTCCGAAACCCTCAAAGGGTTAATGTACACCAAAAATGAAAGAAATCTAAGCATAAATAATGGAGTTCACTTCTTAGCAATTAGCCACCCCTTAGCGGTATATTCATATGGTTTTTATGGTTGTATTCTCGTTTTTTTGGTCTCATTTGATAAAATGGAAGATATATTACAGAAATAGATGTGATTTTGATTGCTTTCACAACGAAAAGTACCTTGAAATTGAGCTCAACGTAGAAGAAATGGTCCATTGCGTGGCTATGTTTAAGAGTAAACAAATTATGTCACTGTCCATTCCAATATGCAGTCATGAATGGGTTGACATTATTTATACAATTATTGCAATAAGAAATAACAGTAAATCTTATATTTCTTGTGTGAATAAAAATTACAAATTATTTATATAATAATAATAATAATATGTAATAATAATAATAATAATAATAATAATAATAATAATAATAATAATATGTATAATAATAATAATACAATAATAATAATACATATGTATAATAATAATACATATATAATAATAATATGTATAATAATAATACATATATAATAATAATGTACTACATATAATAATTATAATAATAGATGGCTTCAAAAGGCCGTCACTAGATAGCAGTGTTTACCACAACAAAGAGGGAGCGGTTGTGGCCGCCTCCACCTGTTACATAATGACAGATTTTCTTCATTCTAGAGTAGACATCAGGTTTCTATGCGATTTATATTGTTTATTATTTCATATTAGAAGAACTGTGATAGATAAATAAGCTGTAGAGTTGATCATAGTAAAATATTCTAGTAGTATGTTGTCCTGTCTCCAGACAAACTCCTGTCGGCCGCCGACACCGCCCATACCACTACATGAATGACGTATTTTATTCATTCTAGAGTATATATCAGGTTTCTACGTTATTTACACTGTTATGTCATATTAGATGAACTGTGATAGATAAATAAGCCGTATAGATGATACTAGCAAAATTATTCATGAAGTATTTTGCCCAGTCTCCAGACAAACTCTCGTCCACCGCCGACACTGCCCATACCACTACATGAATGACATATTTTACTCATTTTAGAGTATGTATCAGATTTCTATGTTATTTATATTGTTTATTATGTCATATAAGATGAAGTGAGATGGATAAATAAGCCGTAGAGTTGATATTAGCGAAATTATTGAAGTACAGAATTCCATTGGAATGGATTAATTGCATTTCAATTAATTTAAATGAGGAAAATTTACTCTGCAAACGAGCAAATCCAGTTGCGAGCAAGGTCATGGAACGGATTAAACTTGCAAGTAGAGGTTCCACTGTATTTAAAGGGCTTTATAATTATAATAAAAAAGCAAAATGCCAAACCCTTCCACCTTGCGTACCCCTCCCCACACACACTGTTCAAAGAGGATGCTTCTCCTCTCTTGCTTAGAGAAAGGTCAATTCTACTTATTGTGGTATAGTGCCACCAGTTTTGAGAGTTGTTCTATACCCACAGTCCAGTCTGAGGCCTAGCTAGCTCTTCTGTTGATTGCCTGTTCAACCAAGATGTTGCTGTCTGTCCCACTGGCCAACATATCCACCACATGACTGATCTGGTCCTTGGCAGAGGTGATCCAGTTTGCTCTTGAAGGTTACAACAATTGTTCAGGCAATATTTCTGACATTTGTTAGAAGCATATTGGACTCCAGATGCTTGCAGAGCGTTCTCTTAAAATCAATCAATATCTCTCTCTCTCTATATCTATTTTTTTTTATTAGCACACTGCCCAATTCCCACCAAGGCAGGGTGGCCTGAAAAAGAAAAACTTTCACCATCATTCACTCCATCACTGTCTTGCCAGAAGGGTGCTTTACACTGCAGTTTTTTAAACTGCAACATTAACACCCCTCCTTCAGAGTGCAGGCACTGTACTTCCCATCTCCAGGACTCAAGTCCAGCCTGCCGGTTTCCCTGAATCCCTTCATAAATGTTACTTTGCTCACACTCCAACAGCACGTCAAGTATTAAAAACCATTTGTCTCCATTCACTCCTATCAAACACGCTCACGCATGCCCGCTGGAAGTCCAAGCCCCTCGCACACAAAACCTCCTTTACCCCCTCCCTCCAACCTTTCCTAGGCCAACCCCTACCCCACCTTCTTCCACTACAGACTGATACACTCTTGAAGTCATTCTGTTTCGCTCCATTCTCTCTACATGTCTGAACCACCTCAACAACCCTTCCTCAGCCCTCTGGACAACAGTTTTGGTAATCCCGCACCTCCTCCTAACTTCCAAACTATGAATTCTCTGCATTATATTCCCACACCACACATTGCCCTCAGACATGACATCTCCACTGCCTCCAGCCTTCTCCTCGCTGCAACATTCATCACCCATGCTTCACACCATACAGAGCGTTGGTAAAACTATACTCTCATACATTCCCCTCTTTGCCTCCAAGGACAAAGTTCTTTGTCTCCACAGACTCCTAAGTGCACCGCTCACCCTTTTCTCCTCATCAATTCTATGATTCACCTCATCTTTCATAGACCCATCCGCTGACATGTCCACTCCCAAATATCTGAATACATTCACCTCCTCCATACTCTCTCCCTCCAATCTGATATCCAATCTTTCATCACCTAATCTTTTTGTTATCCTCATAACCTTACTCTTTCCTGTATTCCCTTTTAATTTTCTTCTTTTACATACCCTACCAAATTCATCCACCAACCTCTGCAACTTCTCTTCATAATCTCCCAAGAGCACAGTGTCATCAGCAAAGAGCAACTGTGACAACTCCCACTTTATGTGTGATTCTTTATCTTTTAACTCCACACCTTTTGCCAAGACCCTCGCATTTACTTCTCTTACTACCCCATCTATACATATATCAAACAACCACGATGACATCACACATCCCTGTCTAAGGCCTACTTTTACTGGGAATAATCTCCCTCTTTCCTACATACTTGAGCCTCACTATCCTGGTAAAAACTCTTCACTGCTTTCAGTAACCTACCTCTTATACCATACACCTGCAACATCTGCCACACTGCCCCCCTATCCACCTGGTCATATGCCTTTTCCAAATCCATAAATGCCACAAAAACCTCTAAATACTGTTCACTCATATGTTTCACTGTAAACACCTGGTCCACACACCCCCTACCTTTCCTAAAGCCTCCTTGTTCATC
The DNA here is from genome assembly GCF_026875155.1 of Cherax quadricarinatus. Classification (NCBI taxonomy): domain Eukaryota; kingdom Metazoa; phylum Arthropoda; class Malacostraca; order Decapoda; family Parastacidae; genus Cherax; species Cherax quadricarinatus. Next base: position 1,973,216 of record NC_069433.1, read on the forward strand.
TGCTATCCTATTCTCCATCTTACTCTTAATTCTTTCAATAATAACTCTATCATACACTTTACCAGGAATACTCAACAGACCTTTTTTTTTTTTTTTTCAACAAGTCGGCCGTCTCCCACCGAGGCAGGGTGACCCAAAAAGAAAATACTTTCATCATCATTCAACACTTTCACCTCACTCACACATAATCACTGTTTTTGCAGAGATGCTCAGAACACAACAGTTTAGAAGCCTATACGTATAAAGATACACAACATATCCCTCCAAACTGCTAATATCCCGAACCCCTCCTTTAGAGTGCAGGCAGTACTTCCCATTTCCAGGACTCAAGTCCGGGTATATAAAAA